>CM032450.1:52068607-52116997 GCA_019049505.1 Pachyrhynchus sulphureomaculatus | reverse complement strand
ACAATACTATGCACACACTTTTCCAATTTATCACTCATGCGCGTCTGACCCTTGTTGATGACGCAACAAAATGGCGCAGTGTCAAATCTTTATAGCACAAACTGCATTGGTGCACCATCTGTTGTCTGAAATCCGCATTTCATACTTGTACACCTAGTATACCCAATAACATATATACTACATGAAGTGAAAAGTGCCGAGACTTTCCAAGAAATGGCAACACAAACGAAAAAAACCATATGATTTTCAGTTAGTGTCAACTCTCAGAAAATTCGTCTGAAATTTTCATGACATTTTGTCTATTAGTTTGCGAGTTACAACTATTTGAATAATAGCGTCATAGCTAGCATATGTTGTTACTGGGAAATGCATTCGTTGTATACTTTACGAGGCTGGTTTGAAAAGTCCGTGCAAAGTCCGAGAGATGGCACCACCGGCGCGTATCGAGGTCATGTTTAGTTAGTAGCATCTCTTGAACGAACGCACACCAAGTTTCAGCCATATTGGTCTATTTCTTTGTGTTTGGCATTCGTGTGAATCAAGGAAGTCGAGTGATTTTCAAGAAATGGACGAAAAAGAATTTCGTGTGGTGATTAAACATTACTTTATGAAAGGCAAAAACCGCCTCAGGAGACTAAAGAGAAGCTTGATAAACATTATGGTGACTCTGCACCTTCGATTAGAACAGTTTATAAGTGGTTTCAAAATTTTCGGACTGGCCATATGGGCACAAGTGACGCTGAACGTTCTGGACGGCCTGTGGAGGTTACGACTCCAGAAATCATTGATCAAATCCATGATATGGTGATGGATGACAGAAGAGTTAAGGTGCGTGAGATTGATAGTGCTGTGGGCATCTCGACTGAACGGGTACATAATATTTTGCATAAACATTTGGACATGAGAAAGCTATCCGCAAGATGGGTGCCGCGATTGCTCACGCTTGACCAAAAACGGAATCGTGTGAAGTGTTGCAAGGATGGTTTGCAGCTGTTCCAGAAGAATCCGGAGGACTTTAAGCGTCGTTTCGTCACTGTGGATGAAACATGGATACATTACTATACTCCTGAGACCAAACAACAATCTAAACAATGGGTTACCAAAGGAGAATCTGCACCAAAAAGGCGAAGACCGTTCCTTCGGCCGGAAAGGTTATGGCGACTGTCTTTTGGGATTCGCAAGGGATAATCCTCATCGACTATCTGGAAAAGGGTAAAACTATTACAGGTGAATATTATTCATCGTTATTGGACCGTTTGAAAACCGAGCTGCAAGAAAAACGCCCGCGATTGGCCCACAAGAAAGTCCTTTTCCATCACAACGCACCAGCACACACCTCAGCAGTTGTGGTCGCAAAATTAATGGAAATAGGATTCCAACTCGTTTCACATCCCCCCTATTCTCCAGACTTGTCTCCCTCGGACCACTATTTGTTCTCCAATTTGAAGAAATGGCTGGCGGGACAAAGATTTTATTCAAACGAGGAGGTGATTGCAGACACTAATGGATATTTTGCAGACTTGGACAAATCCTATTATTCGGAAGGGATCAACAAACTAGAACATCGTTGGACGAAGTGTATAAGCCTAAAAGGAGACTATGTCGAAAAATAAAAAAGGTTTACCCCAAACACATAAGTAGTTTTTATTTTTGCACGGACTTTTCAAACCAGCCTCGTACTTCTCAGTTTTAAAGGCAGTTTGGACTGAAAGACTTGCCTCATTTTGCCCTAAACCGCACATCCCAGGCGTATCCTTCGGTTAACTTGCAGTTCTTGATCCAGTTTTCCGATTGTAACTTCCTGTCCCAAATATTCATATAAATCCACCCTTTCCACTTGTTACCCGTGTGTGGATATTGCGTCAATAATAGTTGTTTGTTCGTTCCTCATGAATTAGATTTTTGTAATATTCATCTCTAAACCGCCCTTTTTTGCTTGAGTTTGTAATTCTTGGAGCATTTCTTTCAATTCGATTTCATTAAATTGTTGAGTCTCTCTCCGGATATGTTAAGTTGCCTGTTTTCCCAGTGAAGGCTCTTGAAGATATCTTCTAGTACCAGGGTGAATATTTTGGGTGATATGATATCACCCTATCTAACACCTCTCTCTATTTTTACTTAGTATCCTCATGTATTCTCACTTTCAGTTTTGATTGTTCATTGATTTTTGTCAGTATGTTAATATATCTTTGATCGACTCTTGCGTTTTTTCATTGCTTTCTCAATTGCTCAGCATTCCACCATGTCAGAAGCTTTTGGGAAGTCGACAAGTACCATCCAGGCTGTGATATTGTACTCAGTTACCTTTTCTATAAGTTGTCTGACCGTGTGTAGATGTTCGATTGTGATAATTTTTTTTCGGAAGCCTGCTTGCTCTCTGGGTTGGTAATTTTCAAACTTTTTGTCTAATCGGTGTGTGATTATTCTCATGAATAGTTAGTATATTTGGGATAGAAGACTTATTGGCCTATAGTTCTCCAAATTGGTAAGACCTCCTTTTTTGTATATCAATATAACTGTGGCAGTTTCCTAATCTTTTGGTATCACTCCTTTTGTTAGAAATTTATTGAAGAGTTGTTTAAGCTCTTTGATTAATGACGGTCCTCCCTCTTTTAGCATTTCCAGCAGGATGTCGTCTTCTCCTCTCCTACTGCTTTCCCTTTTTTAATTTGGTTACTGGCTTTTTCAATTTCTTCAACTTCGAGATCTGGTAGATCTTCGGATCCGATATTAAGTATCCTTGTCCTCTCTTGATCTTCCTCATCAGCTTTCAACTCGTGTGGTCTTTCTTCCATAGTGTTTCCATTTTTGTCTGTTAGTTTGTTAATCTCCCTTCTGTGTGCTTTTGCTTTCTGGATATATTCAAACCCCTATTCTGTTCTATCAGTTCTGGTAGCCATTTCTCCTGGTATTCTCTAATATCCTGTTTTGCCATTCTTCTTGCAGTTCTGTTTATTTCAACATATTCCACTGTATTTTTTTTATTCGCCCTTCTGAGTTCTCTCCATTTCTCCAGTAATTGTTTTTTGTTTTTTATGTTAATTATATATAATATATAATTTCTTTGTTCCTTTAATGTCATGTGGTTTGCTGCCGTTTCTTCATATAACATTTGTCGCTACCAACATAAGCTTCACATTCGGAGGCTAACCTTTATTAACATTTATTAAGCTATTAACGTTAAATATTTTGAAAGCCTTCAGAAATTGTTTGTTTTTTATTGTTGATTGTTTTATCCGAGGCATCGTATTTCTCGCGAAATTTAAAAATAACAACATATTATTCGCATATGCGTCATTTTTTTGACAAACACCATATTTAGTGATAAATCGGTTTAAAATAAGAATACTAAACTGATAAAAGTTTTATCAGTAAACAATATTGGTCTTATTATTGCAGTTTTTATCTAAGGTAAATTTTATCTGATAATAGTTCACTGCCAATGGACACTTAAGAGGAATATAATCAGGTTAAATTACCTACTTATATATATATATATATATATATATATATATATATATATATATATATATATATATACGAGGCTGGTTTGAAAAGTCCGTGCAAAGTCCGAGAGATGGCACCACCGGCGCGTATCGAGGTAATGTTGAGTTAGTAGCATCTCTTGAATGAACGCACACCAAGTTTCAGGCATATTGGTCTATTTCTTTGTATCTGGCATTCATGTGAATCAAGAAAGCCGAGTGATTTTCAAGAAATGGACGAAAAAGAATTTCGTGTGGTGATTAAACATTACTTTATGAAAGGCAAAACGCCTCAGAAGACTAAAGAGAAGCTTGATAAACATTATGGTGACTCTGCACCTTCGATTAGAACAGTTTATAAGTGGTTTCAAAATTTTCGGACTGGCCATATGGGCACAAGTGACGCTGAACGTTCTGGACGGCCTGTGGAGGTTACGACTCCAGAAATCATTGATCAAATCCATGATATGGTGATGGATGACAGAAGAGTTAAGGTGCGTGAGATTGCTAGTGCTGTGGGCATCTCGACTGAACGGGTACATAATATTTTGCATAAACATTTGGACATGAGAAAGCTATCCGCAAGATGGGTGCCGCGATTGCTCACGCTTGACCAAAAAACGGAATCGTGTGAAGTGTTGCAAGGATGGTTTGCAGCTGTTCCAGAAGAATCCGGAGGACTTTAAGCGTCGTTTCGTCACTGTGGATGAAACATGGATACATTACTATACTCCTGAGACCAAAAAAGGCGAAGACCGTTCCTTCGGCCGGAAAGGTTATGGCGACTGTCTTTTGGGATTCGCAAGGGATAATCCTCATCGACTATCTGGAAAAGGGTAAAACTATTACAGGTGAATATTATTCATCGTTATTGGACCGTTTGAAAACCGAGCTGCAAGAAAAACGCCCGCGATTGGCCCACAAGAAAGTCCTTTTCCATCACGACAACGCACCAGCACACACCTCAGCAGTTGTGGTCGCAAAATTAATGGAAATAGGATTCCAAGTCGTTTACATCCCCCCTATTCTCCAGACTTGGCTCCCTCGGACTACTATTTGTTCCCCAATTTGAAGAAATGGCTGGCGGGACAAAGATTTTATTCAAACGAGGAGGTGATTGCAGACACTAATGGATATTTTGCAGACTTGGACAAATCCTATTATTCGGAAGGGATCAACAAACTAGAACATCGTTGGACGAAGTGTATAAGCCTAAAAGGAGACTATGTCGAAAAATAAAAAAGGTTTACCCCAAACACATAAGTAGTTTTTATTTTTGCACGGACTTTTCAAACCAGCCTCATATATATATATATATATATATATATATATATATATATATATATATATATATATATATATATATACGAGGCTCGTTTTTAAAGTAAGTATCCTTTTGATATTAAAAAAACACAAGGCCATTTTTTTTTTAACAATTTTATTTTTACATGCACTTAATTTCAACCTATATTAAGACACTTGTTGTATGGTAAGACCAGCTTCCGTATGCCATCCTCATAGAAATTTGCCCCCTGGTTTGCTAATCACTGCAGCAGGGCAATTTTGGCATCGTGGTCCCTGTGGGGATGACCGTCAATGTGCTACTTTAGGTGTAGGAACAAGTGTTTTCTCGAATTTTTCATCAGCTTTCCGTACCAGGTCATCATTAATGATGGACGGTCGCCCACTTCGTCCCTTATCGTGCACGTTGGTACGACCATCTTTCAATGCTCAAACCCAGTTTGTTGCCCTTCCATCGCTTATAGCGTTTTCGCTAATTTGCTGATGAATTTCTGCCGCTTTCACATTCCTTGCATTTGAGACACGAACATTCTTTCGTGCATTATGTCACAATCCGCGGAATTGTCAATGGTCTGCTTGGAAATTGTCCAAAGTTACTACGCAAATTCGCGTTTAGTTCGTGCTACGCAAAGAGCAATTCGATCAAAACACGGTCATCATTCTGCTCCAAATGATCCTGCTAGTGCTATTCAGTGTATAATTAAAAAGTTTGAAAGTGAATTTACTCTCCACGATAAAAAGGTGCCTCAACGTGTAAGACACGCTCGCAGTGAAGAGAATATCGCCTCCGTTCGAGCCAGTGTTCGTGAGAACAAAAATATGTCGATTCTGCGCCGTTCTCAAGAGTTGGGCCTATCTTAGACGACAACTTGGCGAATTTTCCGATTGGACTTGTGTTTACATTCGTATAAGATAGTATTGGCCCAAGAATTAAAGCCTACAGACCATCGTTTGCGCTGGGAATTCGCCGATTGGGCTCTGGAGATGATGGAAGCGGACAGCCGATGAGGCCCATTTCTGGCTCAATGGCTTCATTAATAAGCAAAATTGCCGTTATTGGAGCGAATTTAATCCACAAGTGATTCATGAGACTTCTTTGCATCCGCAAAAAATCACAATTTGGTGAGGATTATGGCACGGAGGCATCGTCGGACCTTATTTCTTTTGAGGAAAAATGAGGATGCTGCAGAAATATTTCTTCTCAGAATTTAACGAAATGGACGCAGACAACTTTTATTTCCAATAGGATGGCGCACCGCCTCATATTTCCGGCCCAAACATGGCCAAGTTCGGTGAGTCATTAATTTCACATGGCCCTACCGCTTGGCAGGCGAGATCGTGCGATTTAACGCCTTTGGACTCTTTTCTTTGTGGCCATGTTAAATCACAAGTTTACAGCAACAAACCAGCAACTCTTGATGCACTTGAAGCCAACATTCGTCGTGCCATAGCCGGCGTACGGCCGGGAATGCTGACCCGAGTCATGGAAAATTGGTGTAAGCCATTTGAGCGATATCTTTAAATCTTAAATGGTATAAAATTTCCCGTTAAATAGAAGTTTCAGAATGAATTTTGCTTAAAAACTCTTTGTTTTATTCAAGTTTAAAGGTAGGGCGCTCTTAATCTTAAAACCTCTATATGTATATATATATATATATATATATATATATATATATATATATATATATATATATATATATATATATATATATATATATATATATAATGTAAATACTTGTTCTAAAGCCCTTGATGAAAAAAACAATCCTCTTAGGCCCCCCCCCCAACATAGTAACGAGAAAGAACCCTGCTATAGTGGAACTCTAAAAATATACACCGCTTTTAAAAAATTGGTGGCTCTAGGAGGGGGGAGATATTTTACCAAAAAGAACCACTACCTACATTGGAATACTGAAAACTCACACTAAGATTAAAAATCGACGACTGGTAGGAGAGGACTTTTCTCAAAGAAAAACCCTACATACCGCACCATTTGAAATACTCGGTTTAAAAATTGATAGCCAGGAAATGAACATTTTTCAGATGAAAAAATCCTATTATAAAAAGTTCCCGTTTCTAAAGGGCATATTTTCTACATCCGTATTGGCGGGGGGGCATATGGTATAACTAATTTCAGAAATAAAAGTTCAAGACATACTTAGTTGTTTAGACCAGCTTTCATTTGGGACTCACAGTACAAATATTTAAAAAACTCACTTTATTCTTGCTGTCGATAAAATCGGCTATGTTTTTTTTTTAGACTTTTTTTTCTCCTGATTTTATTTTTTTACAAATCATTGTTTTTCTTTCATACTTTATCTAAATATTGTTATATTACAGTTTTCGAAAAATTAATAATATTAGTTGCTGTTCTTAATGTTTTCATGTAAACATTTTTTCTTAAAAATAAATCAAGAAAAATTGCATATTTTAATATTATGTTGTTTTAAGGTATTATCAGACAAAACTTAAGAGACCCCATTTTTTTTTTTTCAGGTATTACAGAGATCTCTTTCCAACCACACTTATGTGATACTTGTTTTGAAAAGCGAGGCCCTTGCTATTGGATAGATGGTTTTTTGATACATACAAAGGTAACGGATAACATCAGCCAACGACGCGGTCTCCATAATTGAGAAAATTTCTCTTTTAGATAAGTACACCCTTTTTGTAACTCTACATTCATTGCACAGTTAAATCTACAATGAAAATGGTAGTTTTGATAACAGAATGTATACTAAAATGTGATATTGTGGCAAGCAACAAATTTTAACATACATTATACAATACTTACACCCTCTAAACATATTCCAATATGCAGGGTTCCACTTACAGGTCCCTGTAAGTTGCTTCCTATATATTGGACGATGTATAGGCGGTTTCAAACCCCGACATATATGGAAGATAACTGACTCGAATTTTAATGATAATACTACAAGCTTAGTAATTTGGCTAAATTATATGTAGGGGATTATAGACAACATTTTTTTCAGTTCGATCGACATTTTTATTACTTAAAATATGTCACTTCAAAGTAAGTAGTCACGTTACTTATTGTTGATTTATTATTTTTATATATCAAGATTCTAATGTCAACTAGAACGATTGCATCATATTTTTTATGAAAGATATATTGTTTGTTTTTAAAATTTGTTGTTGTGTACATAGAACTTTATGAAATGTAGGTTACCTCTGTTATCCAATCGTCTAGTATTACGAAAGCGATAGATTCGAAAATAGCGTTGAAGTTACATGTGCGACACATTTTCCTAGTTTTATTATTATTTTTGTATATTTCTTGCTAATTGATTTTCTCTGTGATGTCAGTGAAAAAATATAAACATAGTCGCATCAAATATTAATAAAAATATATATTTTTAAAGTGGTTGCCTCTGAAATGTCACATTCTTCACGCTTTCTTAGCCTTTTATTTTTTGTGCTAAAAATCAAGGACATTTTAAGAAAATAGAGAGGAAATGTAATTAAAGAAAAATACAATTTTTCATAAATGATACGCCCTACGGTATATCAGAAATTACTAAGTTATTTAATCATATCCAGGGGAATATCAAATGTGAAATACTCTCGTGAATTATATATTTTCTCATAGTGCAGATTCCTAAATCGTTACAGGGGTAGTCCATGGATTCCCATGATATTAAAAAGTTTCACACATGTCGAAAAAACTAACCTATTTTCGATTCTGCGCACTTTTTCGCCTTCTATTGGTTTTGAACTTACATGACCAGCCCTTCTACGCTTACTAATATTTAAAAAAAATGTTTTGTGCGTAAGTTTTTGTATTATCGTTACTACTAGTTTTAGTTATTATTTTTTATCTGTGATTGTAAAAGAATTCCTATCGGATCTTTCGTTAATCAATTGTAAAAGATTATTTTTTGTAGGGATAACACTATTTCACAACTAAATTGTTTTTTGTTCTCTTTTTTATTTTTTTTTCGGAAAGCACAATTAAATATCTAGTTAGTGCTCCATACGGTGTCTGTCCGTCTGTCTGTCTGTCTGTCCCCTCACCTTATCTCGAAAAGAGTGCATTACGTTTAATAATCTATCTGGTATATAAAAAAAAACACAAAAATTTCAAGGTCATCAGTTTTGTTTTTTATGGGTCTAGCACACGTGCTGCAGGGAAGTCCCTAAAGCGCTCCAGGAGCGGCATGTGTGCAGAAAAAGCGATTCCCGTTGTTCTTGAATCGCTGTAAATTGTACTCGCTGGGAAACACAGCGATGGGCAAATTATTCCAAAGGGATGATGTTCTCCATATAAAAGACTGCTTGAAAAGCGTTGTACGCGGAGTAACAAGCTGAACCTCATACGGATGTGAAGCACCAGCGCGACTTGTATTTCTAACATGCACCGCTTTGGGAGGAATTAAGCGGGCTACATCCTTCGAACACTTGCCATGAAAATACTTGTAGAACAGACTCAAGTAGCCAACCGTGTTTCGATGTTCCAACGAATCAAGGCCGCCGGTCAGTTCCGGGTCTCCAATCAGACGAACAGCTCTTCTCTGAACAGAATCCAACAAATGCAGTGTATGTTTGGGAGCGGAGCCCCAAATATGGGAACAGTATTTGAGAGTTGGTCGAATTTGAGCTTTGTAAAGAATTAACAGTCGTTGTGGAGTGTAAAGCTTTCTGGTTCGAAACAATATTCCTAACTTTTGAGAAGCTCTCCTTGCTATGCCTGCAACATGTTCATGCCACGACATATTTGCTTCCAAACTAACGCCCAACAAATTGAGCGACTATGCTAGGGGAATGGAGTGCCCCGACATAACTATGTCGGGTTCAGCAACGTTAACTTTTTTAGAAAAAACTGGGTTTTTCTAGCGTTAAATTCCACTTGGTTACTGTCACCCCAAGATAGAATTTCTTCCAGGTCTTTAAGTTGAACGACCTATTGCTGTCTGCGGAGTTGTCAACAAAGATCGAAAAGAAACTTTGTTGAAAAGTCATTTGGGGTGTGTTTTGTGAAGTCACTGATCGTAATAAAATTTTTTATTTTAAACGGAATCAACGTACGGAAGACTAATTGCGCAAGTCCAACTTGCACTTGCCCGGTTTATTTTTGTAATAAATTACAATTTGCAACTTGTCTTATTAGTTATCGACTGCAAGTAACAGCTAAACAGATTTGGACGTAGAACTTGCAAATGATGTAAAAGAACGAAAATAAATCGGAATGTGGTATCCCACCGTTGGAATTTTCATGTTAGGAATTCCCAAACTAAGTTAAACACTTGTAATGACGGGTATAGGTGTGTTGTGTTATCGTTTAAAAAGCCTTTAGATCACTAATAGATCATCCTAAATGTTGTATGTTATTCAACTAGAGATGAGTCGTTTACGATCGACCCCGTTCGGTGAACCGGGTCGTTACTCAAACCCGAAGGATTTATACATCCGTTCTGGTCCAATTCACGCAGTAAACAACTACGAATCAACACGAAATAGATTTTTTAGTGTTCCGTACGGAACACTTATAAGATGACTTCGCTATCTGCCTGTATGTCTGTCTGTCTGTCTGTCACACCCGATTTTCTCCGAAACTATTTGACATAGAAATTTGAAATTTGGTAATATAGGAATCGATGGCCTCATCAGAGCCGTGTAGTTTTAAAAGTTAAATTTTGACTTAAGGGGTTAGTTTTGGGGGACGAAATCAGAAGTGAAAAAGAAAATTTTTTACTAGGTCATCGAGTGTGGTGTGAAATGAAAGCTTGTGAAAACACGAGTAAAAAATATATATGTAATGTAATACTGGCGCGCACTTTTATTTGTATTATTTTTAAAAAATCGCGAAAATCGCTGTTCCCCGCCTTATCTCGAAAAGTATTTATCAAGAAATTTTGAAAAAATTCTGGAATATTTCTCCACGGGGTGTAGATTGAACGAAAATTATCACGAGTGCATTACCTTTAATAATTTATCTGGTATATAAAAAAAACAAAAATTCATCAGATTTTAGTAAAGATTGGAAATAAACTTTGTTGAAAACTCATTTGGGGTGTGTTTTGTGAAGTCACTGTATACCTCTGTAACAAAATTTTTTATTATAAAAGCAATCAACGTACGGAACACTAATTGCACTTGACCGGTTATTTTTAATTATTACGACTTGGGTCATGTAATATTTTTTGCTGTTTTATGCTATCATCAATGAGGTTTTTATTGTAACTAGTTGAACAGAACTGAGCTCAAGAAGTCAACGGGAGATCGACTTATAACTGCGGATGCGTGACCCACAAATCGGTTCAGTGAACCGGGACTTTGTATTGATCCAGATCCAATGAGCCGGATCCGAAAAAAAACGGATCTTTAGATGTAAATATTAAACATTAAACTCATTTTTCCCATAAATTATTGCTTTTGTATAATGAGATATCTAAAGTAGCAATTATAGATAACTATCCGTTTTTGTTTAACATATTATTTGTAATCTGTTTCAGTACAAAAAAATTAAGGATATCCTGGGTTAATATAAAATCTGCAATTAACGGAAGCGTTTTAAAGAACATCTGTAAAAAAATAATTATAGTTGTTTTAATTACTTTGAATAAAATATTAATATTATCTGATAACAACGCTGGTCAGGATATTTTCGCGAATTCTATTTTCGTTAAGTCACCCTTTGATCTGTTATTGTTTACTGTCGATGAAACCTTGGAATTTGCAATTGACAACAATATTATCATCATTTTTCGCTTTTTTTTATGAACACGTGTACGCTATCGAACCGACGATTCACGTTGTTCTTGAATCGCTACAAATTATATATACAGTGCGACCTCGATAATCCGGACTAATTAAAACCGCGGTGATCCGAATTAGTAAAAAATTCGAATTACTGAAGCAGGACATTATTTATATTAAAAAACGAATCATTTAATACGAAACAACTAAAAAAATCGTACATACATAGAATAATATTTGAAAATAGAAGCATATCTTATCAAGTTTTATCTTATTTTGTAAAAAAATTTGTAATTTTTGTTTGCTTGACCCTTATCTGGTTCATCATAAAAGCAATTTCTTTTAATCTTTGAAGTACAAGAACATCACTTAGAGGGATATCATTTTCTTCTGCCCATCTCATGCACACATTGAAACTTTTAACCGCCTCATCATTCTTCACAGTGTTCTTAACAGTCTGGTTTGTATTAGTATTTAACTCTGAACCTTCATTATCACTCTCGTGTTGTTCATCTGTATCATCTATGTCTTCCAGTGGTAACAAATCTTCATCATTTTCAAGCCAATTACATATTTCCACGTTCGTGAGATTCTGCTCAGTGAGAACATTCAGCATATCTGAAACATCTGTTAAATATTTACGAATTAACCAAAAAAATACTAAAAGAAAAATTTCAGGCTTTACCTTTCATTTCTTCATTCGTGGAAAGCAAATTGTGCCGCAATTCACTCAGAGGAATCAGATCTTCAGCATCATATTCAGTGTCTGGGTTGGTATCTGCCATATAAGCCATAATTTTGTACCAGCACTTTTTCAAGCCTTCAGGGACTTTTTCCGCCAGCACTTTTTCAAGACCAGGACTTTTCCCCATGAATTACATAGTAGACATACAGCATCTTTTAGGTTAATGCTTTTTAATAACCTAACAAGGTTCTCTTCATTATTTGATAAAATATGGGCTAAAAGACTTTTCCGATAAAATAATTTTGTCAGTCTGAGTGCGTTCTGGTCCACATAGGCTGCAAAAGTGCAGTACAATTTGGTGGAATAATGTTGTAAACTGTCCATCCTCACTAGTCAGCTCTTCTATAGTTCCATGGCTCAAAGCGTCATCAACAATTAGCAGGGCTCTTTCAGGCAAGTTGAGACTTCTTAAATGACTTTCGACTTGACGAATAAAAGAATGATGAAACCAGTCTAAGAAAATTGCTGTAGTCATCCATGCATTGGCAGATGATTTGTACTCAACAGGTATATTCACATTTTTAAAAGCCCTCGGATTTTTTGCCTTTCCTATCACTAACAACTTTAATTTTTGTGATCCATCAGCATTGCAACATGCTAGAAAGATAACGCGTTCCTTGTTTATTTTTCGACCTGGTGCGGTCTTGTCGTGAGAACGAACCAGCGTTATTTCAGGCAACATTTTCCAATACAGAGCTGATTCATCTGCATTGTATATTTGAGTAGGTCCAAGGTTTAATTCTTTTGTCTTATCTGCGAATAAAGTTAGGAAAGGATCGACGGCACTTTCATCATTGGATAGTTTTTCGCCACAAACTTTTAAAGCACGCAGACCATGTCTTTTTCTGAAGTTAGAAATCCAGCCTCTGCTAGCTCTAAAATTATCATTCCCGTAGGTTTCAGTGTAAAACTGTTTTGCTTCGCCTGATCAAATTTCGTAGGAAATTGGGACGTGCCTTGATCGTTGCGTACAAAACCATGTATACAAACGAGTTTCCATTTCTGGATATTCGGCTTTTCGTAAGGTTTTTCTGATGCCAGGACCGGAATCACATTTGGAAATAAATCTAAAAGAAGTTACACGTCTATAGTGAGTGTCCAAAATTATCTTTAAAATAAATCATATATACCTTTTGATTTTCCCTTGCTTCTATTTTATATCCGAAATTGTGGATGTTCCTACTCCGTATTCATTTGCCAACACTTTTCCGCTTTCACCAAGAACTACTCTTCCTAATATATCGGACGGTACATATACGTAAAAAAAACGTTTACATACTTATATGAACCACATAAAGTTAAATAGAACGTAGGTATATTGTACTTGTGACAATAAACAAACAACTACAAAGTCCTTAACCTTTAGACGCGATACGCGATGCGTTGTAGGCAAATCAAAGGCACCTACAGTTTGTGTGAATCCCAGATGTATTAGACTGGAAGTTAGGGGAATCCCCTCACTATCCATTTCAGTTTTCCCATGTAGTTTAAATTAAGTAGATGTCTAAAAACGCAGGCCCGGATTACCTAGTACTATCAAATCACACACACAATGCAATAGAAATGTTTGTCCGGATTATTAAAGAATCCGGTTTAATGGAGATCCGGATTATCGAGGTGGCACTGTATATATATATATATATATATATATATATATATATATATATATATATATATATATATATATATATATATATATATATATATATATATATATTTAATATATACATATATATATATATATATACATATATATATATATATATATATATATATATATATATATATATATATATATATATATATATATATATATATATACATACGTGGGCTGTTTGAAAAGGTCTTGGCCCAACAATGAAAGAACATTTTTTTTACGTGAAATATGTTTTATTTTTCAATCTAATCTCCTGAAACTTCAGTACATTTTTTCTGACGTTTCCCCAATAATTCAGTCAGATCATTAAAGTGTGATTCCGGAAGGTCTGCAAAATATCCATCCACGGATGCAGTAGCTTCGTCATTCGTTCATAAAACGCTTTCCAGCCAGGAATTTTTTTCAGGTTTGGAAACAGATAATAGTCAGAGGGGGGTAAATCTGCTGAATACGCTGGATGCTCAAGCAATTCGTACTTTAAATCGTTGAATTTTTCGATCGTCAAAACACTTGTGTAAATATGTGCATTGTCTTGATGAAAAATGATTTTTTTTCTACTGTAAAGCAGGTCTTTTCTTGCGAATTTTTGCATCCAACTGATCCAAAAGATTACAATAATATTCAGAGTTTATTGTTTTACCTTTCTGAAGATAATCAATCAACAAAACACATTTGTAATCCCGAAAAACTGTTGCCATAACCTTCCCTGCTGATGGAACCATCTTTGCCTTCTTGTCGCTCTGGTTTATAGTGGTGGATCCAAGTTTCATCGACAGGTGTGAAACGACGGTTGAAATCCATTTTTCCAGTTATTTTACAGCATTGTGCAGCATTCTACTTAAAAAATAGGTTTTTTTTTTCAATTATGGGAAGATCTTCCGATCGATCGATGAGCCTGGCAACCGTGCAAATGATCTTCAGTCTCTCTCTCCTACTTAAAAGCTCTATAGAACAATAAATAGTTTAAGTGTGTGTAAAGTAGAAGGTTAAGAAAACATTAAAACTCGTGAAACCTAAAAATAAAATCTATTTGCAAGCACGAGGTTTGCTGGATCCGATAGGTTAATTTATAAATTAGTTTTGTTTAATTTAATAATAGGTAATAGGTTGCGTAAATAAGTCAGGGTTTGACCTTATCGACTAAATTCTAGAGCTTTACTTAAAAACCGAAATGATTTTAAACGTTCACATTGCCAGATTAGATTAAAATATTAGCCTGGCATTTTTAATTCAAATTTTATTTTTGCCCTGAACTAATGTCAAAAGTCAGCTTTCAGTACATCGAGTTTTATCGAATTTATTCACTGTATAATGTTTTTGACGAAATTTTGATGCCACTGTATAAATTTAAGGTAACAGTTGACACATAATTTGAAAAAAAAAATGCGTTCTGAGTAGGTGATATTTGGTTTTAAACGTATTTCCGTTTTATTTATTATTTTTAATTGGCGCAGAAATTAAAATACGTTTTTATTATTTTTTTTATTATTATTTTAGGCGCTTTAATGTTTAGAAGTATAACAATAACATGTTTTAATTATTTAGAGTGCATTATTTCATACATCTCATCTTTTACACCCGGTTGAAATGATACATTTAGCGGCTGTAAAATACTGTAGTTAACGGCATGATCGCCAATTTTATTGATGGTTTTGCCTAAACAGTACTGAATTGTATCAATGACAACGATTTCGTTTAATGAAACAAATGAAATATTTAATGTCACTTGTCAACCACGTGCGGTAGAGTTCTGTCAGCTTCAACCGTAACAGTTGTCTTAGAGTTTTATTAATTGTAATTCTGTTTAATTTTTTAAAAACTTCTGAAACTGCATAAAATTTAGGTTTATCTTTATTTTATCAAATTATGACTTAACAACACAGTTGCTAAAACAGCTCTCCGAGATAAAAATTTACTATTAGTATTCCGTACGGAAGGAACACTTAGAAGATCACTTCGGTGTCTGTCCGTCTGTCACACTCAATTTTTTTCCGAGACTATTTGACATACAAAGTTGAAATTTGGCACTAATATAGGAATTAATGGCCCCATCAGAACCGTGTACTTTTGAAAGTTAATTATTGACTTTAGGGGTTAGTTTTAGGATGTGAAATCGGAAGTGAACATTTTTTAGTGTTCCGTACGGAACACTTATAAGATCACTTCGGTGTCTGTCTGTCTGTCTGTCACACCCGATTTTCTCCGAAACTATTTGACATAGAAAGGTGAAATTTGGTAATAATATAGGAATTGATGGCCTCATCGGAGCCATATAGTTTTGAGAATTAAATTTTGACTTAAGGGGTTAGTTTTGGGGGGTGAAGTCGGAAGTGAAAAAAAATTTTTTTTAATAGGTCATCGAGTGTGGTGTCAAATGAAAGCTTGTGAAAACACGAGTAAAAAATATATATATAATATTATACTTGCGCGCACTTTTCTTTGTATTATTTTTAAAAATTCGCGAAAAATCGCTGTCCCGGGCATTATCTCGAAAAGTACTTATCAAAAAATTTTGAAAAAATTCTGGAATATTCTCCACGGGTGTAGATTGAACGAAAATTATCACGAGTGCATTACCTTTAATAATTTATATGGTATATAAAAAAAACAAAAATTTCAAGGTCATCAGATTTCAGTAAAGATTGGAAACAAACTTTGTTGAAAACTCATTTGGGGTGTATTTTGTGAAGTCACTGATCATTTTATACCTCTGTAACAAAATTTTTTTATTTTAAAAGCAATCAACGTACGGAACACTAATTGCGCAAGTTTAACTTGCACTTGGCCGGTTTTTTTAACAGGTCATCGAGTGGGATGTCAAATGAAAGCTTGTAAAAACACGAGTTCAAAAATATATATGATGTAATACGTACGCACACTTTTCTTTGTAATATTTTTAAAAAATTGCCAAAAATCACTGCCCCCACTTATCTCGAAAAGTACTGATCAAAGAATGCATTACCTTACCATCAGTTATCAACAAATATCAGAAACAAACTTTGTTGAAAATTCATTTGGGGTGTGTTTTGTCATGTCTAAAATATTTTTTATTTTATTTTCAAGGCAATCACGGTACGGAACACTAATTGCCCAAGTCCAATTTGCACTTGACAGGTTTTTTATTTTTATTTTAATCTAAAACCTCCTAAACCGTTTTTATCTTATTTGAATCTAAAAAGCGGGTAATCTGTCGCAGAATAAATGTCCTATATTTTACAAACGTGTAGTGGTATAACAGCAGTAAGTACTGTAACTTTAAAACAGCAAAATTGCTCAAACACGGGCAGAAATTCACTACTTATTAGGACGTAATCCACAGTATTACTGGCTTTCGCCACGTTTGTTTACAGTCTCCAGCACCCTCAATATACTACAACTGTGTTAGATACGTCTAAAAATTATATATATATATATATATATATATATATATATATATATATATATATATATATATATATATATATATATATATATATATATATACGAGGCTGGTTTGAAAAGTCCGTGCAAAAATAAAAACTACTTATGTGTTTGGGGTAAACCTTTTTTATTTTTAGACATAGTCTCCTTTAAGGCTTATACACTTCGTCCAACGATGTTCTAGTTTGTTAATCCCTTCCGAATAATAGGATTTGTCTAAGTCTGCAAAATATCCATTAGTGTCTGCAATCACCTCCTCGTTTGAATAAAATCTTTGTCCCGCCAGCCAATTCTTCAAATTGGGGAACAAATAGTAGTCCGAGGGAGCCAAATCTGGAGAATAGGGTGATGTGAAACGAGTTGGAATCCTATTTCCATTAATTTTGCGACCACAACTGCTGAGGTGTGTGCTGGTGCGTTGTCGTGATGGAAAAGGACTTTCTTGTGGGCCAATCGCGGGCGTTTTTCTTGCAGCTCGGTTTTCAAACGGTCCAATAACTATGAATAATATTCACCTGTAATAGTTTTACCCTTTTCCAGATAGTCGATGAGGATTATCCCTTGCGAATCCCAAAAGACAGTCGCCATAACCTTTCCGGCCGAAGGAACGGTCTTCGCCTTTTTTGGTGCAGATTCCCCCTTGGTAACCCATTGTTTAGATTTTTGTTTGGTCTCAGGAGTATAGTAATGTATCCATGTTTCATCCACAGTGACGAAACGACGCTTAAAGTCCTCCGGATTCTTCTGGAACAGCTGCAAACCATCCTTGCAACACGATTCCGTTTTTGGTCAAGGGTGAGCAATCGCGGCACCCATCTTGCGGATAGCTTTCTCATGTCCAAATATTTATGCAAAATATTATGTACCCGTTCAGTCGAGATGCCCACAGCACTAGCAATCTCACGCACCTTAACCCTTCTGTCATCCATCACCATATCATGGATTTGATCAATGATTTCTGGAGTCGTAACCTCCACAGGCCGTTCAGAACGTTCAGCGTCACTTGTGCCCATATGGCCAGTCCGAAAATTTTGAAACCACTTATAAACTGTTCTAATCGAAGGTGCAGAGTCACCATAATGTTTATCAAGCTTCTCTTTAGTCTCCTGAGGCGTTTTACCTTTCATAAAGTAATGTTTAATCACCACACGAAATTCTTTTTCGTCCATTTCTTGAAAATCACTCGACTTTCTTGATTCACACGAATGCCAAACACAAAGAAATAGACCAATATGGCTGAAACTTGGTGTGCGTTCATTCAAGAGATGCTACTAACTAAACATGACCTCGATACGTGCCGGTGGTGCCATCTCTCGGACTTTGCACGGACTTTTCAAACCAGCCTCGTATATATATATATATATATATATATATATATATATATATATATATATATATATATATATATATATATATATATATATATATATATATATTTATATATTATATATATATATATATATATATATATATATATATATATATATATAAATAAATAAATAATGTTTTTTTTTATTGAACGTTTTGTTTACATAAACTTGGTTGCTTTTTCTTTGCTAATTAGGTTCTTTTGAATAAATAAAATGCCAGTTGTTTATTTATGTTTCGCCTTAGGTTTTTTAGGCATTTTCAAAAACTTTTTTTTCATTCAAAAATTAAAAACAGTAAAATTTTGGTGTAATTACAGGTTTACACATATTATGGTGGCTCTCATATCCTCTTAATAATACAAAATGGCATAGAAACATATATATATATATATATATATATATATATATATATATATATATATATATATATATATATATATATATATATATGTTCTTAATATTAATAACAGTTTATTTATTTAATACACCCATAAAAATCAATAAAGAAATGGGCGACACGATGTGTCGATAAGAAATATGGAATTTACAATTCATTAACATACCAATAGTCGACTTTCAGGGTATGTACTTTTGATTATTTTATATTGTTTTGTTTTATGTGTAACCATTTTAAATGTTCGAGTGTTCGTGAAATGTTATTTTTTAAACCTGTAGTTATAACAAAATTTTACTATGTGTTTTTTTAATTTTAAAAGAAATAAAAAAAAATTTTGAAAATGCCTAAAAAAATAAGGCGAAAACGTCAATAAACAACTAGCATTGTATTTTTTTAAAAGAACCTTACCTAAGAAACACCAACCAAATTTATATGCTTACATATATATATATATATATATATATATATATATATATATATATATATATATATATATATATATATATAGGAAGTAACAGGGCACTGGTAACAAACAGTCGAAAGTTTAACTTCTGGGAAATGCCCTTATGAGAAAATAGAGATGAGCAATTAAAGATCTTTAGGTTCTAGTTTCTGTTTTGTTATTTTTTTTAATCAAGCTTTCGCTGTCTAATTGTTAGCTTCTTCTTAATACTGAAATGCAAACAAACGGCAGAAAGAAAATTATGATGTTCGTCAGGACGTGTGATATATAAATTTGTGTAAGTATAGTATACTGACAAAATTGTAACAGGTTTTTCTCTAGTTAAGTAAGGTGAGTTAAGTAATTGTGTTCGCTGCCTGGTTAGTGAAATGAATGTTTGCATTTGAGTATCCAGAAGAAGCTACCAATTAGGCAGCGAAAGTTTGATTAAAAAAATAAAAAACAGAAACTAGAACTTAAAAATCTTCGACGGGACGTTTCCCAGAAGTTAAACCTTCGATTGTTGTATATATATATATATATATATATATATATATATATATATATATATATATATATATATATATATAACAAGCGTTTCAAATTTTATGAAAACATGGAATCTTGCTCCATAAAATGAAGGTCAGAATATTTAGTTATCTGATAAGTACGTTTATTAATTATTTGTACTACGTTAATAGAAAATACATATACATTTTGCGGTGTTTTGGTGTTATTTTTAAACCTTCAGGCGCCACATGCTACGAGAAATATATAACTTGTAAAAAATTACAGTAGATTTGTTTACAATTAAGGAAGAGCAACCATAGAGATTTTGCAAGGCTATACACATAAAGAGTTTTAATGATGTTTTTCTGAAATTTACATATTTTCCTGAACTTACATAAATTACTGCGTAATTACTGTTTCGAATTTTTGCGTAAAATCTGGTAGAGAATCGCAAGAGTTTTATTTTTTTTAAAAAAAAGTCATTTTCGTTAACGTGAAAATGACCAAAAAAACGCATTTGTTGTTATTTGATTAATAAACAAATGTAAAAAAAACGGTTAAAATTACTCTAAAAAAATTTTTTTTAATTGCATCGGAAAGCGGGCGTTGAGATCCAAATTTTGGAAAGAAGATCCATTTTGTACCAAATGGAATAAAATGGAGAGCAAATTAAATTTTAAATAACAAAGTCAGTTGTGCCCACTGGATTCAATATTTTTGTGCCAAAATTTCCGGGTATTTTTGCTATGACAAAAGGCATATTTTCAACTCGATCGGTTCTCTTAGTCGACCTGTACAATAAAATGTTTTTTTCAATTTTGTAGGTTATGTAGGCACTTGAGCGACTTAAAGCCCACAAGGATTTGTTGGAAATTTAATTAGGAAGAGTTTAGTTTTTTTTTATCTCAATCCGACTTGCATAACCGGAGTTATTTACCTTTTAAGCTCAAAAAGCTCGTTTTCAAAACTTAAATTGTATATAAACAAAGGAGAACAATTTTTTCGAGGTCCAAAACTCAGGACAATACTCTTGGTGATACTCCAGAAAGGATAAAATCATAATATTGCTGTATTTAAACTATGCCTATCAGTATTACTTTGGCCTTTTTTTTACTGCATTATAGGGTGCAGTTTATTTCTTGAGCAAAAACTCTATAAGTTGCGTTTTCCGATTTTGCTTTTGTTTCTTCCCAAGTAGAAATAAGCCGACTTGTTTACATAAATACTAGTTTTAACATAAACTGTTGCTGTGTTTACGATGATTAATCATCATGACTTAGTCTTTTTTTTTATCACTACGTTTATGTTGACGTTGTCAAGTTGATTTTATGGCTTATGGCCGAACTTTAAGTCGGCTTCAAACTTTCAAGTCAACTATGAGATATATTGGGGTTCATTTGATTAGAGGTGGGAATTGTTTTCGATATTATTCAGTTGAAATTTCGGATGATTGTAGCTTCTACTTGATGGAAATTCATTGTAAATATATAAAAACCGGTCAAGTGCAAGTTGAACTTGCACAATTAGTGTTCCGTACGTTGATTGTTTTTAAAATAAAAATTTTTGTTAGGGTAGTATAAAATGATTAGTGACTTCACAAAACACACCCCAAATGAGTTTTCAACAAAGTTTGTTTCCAATCTTCACTGAAAACTGGTAACCTTGAAATTTTGTTTTTTTTTTATATACCAAATAAATTATTAAAGGTAATGCACTCGTGATAATTTTCGTTCAATCTATACCCCGTGGAGAATATTCCAGAATTTTTTCAAAATTTTTTGATCAGTACTTTTCGAGATAAGGTAGGGGACAGCGATTTTTTAAAAGTAATACGAAGAAAAGTGTGCGCAAGTATTACATTATATAAATATATATATATATATATATATATATATATATATATATATATATATATACATATATATATATATATATATATATATATATATATATATATATATATATATATATATATATATATATATATATATATATATATATATATATATATATATATATATATATATATATATATATATATATATATATATATATATATATATATATATATATATATATATATATATATATATATATATATATATATATATATATATATATATACATATATATATATATATATATATATATATATATATATATATATATATATATACATATATATATATATATATATATATATATATATATATATATATATATAATTTTACTCGTGTTTTCACAAGCTGTCATTTGACACCACACTCGATGACCTAGTAAAAAAAATTTTTTTTCACTTCCGATTTCACCCCTCAAAACGAACCCCTTAAGTCAAAACTTATGTTACGGTGGTACAAAATGATCAGTGACTTCACAAAACACACCCCAAATGAGTTTTCAACAAAGTTTGTTTCCAATCTTTACTGAAATCTGATGACCTTGAAATTTTTGTTTTTTTTATATACCATATAAACTATTAAAGGTAATGCACTCGTGATAATTTTCGTTCAATCTACACCCCGTGGAGAATATTCCAGAATTTTTTCGAAATTTTTTGATAAGTACTTTTCGAGATAAGGCCCGGGACAGCGATTTTTCGCGAATTTTTAAAAATAATACAAAGAAAAGTGCGCGCAAGTATAATATTTTATATATATTTTTTACTCGTGTTTTCACAAGCTTTCATTTGACACCACGTTCGATGACCTAGTAAAAAAAATTTTTTTTCACTTCCGACTTCATCCCCCAAAACTAACCCCTTAAGTCAAAATTTAATTCTCAAAACTACATGGCTCTGATGAGGCCATCAATTCCTATATTACTACCAAATTTCACCTTTCTATGTCAAATAGTTTCGGAGAAAATCGGGTGTGACAGACAGACAGACAGACAGACAGACAGACAGACAGACAGACACCGAAGTGATCTTATAAGTGTTCCGTACGGAACACTAATAAAAGACTGTTTTTAGTAAATTTCCACTAGTTTATTTATAATTGCGACGACGCGTTTCGCTGTCGATGCAGCTTCTTCAGATCTACATTTTACACTCAGTGTAGTCATCGCAATTATAACACACTTTTCCAATTTATCACTCGTGCGCGTCTGACACTTGTTGATGACACAACAAAATGGCGCAGTGTCAAATTTTTATAGCACAAATTGCACTGGTGCACCATCTGTTGTCTGAAATCCGCATTTCATACTTGTACACCTGGTATATATTTATCCAGTTGAAGATTATCAATCGATGTAAATTACTAGCAACATCCGATGTCTCCATATCGATAGGGTAGTTAAAGAATATCGATGCCAATAACTACCGATAACTTTAAATTATCGATAAGTGAGTTATCATCGCCTCTGAACAGGTAAAAATTATTACCGCCCATCTATAGACTTGACAGGATTGTTTTTCACTTTAGTTATGTGCGCGTTACAGTCACATTGTTGGAAGAAGTTAATCAGCTTGAAATCATCGATATAAACTTGGTATATACAGTCGGTCAAGTAAGAACATGTCACATTAAATAATGTATTTTTTAGTATTTCCGTTAAAATGCTAATGATTCAGTAGTTCGTCAAATTCCCATCAGCGTCAATGATCGCCTAACATCTTCCGCGTATTGTTGGGGCAAGGATTTCCAAATTGCCCGAATTTGCCGTGACAGCGGCTTCGTTGTGTACATCTTTTTACTACGAAGCTTCTGCTCGATGTATGCCCACACGTTCGTGATTGGGTTTGCATCGGACAACTGGAATGGCCAATCTAGTGTGACGATACCGGATTTTCCTTTCTATTGACTATATGTTTTATTCCGATGTTTGGGCTCATCCTTTAGAAAAATCCACTCCTCATTTTTATCGATAAACCACCGTTTGACAGTCGGTACTAACGCCTTTTTGTAAATCAGGAACGTTTTTCCAGCGTTCAGGATGAAGACCCTCCCAAAACCTTTTGCCGAAAAACATCCCCAAAAATGGATCTTCACAGGGTGTGTTTCACGTTGCGCTAAACCAACTGGTTAGTGGAAATTAACCAGGTTCACGGGATGATAATGGGAAAAAGTTACATTGCTCCAGTCTTGATCTTTGTTTTCCTCTGCCCACGCAAGTCGTTTATCTCTGTATTTTTCGCTTAGCAGTAGTTTCTAGGATTGTACTCCGCCATTTCAAACCGTTAGCCCTCTGCTTTAGTTTTTGGCGACCCTTGAAGCAAATTTAATGGAGAATTTCTAGTAAACATTTTTTCGTCCTTATCCGACGATTCTCTGGTAGATCATCAACATTTTTACTGTTCCGTACTGAACACTTATAAGATCACTTCGGTGTCTGTCTGTCTGTCTGTCTATCTGTCTGTCATACCCGATTTTCTCCGAAACTGTGTCATAGAAAGTTAAAATTTGGTAATAATATAGGAATTGATGGCCTCATCGAAGCCGTGTAGTTTTGAAAGTCAAATTTTGACTTAAAGGGTTAGTTTTGGGGGGTGAAATCGGAAGTGAAAAAAAAATTTTTAGTAGGTCATCGAGTATGGTGTCAAATGAAAGCGTGTGAAAACACGAGTAATATATATATATATATATATATATATATATATATATATATATATATATATATATATATATATATATATATATATATATATGTATGTATGTATGTATATATATATATATATATATATATATATATATATATATATATATATATATGTATATATATATATATATATATGTATGTATGTATGTATATATATATATATATATATATATATATATATATATATATATATATATATATATATATATACATACATACATACATACATACATACATATATATACATATATATATATATATATATATATATATATATATATATATATATATATATATATATATATATATGTATATATATATGTATGTATGTATGTATATATATATATATATATATATATATATATATATATATATACATACATACATACATACATACATACATACATACATACATACATACATACATACATACATACATACATACATACATACATACATACATACATACATATATATATATATATATATATATATATATATATATATATATAATGTCATACTTGCGCACACTTTTCTTTGTATTATTTTTAAAAAATCTCTGTCCCCCCACCTTATCTCGAAAAGTACTGATCAAAAAAGTTTGAAAAAATTCTGGAATATTCTCCAAGGGGTGTACAGTCCCTGGCCAAATTATTAGACGCACTGCAAGATTTCATGTAAAATATTAATTACCGAGTGATATTGTACCGTTTTATTATTTTAAATTGATTTGTTTTTTATTTTTATATTATCCAATCAATTACCTATTTATTTGACATAAATAAAACAGCATTAATTTAGAAAAGCATAAGTTTATTAAGTATTAAAGAAAAGTTAAATTAATGTTAGTAAAAGTCAATATTTAGTTGAGCCACCTTTAGCCGCTATCAAAGCTTTAATTCTGCGCGGCATGCTATCAATGCAAGATTGTACTGTCTCCTGCATTTGAGGATGATGATTCCACACATGAATAATCTTTTCTAGGAGCTGGGTTTTGTTGGTAATCACATCTTTAGCCACTTCTCTTTTCATCAGCTCCCACACATTTTCAATGGGGTTCAATCAGGGCTATTACCCGGCCAATCCAACAGAGGGATATTTTTTTCTGCCAAAAAAGCTTTAACAGACCAAGCAGTGTGGCAGGGAGCTCCATCTTGCATGAAAGTGAATGGTTCCCCATTTGGAAACCATTCTCTGAGCTGCGGAATCAACCGATTTTGTAATACTTCTTTGTACTGATCTTGCCTCATTATTCCTTTGACGACGTACAGACGTCCAGTGCCCTTGCCGCTGATGACTGACCAAATCATCACTTTGGTGGGATGTTTAACCGTCGGGACGACACAATCAGGATGAAACTTTTCTCCATGACGACGACGCACATACTGAGCTTTATTCTGCAAAATTTCGAATGTGCTTTCGTCACTGAAGCAGACCTGTCAAAAATAGGAAAAATATATAAACTTCCATGTTTATTTGCTTTATTTAACTGAAAATGATAATAATGTATCAATTATTGATTAAATTGCTGTATCTTACCGATCTCCAGAAGTCCACATCTTTGTCTTGCCATTGTTTGGCCCACTTCAGGCGCTTTGCTTTCATTGCAGCTGTTAACTTGGGCTTCCTGGCGGGGCGACAGGCCTTAAAATCTAATTCTTTCAATTTTCTTCGAACAGTGCGCTCAGAAGCATTTACGCTAGCATCCTGGAGTTGTGATTTTATTACCTTTGTGGTAGCAAATCTGTTTTTCTACACAAATTTTCTTCAAACATCTCTCTGACCGTGGAGTGAAAATTGGTTTTCTACCGCATCTTTTCTTTCTTTTCGGGCTTAATTCCTTCCCTGACTCAATTTTCTTTTTTATGCGTCGTACACTAGCTTCAGAAACCTCCAATCTTCGTGATATTTCTCGGTTTGTAAATGTTTTCGCAATCACAAGGGCCTTCACTTCAGCTTTTTTACCTGGTGAAAGATCGCCTTTTCTACCCATAATGAAAATAGTCCAATTACTTTTTTAAAACATTGCATACAAAATAAACTAATAACTGAGTAGTATAAAACTGTTAAACAAACAATCACAGTCCATAAATCCACAGAAACACGTCCGTACCTGACTCGATTCCGATCGCGACTGATACAGTTTGTACTTGTTTACGTTCATGTATCACTTTGTCAACACAGTGTTGCCATATCTTAAAAATAAATACAAATATATAGTCTACAACAATCCTTTTAAATAAAAATCAATAATATTGTAGTTTAAATATACCATTATTGCATAAAAACTCTTAAGAAACATAAAATTACTAAAAAAAATACAGTGCGTCTAATAATTTGGCCAGTAGATTGAACAAAAATTATCATGAGTGCATTACCTTTAATAATTTATCTGGTATATAAAAAAAAAACAAAAATTTCAAGGTCATCAATTTTCAGTAAAGATTGGAAACAAACTTTGTTGAAAACTCATTTGGGGTGTGTTTTGTGAAGTCACTGATCATTTTATACACTATAACAACTTTTTTTATTTTAAAAGCAATCAACGTACGGAACACTAATTGTGCAAGTTCAACTTGCACTTGACCGGTTATTTTCTAACTGAGAGTATCGTTTCACCCACGTGCTAATAAATGCCCCCGACTTACCCATATGCTTAGCTGTGTGCTGATTACATAGGAACACAGCCTCGAAGCGGGAAGCATATACAGCCTTCATGTTCAATAATGTACTATTTAACCATAAATAAAGTTAGAAATGAATTTCTTTCCACAAAGCATTGTTTGCAGAGGTGCCAACAATAACCTAAAAAAAAAGGAACCGACAAGTTATAGGCGTCACGTTTTTACGTGTCCGACGTATTAACAGTGCATTTATTAACAAGAAACTGTAAACTAGTTAAAATGTAGTAATATGTAATTATAAGAACTCAAGAAAATTACCCAAAAATAAGTGTTTTTTGGTTTAGGTATTGCTGCGCTTAGCATTTAAATAAATTGTAAATTGGTCTGTACCATTGTGTTAGTCAGTCTTTGCCCATTTTACACGATGGATTCAGGGTAGGGTAATGACTGATTAAAGCCGACCAGAAAATACGAAGACTTATCAGCTTTCAATGAACATAACTTGACCAAACTAGAATGTAGACGCAAAATCGACGGAATTTGTCAAATCCTCCAAAAAACCTGACAATTTACTTAATAGAATCCGGTTTAGACATACCATTCATACAAGAAATCAAAATAATTTATAAATACATATGCATTAAGCTGACAAAATACAAATTTTCATTTAAATACATTTTGTTCAATATTTTAAAACAATATAAGGTATAGCGCTTTTTGAAGTAATTTCAAAAAGTCTTTACGCGGAGTGGGGTTAGCAAAATGATTAAGTAGTTACCAAAATCCACCCATTCGTGCCGTCTAGTATATTACTGTCATTTTTAGTTGCTTATAGTTGTTTTAGTTCATCAAATTTTCCTATTGATATACATGTTAAGTTTTTATAATCAGTAAGGAATACTCTCAGGTTGATAAGCTCTTTTTAAAACGATTTCATGTCATTTGGTAATGTTATTGCACCCGTTGTTATTTACATGGCTGTAGAAACAAATTATCATAGTCCTGTTCTTGTTTACGTTTAATATTTTTTACCAACACTGTATTATAATATTTTGTAGATATTCTTTTACTACGGACTCTGTATGCAATAATTTACTGTTTGGATGTAGGTTTTGTAAATAGACAAATGGGCAAATAAAATGGTTTTTAAATGCAATAAAATGTTTTAAATGTTTATGTTTGTTTTATTTTTGCTGCCATATTATTTTGAACTCGAAATCCTGAATGATAGTCACGAAGCCTAAAAGTGACTACTCCAATTTAAAGCGTTAGTCTGGAAACTTTTGAATTGCACCACTTATGCCGTAGGGTGTGAATTACAGTCGACACTCTATATAGTGAAAGACCAAAATGTTGACCGAAATTTCACACTATAGAAAGTTTTTCACTATATGTATAAAGAAAAAATCCGTATATATTGCTATGTATGTATTTTATATTGGTAATCATTTACTTGTATTTTATAAGGTACAAGCAACAAAAAAAATTGCAAAATTGAATTATTAGAAAAGATTTTATTAAACATTTGAAAGTTTAAATAGTACATAGCATGTACAGGGCTAAATACATAATAAAGCCCGTACGTTATATCTTTACCCGTGCGTCATAGTTTTCAGGCCATGTAACAGACGACTATTATATTATTTGTCTCTTTTCACCAATAAATCGTAGGTATTGGTAAAAAGAGGCAAAAAATATAATAGTCGTCTGGGATATTGCCTGAAAACTATGGCGCACGTGTAAAGATATAACGTACGGACTTTATGTATGTATGTACTACATACGAAATAAAAGAATAATACAAAATCTGTTAATACATATGTACATACTACGTACATACGTACTAGGAAAAATAATCAGTTATTTTCTTTTGAACATTACTTTTGAAAAATAATTGTTGCTCATCAAAATTCCCGCATTTATTCAAATGCATAAACATTTGATCAGGTACACTTTCCTGGCCCCTGAGAGTAGTTCGCACAATGTCAAATGCATTTCTTATTTCATTTTCACTAAATTTAGCAGGACATTCCCCGGTTTCAGTTTCTTCTTCATGATCTTCTATACTTTTTAAGATTAATCAATTTCTGGACCGGAAGGTTGTTATCAATCGCATTAACAATTTTGTGAACAATTCTGTTTCGGTAATGATGTTTTATGTTCTTTATAATACCCTGGTCCATAGGTTGCAATTTGGAGGTCATGTTTGGTGGAAAAAAGATCAATTCAATATTCCTTAATTTTTTACTTACAGTAACTGGATGTGCAGGACAATTGTCTATAAACATCACAATCTTTTGCTTTTGGCTTTTCATTTTCGTGTCCAGTTCTTTGATCCATCTTTCGAAAATCTCGGAAGTCATCCATGCCTTTTTATTATTGGCGTAATCTAACTCCAGAGATTTAACTCCTTTTAAACAACGGGGATTTTTGCTTTTACCTATGAGCAGTAATTTCAGTTTTTCTGAGCCATCCATGTTTGCTCCAACCATAAGTATCACCCTTTCTTTACTTGTTTTAACACCAAAACATTTATCACTTTTAAAAGCAAAAGTTTTATTTGGCAAACATTTAAAAAACAAACCGGTTTCATCACAATTGAAAACGTTTTTTGGCTCGTACTTTTTCAATGCACTTTTTAAAACAGTTTCAGTCCAAATGTCACAGTCCTCCTGACTAACGTTTGCACTCTTACCAGACACCGTCTTAAAAACAATTGAATTGCTAGTCTTCCAGGCACTCAACCACCCTTCACTAGCTTGAAAATTAACGCAGTTAAATTCTTTAGCAAATTGTAGAGCCTTTTGCTTTATTAAATTTCTCGATATTGGTACGTTTTGATGCGTACGGGCCACTTGAAGCCATCGTAAAAGTGCTTCATTTACATCCTCGTAAGTACTCACCCGTACTCGTTTTCGACTGCTTGGAACACTAGGTTTCTTGATGATACTGTCGCGACTTTTTATTATCAGAGAGGCGCAACTTGGAGAAACACCAGATTTTGCAGCAACATCAATTTTTTTGCAGCCTTTATCAAGTTCCTCCAAAACTTTAATTTTCTCAGCTAAACTTAAACACACTCGCTTGGACATCTTACTTGATTCTTAAACAAAAAGAAACTGAACCTGAATTTGCGAATTACTAGGCCTCGACTATAAAATGGGTTTTTCCCCGGGTTTCTATAAAATGGGTTATTCCCCGGGTTTCTCACAGAAATCTACCTGATTTATTGCCAGCCATTAGGCATTATAAACGCGTTAAGAACCTTTTCAAAAGAATGCGTCATAAAAATGGAATTCGTGCTAATGTTAGATAAAAATGGGAAACCCGAAATGGCCAAGATCTCAATAAATGCACAAAAATTTATACATAAAATTCCGGTAAAAATTTTATTATATAGAGTGTTTTTATTTTACAGATTCACTATATGCAGGGCTTTTTACATGAAATTTCATTAAAACATTCTAGGTCTTGAAAAAATTGCACTATAAAGAGTTTTTCACTATATAGAGTTTCACTATAAACAGTGTCGACTGTATGTACAACGTAGGCTGAAAAATTTTTGGTTTAGCTACTTAAAACACATTTTTTGCAAAATTCAACTTTATTCATCAACATAGTTTCCTTCAAAAGCGATACCATCAGTCCAACGATTTTCTAACATTTCTATACCTTTCTCGTAGAAGGATTTGTCTTTGCCTTCAGAGTAGGCCTCAGTTTCAGCCATAACTTCTTCAGTGGAGCCAAATATCTTTCTAGCGCATTTTTTTGTGGTCTGCGAATAGATAATAGTCATCGGGGGCCAAATCTGGAGAATACGGTGGATGAGGAAGCAATTCGAACTTCAATTCGTGCAATTTTGCCATCGTAATCACTAACTTGTGACATGGTGCATTATCTTGATGAAAGGGCACTTTTTTTATTCATTTGGGGCCGTTTCTTTACGATTTCTGCCTTCAAAGGCCTCAATAACTTTATATAACATTCGCTATTGATAGTTTTTCCCTTCTTAGCATAGTCGATGAAAATTATTCCATGCGCATCCCAAAATACAGAGGCCAAAACCTTCCAAGCCGACTGTTGTGTCTTTGGTCGCTTCGGGCGGCTTTCACCGGCTGCTGTCTATTCAGCTGACTGCTGATTGGATTCCGGTGTGTGGTAATGGATCCATGTTTCATCCATTGTCGCATATCACATGAAAAAATCCTTTTTATTGCGCTTATACAGGTCCAAACAACGCTCAAAATCATCAACACGTTGTTATTTTTGGTCCGCTATGAGGGAACGTGGTACCCATTTCGAACAGAGCTTTCTCATGCCGAAATGTTCATTCAAAATATGACCAACACGTTCTTTTGATATCCTTAAGGTGTCTCTATCTCACGCAATTTCACTTTACGGTCATCCAAAACAATTTTGTGGATTTTTTTGATGTTTTCCGGTGTAACCACCTCATTTGGGCGTCCAGAGAGCTCAGCATCATTTGTGTCTGTACGACCGCGTTTAAATTCAGCATACCAGTAAGTGATTTTCCAGGGGAAGAGCCCCCGCAGCACTTATCAAGCCATTTCTTTGCATGAACGGTATTTATTCCCATCAAAAAACAGCGTTTAATCAACGCACTAAACTCGATTTTTTCCATTGTTTTGCAAATATCAAAAGTAGCGTCGCTAAAACCACTGTAACTTGTAAATTAATCATCGAAATGTCATGAAATATTGACACGTATCGTTTGAAGTTTGGTACTTTCTAAAAATCATATGGATTTTTTTGAAAAGGGTGACATCTGTGTCGGACCAGACCAACCCAACCTGAACTAAACTAAAAAATTAGTGTACTAATTTTTAGTGGTTTAATAACCCCTACTGTGTTACTACCTATATATTTTTTTACTTGCCTTGCTATATATATATACATATATATATATATATATATATATATATATATATATATATATATATATATATATATATATATATATATCGTATTCCAGATTTTTGTTCCTGGATCACGAAAAACATACTCATTTATTTTCATTCATTATTTATCTGACATATACCAGATGGACTCTTATTTTCCAACCATACATGGGCGGGTATCTTTTAGCTTTTGCTGACGATACTCACATTTGCTGTCCAGTGACGAATAATTGTGATATTCTTGATCTCTAAATATTTTTAAAACTACAAATGACCATGGCTTACAAATCAATAAAATAAAAAGTTTTGTGAACGGTTAGCTCTCTTTGTCAGAAAGCGTGGGTCTTCAGTTACTTAGAGCACTCCTGTATATATATATATATATATATATATATATATATATATATATATATATATATATATATATATATATATATATATACATATATATATATATATATATATATATATATATATATATATATATATATATATATATATCCAGTGTCAGACATAGGCCTCCCCTTCCTTTTTCCATCCCTCTCGATTCTGCGTCTTTCTGGTCCATCTTAAACCAGCCGTTCTTTTCAGGTCATCTTTACATCATGTTTGGGGTCTTCCTCTGGATCTTTTTCCCAACCATGGCCTATATTCTTGTATTCGAACGATATGAGATATCAATTTATAAATATTATAAAAGGCAACGTCTCTCTGTCCGTATGTCCGTTAGTGCGCTTATCACTCGAGAACCACTTACCTGATTTACGTATTTTTTTTAGTTTATAGATAAGTTCTCTAGCCAGATTTTAGTATATATATTTTGTTACGTTTGGTAATATAAAGAATAAACAGTGGCGATAATAGTGAATCAAATCGGAAAAAAGTTTGCCACCAGCTTGGAAAAAAACTTAAATAGTAATTCTGTAATCGGAAGGAGCTAAGTCTGTTGAGTAATATAAAGCCGCATAGGAGTAGAAAAAAACTTGTAATTCTGTAAGAAGGAGTAAGTCTGTTGAGTAAACTTAGTCTTGCGCTTCCAACTTGTCGCGAACTGGTTTTGCCGTATGTGATGGAGCATTGTCATGAAGAAAAATGACTTCGTGTTGCCTTCTTTCGGTATTCTGGCCTTTTTTCAAGCAGCGAACGGTTCAAATCGGTCAATTGTTGTTGGTAACGTTTAGTACTAACCGTTTCCCCAGGTTTTTTATTAGCTCATAATAGACCACGCCCGTCTGGTCTCACCAAACACAGAGCATCGTCTTTCTGCCAAAGCGATTCGGTCTTGCGGACGATGTGGAGGGTGCGCCTGGGTCTACCCATGATTTTTTTTGCGCTTGGGATTCTCAAAATAAATCCACTTTTCATCCCCTGTAACCACACGATGCAAAAACGTCTTCCATTTGTACCGAGCAAGCAAAATGTCACACGTGTTTTTGCGCTTTTCCATTTGCCTGTCGTTCAACTCATGTGATACCCATCTACCGGCTTCTGAATCTTTCCCATCTCTCGTAGCCGATTGGAAACAGTTTGTTGACTAACGCCCAATTGCTAGGCGAGTTATTTTTGTGTTTACGAATCATCTTCGTCCAACAATGCTTGCAATTCCACATCTTCGTATTTTTTTGGCGGTTTTCCACGTTCCTTGTCTGCAACATCGAAGTCATCACTTTTGAAACGCCGAAACCATCGTTCACACTTCTCTTGCGATGGAGCATGTTCACCATAAGCTTCTCGAAGTAATCGGTATGATTCAACAGCAGTTTTCTTCAAATGAAAACAAAAAATTAATGCTCTTTGTTCGGTATAAATTTCGACATATTGAACACAACAACACAACACTATGCACACACTTTTCCAATTTATCACTTGTGCGCATCTGACACTTGTTGATGACACAACAAAATGGCGCAGTGTCAAATCTTTATAGCACAAACTGCATTGGTACACCATCTGTTGTCTGAAATCCGCATTTCATACTTGTACACCTGGTAACTCAAGGAGGGGTGAAATGGTTAAATATTGTATAGTTTCAATAGTGTCTTGAGAACCTTTCCAAGTTTTTTGGTTCATCTAATTGACAAATGTTAAGTTTATTATTTACTGTAAAATATATGTCATTAATGGGGTCGGGTAGGAAGTTAAAGAGGGTCCTTCGTATATGCCATGCTATATGCCCTTTTCAGGGTATTTAGACTGTATAAATCTGAATATTAATTATTTTTTAATCGATCTATTACTGATGGGAGAATCTTGTATACTTTTGATAGTATTGTGAAAAATTTTCCAGGATTTTTAGAGGGATAATGAGGTTGGCACCTTGTATGTTTTATTATAAATGATCATGCATCTATAATATATATAAAATGCAACGTCTCTCTGTTTGTCTGTCCGTTAGTGCGCTTATCACTGGAGAACCACTCATCCGATTTACGTACTTTTTTTTTAAAAACATACATATGTTCTCTGGCCAGGTTATAGGCTATATTTTATTACGGTAGGTAGCATAAGGAATGAGCAGTGACGATAATAGTGAATGAAGTCGGAAAAAAGTTTGCCCCTAGCGCGTTCCCTTGCAATACACAGCCTAAACCATTAAATATGGAACAATATTATGTAGCAGAGAATATCTATAATCTGTAATCTATAATATATATAAAATGCAATGTCTCTCTGTCTGTCTGTCCATTAGTGCGTTTATGACGCGAGAACCACTTATCCAATTTACGTGTCTTTTTTTTAATTCATACATATATTCTTTGGCCAGGTTACATAATAATAATAATCTATAACTATAATATATATAAAATGCAACGTCTCTCTGTCTGTCTGTCTGTTAGTGCGCTTATCACTTGAATACCACTTATCCGATTTACGTGTTTTTTATAAATTTATACATATATGTTCTATATAATTCGATATAAGCCTAGATAATGGGAGATAAGGTGAGATAATGGGAGATAGGTATAAATAATGGGAAATAAGAAGAAATATTGGGAGATAAGCAGAAATAAATCTAATAATGGGAGATAAGGAGAACTAATGGGATATAAGGAAAAATATTGCGAGATAAGCAGTCAATCATCGCTCCTGATGAAGCTAACATGGTTAGCGAAACGCGCGTCGAGTGCAAAAATAAAGTGTTTGGTGTAGTGGTGATATATACTGAGTAGAGATAAGCCTAGATAATGGGAGATAAGGTGAGATAATGGGAAATAAGTATAAATAATGGGAGATAAGCAGAGATAAGTCTAGGTAATGGGAGTTATGGTGAGATAATGGGAGGTAAGGAGAAATAATGAGAGATAAAGAGAAATATTGCGAGATAAGCCGAGATAAGGGGAGATATTGGGAGATAAGGATAAATAATGGGAGATAAGGAGAAATAATGGAGATGAGCAGAGATAAGCCTAGATAATGTAAATTATGTAGAGATAATGGGAGATAAGGAATAATAATGGGAGATAAGCAGAGATAAGTCTAAGTAATGGGAGTTATGGTAAGATAATGGGAGATACGGAGAAATAATGGGAGATAAGGAAAAATATTGAGTGATAAGTTGAGATAAGCCTAGATAATAGAAGATAAGGTGAGATAATGGGAGATAAGTATAAATAATGGGAGATAAGGAGAAATATTGCGAGATAAGCCTAGATAATGCGAGATAAGGGGAGATAATGGGAGATAAGGAGAAATAATGGGAGATAAGGAGAAATTATGGGAGATGAGCAGAGATAAGCTTGGATAATGGAAATTATGTAGAGATAATGGGAGATAAGGAGAAATAATGGGAGATAAGGGGAAATAATGGCAGATACTTTATTTCGTTAGGTAACATAAGGAATAAGCAGTGACGATAGTAGTGAATTAAGTCCACGCGAGCGAAGCCGCGGGCACGGCTAGTTTATAATAAAACATACAAGGTGCTAACCGGGTAGAAAAGGGAGATAAAAGAATAACTTCGTATTTGCCTTGTTATAGATCCTTTTCGGAGTTCTTTCAGTCAAGGAATTGAAATATGACATTTTTTTTTTTCATTGTGTTCATTATTAACGCGAGAAAAAATTGAAAGCGGTGGGGGTTATTCTATCTTTTCAATAGTGTTATGAGAAGTTTTCCTAATTGTTGATTAGGATATTAAATATTTGATATAAAATATTTTTTCTTTAGTATAACATATACAGGGTCAAAGGAATAAGGTAGAGGGCTAAAAGGGCGTGTATATCGGAATATACTTCTATCTCGGTGTTCTTATTTTTCCATTGTTTCTAATTTTAACAGAAATACTGTATAAAGGGGATTGAGGTCTGATTACACAGTAACCCAGAAAATATTGAGTTGAATATAGGACAAATATTAAAAATACAAATGGTTAAGTTGGCGGAAATGTATTTATGGAACAGCAACTAAATTATTGTATTTTCTTTCTCTGCTAACAGGAAATATTGTATTCGTGAAAAAAAATACCCTCCGAGATTCTTCTTCAGGTCTTATAGTTTGTAGATGACTAAAAACATATTTTTTTAACTTCCAACTTCATAATAAATAATATTAAATATTGTAAAAATAATAATGTAGCCACCAACGACAAAATTTTTTTATTTTTTTATTTATATATCGGAAGGTTTTTTTTCTGGCATAACTGACAATTTAGTTATCTGTACTATATCATCCACATTTGAATTATATTCTTTGATATACGAGGCTGGTCCGTGCAAAGTCCGAGAGATGGCACCACCGGCGCGTATCGAGGTCATGTTTAGTTAGTAGCATCTCTTGAATGAACGCACACCAAGTTTCAGCCATATTGGTCTATTTCTTTGTGTTTGGCATTCGTGTGAATCAAGGAAGTTGAGTGATTTTCAAGAAATGGACGAAAAAGAATTTCGTGTGGTGATTAAACATTACTTTATGAAAGGCAAAACGCCTCAGGAGACTAAAGAGAAGCTTCATAAACATTATGGTGACTCTTTACCTTCGATTAGAACAGTTTATAAGTGGTTTCAAAATTTTCGGACTGGCTATATGGGCACAAGTGACGCTGAACGTTCTGGACGGCCTGTGGAGGTTACGACTCCAGAAATCATTGATCAAATCCATTATATGGTGATGGATGACAGAAGAGTTAAGGTGCGTGAGATTGCTAATGCTGTGGGCATCTCGACTGAACGGGTACATAATATTTTGCATAAACATTTGGACATGAGAAAGCTATCCGCAAGATGGGTGCCGCGATTGCTCACACTTGACCAAAAACGGAATCGTGTGAAGTGTTGCAAGGATGATTTGCAGCTGTTCCAGAAGAATCCGGAGGACTTTAAGCGTCGTTTCGTCACTGTGGATGAAACATGGATACATTACTATACTCCTGAGACCAAACAACAATCTAAACAATGGGTTACCAAGGGGGAATCTGCACCAAAAAAGGCGAAGACCGTTCCTTCGGCCGGAAAGGTTATGGCGACTGTCTTTTGGAATTCGCAAGGGATAATCCTCATCGACTATCTGGAAAAGGATAAAACTATTACAGGTGAATATTATTCATCGTTATTGGACCGTTTGAAAACCGAGCTGCAAGAAAAATGCCCGCGATTGGCCCACAAGAAAGTCCTTTTCCATCACGACAACGCACCAGCACACACCTCAGCAGTTGTGGTCGCAAAATTAATGGAAATAGGATTCCAACTCCTTTCACATCCCCCCTATTCTCCAGACTTGGCTCCCTCGGACTACTATTTGTTCCCCAATTTGAAGAAATGGCTGGCGGGACAAAGATTTTATTCAAACGAGGAGGTGATTGCAGACACTAATGGATATTTTATAGACTTGGACAAATCCTATTATTCGAAAGGGATCAATAAACTAGAACATCGTTGGACGAAGTGTATAAGCCTAATAGGAGACTATGTCGAAAAATAAAAAAAAAGGTTTACCCCAAACACATAAGTAGTTTTTATTTTTGCACGGACTTTTCAAACCAGCCTCGTACGTTGGCAGAGAGCACGTAGTCTCTGTATAATGTGATTTTAAAAGAGAGGATTACGTTAATTAATCATAAATACTTTTTTAAAATATATAAACGAGGTAAATGTATATATTTTTTTATTATTTTAGCATAAAGTGGATTGTGTTGTATTCCTTAATGTGAGATAGTCAAAATGACTAAGTTACGCTCTTATGGTATGTCCGAGAAGTTCTGTTTGTGGCTCTCATGTTTCCTCAGAGAGCGTTCTTTACGAGTGGCAGTCGACGGATTTCTTTCTATCACCTTCACTATCAACGTCGGTGTACCTCAAGGCTCTATACTGTCTCCTACTCTCTTTCTCATTTACATTAACGATCTGCTGGAAAAGACCGAGAATCCAATCTACTACAGCCTTGCAGATGACAGTACGCTTATCTCTTCATTCGCTTTGAACGCTCAGACATCGGCTACTCAGGCTCTTGAGGTGGAAAAAATTTTGACAAAAAATCATGTACCGGGTACATGCTCTTGACGTGGATAAAATTCTGAAAAAAATCATGTACCCGGGTACATGCTCTTGAGGTGTAAAAAATTTTGTTTCTCTTTAATCTCTTGAAAAAAAAATCATGTACCCGGGTACATGCTCTTGAGGTGTGAAAAAAAAAAATTTTAAAAAAATCATGTACCCGGGTACATGCTGCTTGAGGTGTAAAAAATTTTGAAAAAAATCATGTACCCGGGTACATGCTCTTGACGTGAATAAAATTCTGAAAAAAAAAAATCATGTACCCGGGTACATGCTCTTGAGGTGTGAAAAAAAATTTTGTAAAAAAAAAAATCATGTACCCGGGTACATGCTCTTGAGGTGGAAAAAATTTTGTGAAAAAATTTAAAAAAAAATCATGTACCCGGGTACATGCTCGAGGTGTAAAAAATTTTGAAAAAATCATGTACCCAGGTACATGCTCTTGAGGTGGAAAAATTTTGAAAAAAATCATGTACTCGGGTACATGCTCGAGGTGTAAAAAATTTTGAAAAAAACCATGTACCCGGGTACATGCTCTTAAGGTGTAAAAAAATTTTGAAAAAAAAATCATGTACCCGGGTACATGCTCTTGAGGTGTAAAAAATTTTGAAAAAATCATGTACCCGGGTACATGCTCTTAAGGTGGAAAAAAATTTTGAAAAAATCATGTACCAGGTACATCATACGAGATGCCTATAGTGCCTGCAATCTCCCTAACAGTTAATCTACGGTCTTTTAATATGAAATCACAGACTTTGCCGATGTTTTCTTCAGTCGTAGACTTCGTGGGCCGGCTGGAGCGAGGGTCATCCTCGATGCTCTCTCGTCTACTTTTAAATTCTGCAATCCATTTTTTCACAGTGATATATGACGGAGATATGACGGAGCAGATTCCCCTAGTGTTATTTTCATATCATCGTGGATCTCCTTTGATGTTAATTTTTTTTTTAAACAGGTACTTGATGACCGCATTTTTCCAAAAACCCTCTCCCTAAACTCGTTCTAACCTAAGAACCACAAATTCTACAGCAATAAAATTTTACACTGTGACAACCAAAGAAAGTATGAATTTGTTGAGGTTACTGTGATAAAAATATTATAATTATCTTTTGGTGAGACCACGAACTTTTCAATCCGTCCTCGTATTTACGTGAGCCCTGACCTAATTTATGGCTAAACTGCGCATATTTACTTAGTATGCTTAGTCACAGAAAATATAGCTAAAGAAAGACAACCCGATGGAACAAAATATCGCCGCAATCGTTAAAATGCCGCACAAAGAGAAGTTGTATTATGTGAAACAATAATAGGGTACGGCGGCATCTCGGTGAAACTCGATGAGGCGCATTTTAAGGATCCAGCTGTAGCCAGCCGGCTTCGTTTTGCGGCGACATTTTATTGCACGTAGTTGTTTTTCTATAGCGATAGCTATATTTTTGTGACTTAGTTAACTAACATGCATAAAAAGCAGTTGTCTAAGTTGCATCAGGCGTAGCATTTGTAGGCCGATTTAAATTTTCATTTAAGCAAACTGAAGTAACTCACATTTACCCAACAAATTTGAACAAAATAAAAGATCGACGTTATTTTTCTACCATACAACATTTCAATAATTAATGATTTACTGGAGATACAAATAAATTATAATTGTTTATTATAAGTCTGTAAACAAGTTTATTTTCATGTTGCTGTCTTAATAAAAAAAACCTTCGACATCAACGCGCTCCATTAAAAACAAACAAATACAAAACAAGGTAGTTTGAACCCATAAAAGTGCTGTTATGCACAACGAGTTGTTCCAAAACATCCGGCATCATTACGTGCAGTTTAGATTTTTATAAACAATTCAAAACACTGTACAAATTGTGACTAAGTACTAATAAATCGCTCCAGAGCTTTAAGTGTTTATCGCTATCTCTTAAATTTTAATACAGGTATTTATGAACGTGTTGTCTCTTGATAAAGCATAATTATTATACAGGGTGTTCCATAAGCATAACGAGCTTGAGGGCGATATGGGACAGATATAAAAAGTAACCCTGGTACAATCGTGTCAAGTAAGACCGTGTCCGCGATAATTCATTTTTGGTAGATGCGATTGTAGCGATTCAACAACAAATCGGTAGAAGGAACATTTACCTACGATGCATTTTACTAAAAGTATCAATCGATTCCCGAAATACATGTGACCTTTATAGATCTTAAGAAGGCATACGATAGTGTACCGAGAAATAAACTTTGGCATGTCTTGAGAACAGTAGGGATAAAAGAAGGGATGATAACAACAATAAAAGAGTGATATAATGAAAATATAGGATATGTGAAACAAGGACGCTATCTCTCGGAAGCTATCCACATTACAAAAGGTTTAAGACAAGGGTGTTGCCTTTCACCAATCTTATTTAATATATTTGTAGACAACGCTCTAAAGAAATGGAACCGCACTTGCCAAAGCATGGGGATCCCCATTAGTGATAAACACCTATTATCGTTAAACTTTGCAGACGACCAAGTAATAATGACACAAGATGCATTCAATATGGAATATGTATTGAACAGATTATACACAGACTACAAGGAATGGGGACTGGAGGTGAGCCTTGAAAGGACGGAGTATATGGTTGTGAACTCGGAAATAGAATTTGATGATTGACAACAAAAATGGCATAGGTAAAAAGGAAATACAGAATAAAATACAAAAAGCCAGAAGGATCATAGGAGCTCTTAACTCAATACGGTGGGATCAAAACATAACTACACAAAACAAAAAGAGAATTGGGAGAACAATGGTAGAATCGGTTTTAAGCTATGGTAGTGAACTGTGGGTAATGAAAGAAAAGGATACAAGAAAAATAACGACGATACAGATGGATTACCTGAGAAGAAGCCCCGGCGTGTCCAAATTTCAACACATAACGAACCAAGAAATACGCAACAAAACAGCAGCAACAGAAACAATTATACAAAGAATAGAAAATAGAGGATTAAGATGGTTTGGACACCTACTCAGAATGAACGATACAAGATGGCCCAAAAGGCTCTTGACATGGAAACCACCGGGAAGAAATAAAAAGGGACGACCACGTAGATCCGGGAATGAAGATATGAGACAGGTCACGAGGTCACGAGGAATGGACGAAGAAATGGCGGATGATAAAGTCGATTCTGAACTTTCGTCGAAATCACGTAACATAGAAAACTTGTTTACGCGTAGATTCAAAGTAGTCTTTTTTTGTTCCCATCCAAATGGACCTAAAATGACACATTCTGCGACCGCTAAATATATTAAAAAGTCGGTGTCGTTTGTGAAGAAGTGGTTAAATCATCTTAACGAAACGAAAAATGTCGACGACCTGTCAAAACGTGGCTTGGTAGGTAAAGTTACTTCGAAAGTCAAAAAACGAATGGGGTCTTTGTCTTCAGGGGACCTGAAATTGACGCGCGTCAAGAACCGGCAAAATTAAGAAAATCGGGTTTGAATGTGTCCCATGAGACCATTCGACAACATCTTCGTGTTCGGAATGTCAAATTCCGAACCACGTTGAAGAAACTCCTTGTTGAACGACAATCACATCGCGAAGCGGCTCGCTTATGCTCACAATACGATACTAGACTGGCCTTCACAATCTCTGGACGCCAACCCTGTTGAAACCGGTTGGTCCCTTACAACGAGAAAGCTCAGGGAACCGACTTCGACTTTGATTCAGTTTTCTCGCTAGATTCGAAGTATTTGCGGAGTATGCAGAAAATCTCGACGACTTTTTTTTAAGAATACAAGCGGTCACGTTCTTACTTGACAGACTGTAATTGGAAATATAGTTGGTATCGTTTATTCACCTTTTAATTTAAAAAAATTCCAGCAACTGATTTACGTCCTTAACAGAGCGAACTGTTGCCTGTCGAGTGATGAATGGAAAAACTGAAATATTTCGGTATAATTCGTGCTATCTGGTGTCAGGTAAATGAGTACTGGGTAGCGTATTCGAACGACCATTTCACTTGAATTGAAATACGGATACTTCGCTTAACAATCGAGTATTTTAGTCCTCTAGAACTCTAACCAACTTTTCTCCGATGATCTACAAACTCAAAGTTCCCGGTACTCATTCAAACTCTAGAACGTAACAAATTTAGTTTCTTTGAGAACAGAGCTTCAAACACGGGGAGTAGTCCCAATGTTAGAAATAAATTCATCAACTGCTTATTGCCAAGAACAATCTCTGCCGAAGCTTGATATATCATCCATGAACAAAGCAATTTAGCCAAGCCACAAGACTGAAGCTTAGCCAACCAGCCGTGGCGTAGCCAGGTTTCAAGGCGTTTATTTAGCAGAATTTAAAATCACGATGAGAAAATAAACATGAATAAAAATGGATTCATTGTCCACGTGTCCATATAACTTTTATGTAGCGTAATTATATGTAATTTTCAAGACAATCGGCACATTATAAAATAAGTAAAAAAATCCGTAGCCAAATATAAGCTAAATAGGCAGCACAAAATACAATTGTCATACCAGATAGGTAGTTCCAACCATATGTTTCCTTATTTAATACTTTTATATTGATAGCAATAGATATGTCACGACGTAGTTCAGCTGTGTATATTGAGAGCCAGCTCACAATAAAAAATATATCGTCTTATAGCAATTAAGGATTTGGAGCGCAGTAGCCTGGGGTTCTTGGAATAATTAGGGAGCTATTGCTCGTTGTATACCGTACAGTAAATGGCTGTATCATCTTCATCACCACAGCAAAATGTCGCTGCAAAATGAAGCCGACTGGCTGCCGCGAGGTCATTAAAATGTGCCTCGTCGAGTTTTTAGAAACACCGCGCATATTTATCCCTATTTTATTTTTTATATTTTATATATAACTTCTACTTGCATAGAGTCTCTAAGAAATTCGACAGCGGTAGCGAGCCGGCTTCGTTTTGCAGCGACGACGTTTTGTTTCACCTATTTGCCTTTCTGTAAAAATAATTATATTTTCTGTGTTACCACTAGATAAATACCAGAATAAGACACGTTTACTACTTTTCATAAATTCACTTTTTCAGTCGGTTAACCGTTACTGTTTCCTGTAGATCCCTATGTTAGCCACTTCGCAGATGAATCCAATTTTTTTTTTCAATTTGCGTAAATATATGACATCTCTTCTTACGTCAGAAATTATGGATGTATTTGCTGAAATATTAAGTATTTACTAGCTGAAATATTAAGTATCTGAGTTAAATTAATTTTAAATGAAAAAAATTAAAAGTACGGTCTTGCTAACTTCACTAGTGTAGTAGTGAAAAAATCGTCATACGAGATTTTCGAATTCTTTCACATGTAGGGAGTCCATAGATCACGAAAAACATAGTAACCAATCCTTTGTGTGTTCAAAAATCGATTTCAAATTTGGTACACATAAGCATTTAAAGTAAGAAAGGAATACATAGTTGTTGAGCAACATTGCTTAAGGGAATATTTAAGTTTGATAGGCATTATTAGTAACATAGCGCCCACATGCCGCTCCTGGAGCGTTTTAGAGATTTCTCTGTAGCACGTGTGCTAGACCAATAAAAATAATAATAGTAACAATAATAGCAATCATTTTTGTTCAATAATTACGTAAGTAAACCGTAGTAGTCGGCTACCGCATTAGCGTTACGGATTAAATTCAAGAACTCTCTATTAGTAATTTTAGAAAATGCCGCTAGATGGATAATAGATGTTAACATTATTATCATCGTTATTCATAAAATCCAGAATACGGCTGTTGCTTTTCAATTCCTTCTGTAATCTTTATCCATTTTAACATAAAATTACTCCGATTTTTTTTCAAAGAGTTTTAACATCAATGCTGAATTGCGCTCACCCCAATCCTATGTTTCTTATTGTCATGTGAACTACCGTATATCGACCTTCAGGTGTTTGGTTAGGTTTGTTCGAAGGACGCACATGGTGTGTTCGTTTACAGGAATCTTGACGTCCTTAAATTAGACACGCTCTTTTATAGACATACGCTGTTAATATTCGTAATGCAACAGAAAGAGAGAACTTGAAGAAATGATGATAAATTCTTGCACAATTCATAAGTAACAAATATGCAAACGAACAAATGACTCTACGATATTATGGTGTACCTATGTATGGTGTAATGTTTTTCGCCTCTCGGGGTTCGAGTATTGTCAAGTTTTAAATGTTTCTGTATTTAAAATGTGTTTGATTTTGTTATTAGTGATATGACTAATATAGGAATTGACGAAATTATAAGCAAATTATCTTCAAAATTTAACAGGATTTTTACCGACAGAGAATTTGTTGCATGTGTGTCGGAAGATTTGCAAACAATAATCGAAAACGAAAATAAATGTTGGTAAGTAATTTAATACAGACAAATTCCTTACCATTTTAGTCTATTCTGCCAATGTATCTTTATTAGTAGATATATAAATACATATTTTGTTTACAATGATGAGCATGCAATTTTTGGCAAAGATTTTAAGTTTTTGTTTGTAATTGTTAGAAACTTTACGACAAATAACCTGAAAATGCACCAAATAAACAAGTATTATTAATTTTGTCCAGGAGTTTATATACATATATATATATATATATATATATATATATATATATATATATATATATAAATATATATATATATATATATATATATATATATATATATATATATATATATATATATATATATATATATATATATAATATATATATATATATATATATATATATATATATATATATATATATATATATATATATATATATAAATATATATATATATATATATATATATATATATATATATATATATGTAATATTTATATATATATATATATATATATATATATATATATATATATATATATATATATATATATATATATAAATATATATATATATATATATATATATATATATATATATATATATATATATATATATATATATATATATATATATATATATATATATATATATATATATATATATATATATATAATATATATATATATATATATATATATATATATATATATATATATATATATATATATATATATATATATATATATATATATATATATATATATATATATATATATATAATAATAATAATAATAATAATAATAATAATTTATTGATCATAAAAAAATACATAGTATTAACAGACACGTCAAAAGATTTAAAAACTAAAAGTGTAGATCACAAAATACTGTACATCTAAATGTTAAGGATCGAAACAAACAAATAGAAACTCCACACATATCACACACAATTTAAAGGGTTTGGTCTATATCTATAGTTAAATGTAGTGCTTAAAATTATCTCTATCCTAGTCAGTGTATAAAATTCACTAAAATTATAGATAGCGGCATTGATTATAATTTTTTTTAAGCTACTTTTAAATCGACCGAGCTGTTGCAATCTCATCTCTCGAGGCAAAGCATTAAATAATTTAATCTCTTCCATGTTTGTTCTGGCCAATCTAGTTACGGGCAAGAGCAGATTGTCTCGACTCCTGGTACCATGTGTATGAATATGCGATAATGTACAATACCTAGCAACATTCTTTCTGACATATATGAGTTTTTGGTAAATATATATATATATATATATATATATATATATATATATATATATATATATATATATATATATATATATATATACAGTAATACCCCGCTTTACGCGAGGGATACGTTCCGAAAAAAAATCGCGTTAACTGAAATTCGCGTATATCGAGGTTTATGATTAAACATAGTCAAAATTTAATACAAAAAAATACAAATCATTTTAATCAATCACTTTAATTCTAAGAACACTTTATGCAATACATACTCTTATTTTTTACGGAAAAATACATCTATTGTCTTTTGGGTAACGTTTTGTTTACGTTCTTGTAAGATACGTTCATAACACCCAACACTGTTTTTTTAATTGTTTGACACACGGTCAAGACACGGTCATCATTATTGTCTATACTCTGCAATATGTCCAAACCTGAATAAATTTTTGAAAGTGCATTTTGTATTTCCCCTGAAGATAAAACTTTCTCTTCTACTTGTTCTTCCTCATCGTAGATAGGATTATTCTGTAACTCGATCAGATCTTCATTGCTAATAGGATCGTCGTGCGTTGCTACAAGTTCTACGAGATCTTCTACCGTGACATCTTCAAGTTCAGACCCCTCAATCATTGCAGCAATGTCTTCAAGCACTTGTCTCTGCATCTGGACAATTCTTCTAGGTGCTTCCACTACATCTGGCCAAAGATTACGCCACACCCCATTCATACAACTCATTTTAACTTCCTTCCAAGCCTCTTCTATGTTGTGAATAGACTTCATAATGTTGTATGACTTCCACCACTCTCGCATAGACTGTCTTCCTTCCCCGTCAGTTTCATGAATTAGTTGGCTAAAAGTGCGGCGATGGTAATAAGCTTTGAAGTTTGCTATTGCTCCCTGGTCCATAGGTTGTAATATTGACGTAGTGTTTGGTGGAAGGAACTTTACGTACACTTTTAAGTCTCTGGGCGTATCAAGTGAGGTTGGATGTCCTGGGGCATTGTCTAAGAGTAATATAACTTTAGGTTCAAGCCCATTTCTGTCACAGTATGATTTGACTGATGGGCAAAAAAACTATTAGAATACCATTCTTGAAAAATTTCCCGTGTAACCCACGCCTTTCTGTTTGATCGCCACACAACTGGTAGACTTGTCTTGTCTGTGCCTCGCATTGCACGGAGTGTTTCTGAATGGTACACTAGTAAAGGTTTCAGTTTGAAATCACCAGTGGCATTACCACCCAGCAGAAGTGTTAGTCGATCTTTCGCAGCTTTGAAACCACTGGCTTGACGTTCTTCCTTAGAAATGAATGTTCGAGATGGCATTTTTTTCCAGTAAAGTGCGGTCTCATCAACATTGAAGATGAGACAAGCAGGAATTTTCTCTCGTCAAACGAAGTCTTGAAACTTGTCTGGAAACTCAGCTGCAGCTTGAATGTCCGCGCTGGCCGCCTCGCCTGTTATGTGGATATTGTGAAGATTAGAACGCTGCTTGAACCGATGGAACCAGCCTCTGCTGGCAGCAAAAGTCGGAGTGGCACTCCCTTCTCCTTCTTTTGTTTTCAGCATCTCATACAAAGATTTTGCTTTTGTGCATATGAGATCTTCACTTAGTGGTGTGTTCTTCTTATTCAAATCTTCGATCCAGACTGACAGTAATTTCTCCATTCTTTCTAAGATAGATGATCTCGAACGAGAAAGTTTTGTTGCACTTATAGGTGTTGAACCTTCGCTGGAGATTTTAATTTTTTCCCGATTTTTATAAATCGTTCTCACAGTCGATTCTGAGAGTCCAAAATCTCTCCCAACAATTGTTGCTTTGCCTCCATTTTCCATTCTTCTTAACACTTTCATCTTCAATTCCAAAGTGACGCTTTTACGCTCTTTTTTCTTTACAGGCGGCATTTTTAACGTAGGGTTAAATTATGTATGTATGTATCTCCAATAAATATTAAAACAAAACTGCCAGCCGACCGAACTAACATTACGGAACAAATGAACACACGAAACGAACGAGGAAATCCCCATAGAACAAAGTCGAAGGACAGGAAATTCCCAATTCTTCAAAGAGAATATTCAGAGAAAGCGGGGATCCCCCCGCGACCATAGAGAAGTTAATGACTACATGAGCGCGAAATT
>CM032450.1:51988607-52066107 GCA_019049505.1 Pachyrhynchus sulphureomaculatus | reverse complement strand
GTGAAAGAAAGATACTTTAAGTAAATTTTTTACATGTGATTTGTAATACATATGAATTATAAATTGGTCGCCAAAGCAAGAAACTATAATCTAATTTAGTTAGTACTAACATTATATACAGAGTGTTAAGTGATTAACAGTTCCTTCAAGTAAATCCCAACTTTTGTGTTGCCTCTGCTATTATCTGGTATATATGAGCACTAAAGCTTCATACAGAATCCCTAAGTCACGGGTAATTCCTGCTTTAACTAACACCGAGCTGTCAACACAAAAATTTGTTTTACAAGGGACAAGTTAAAATAATTATTTCAATTAAAACAACAGATTTTTAAAATTTTCTTGTGTTTTGATGAGAGATGAACACATAGTCGTAGTCATCTATGTCTTCCTTGTAAAAGTTAATTTTTTTTCATAATTAAACTTAGTTAGATCTAGAATTACTAGCTTGAGATAAGAACTGTATTGCCACAATAATATAAGAAGTGAGATTTCCGATTATTTTTCCTAACATTTGATAGTTAACTGCAAAAAATCCTCCAGCTTGAATGGAAGGTTGCCTAAATTTGCACTGCATTGCAAATAGAAATAATTCTTCTTCAACAAGCTTTGTCTCATTTTGTTCAATATTTAAAGGCATTGAATTTAGTAAATTGTAGCAAATCTGAGGGGTGTTCAAAGCTTCATTTCTTAGGCCATCTGCCGCAGCAGCTAAGTTGAGAACAATGAACTGAAAAACAAGATTATTTTTATTTTATATAAAAAAGTGGGAGAACACAATTATTCATATAATACTTAAATATTTAATATATATATATATATATATATATATATATATATATATATATATATATATATATATATATATATATATATCTATCTATCTATCTATCTATATATATATATATATATATATATATATATATATATATATATATATATATATATATATATAGATATATAGATATATAGATATATAGATATATAGATATATATATATATATATATATATATATATATATATATATATATATATATATATAGATATATATATATATATATATATATATATATATATATATATATATATATATATATATATAGATATATAAATATATAGATATAGATATATAGATATATAGATATATAGATATATAGATATATAGATATATATATATATATATATATATATATATATATATATATATATATATAGAGATATATATATATAGAGTATATATATATATATATATATATAATATATATATAGATATATATATATATATATGTAATATATGTATATATATATATATATATATATATATATATATATATATATATATATATATATATATATATATATATCTATATATATATATCTATATATATATATATATATATATATATATATATATATATATATATATATATATATATATATATATATATATATATATATATATATATATATATATATATATATATATATCTATATATATCTATATATATATATATATATATATATATATATATATATATATATATATATATATATATATATATATATTACTGTGATCAAAAAATTGTAAGACTTTTAAATGTAAATCGCCCGGGCATTTCCAAATCGGATTAATTTTTTTTCGTCAGGTTGGTAGGACCTTAACTACCATTTGTGTCGAATTTAAGACCATAGCGTCAGTAGTTAATAAGATTCGCTTGCATTCGTTCAACAGCAAAAGTGCGGTTTTGGATTTTTAACATGAGTGAAAGTTGCATTAAATTTTGTTTTAAAAATGGTTTTTCGGCTTCCCAAACGTTCGAAATGGCCGGAATTATGGGCCGATAACTCTTGGTTTTTTCGTCACTATAATGCGCCTTCTCACACAGCATTGGTTCTTCGCGACTTTTTCATCAAAAATTCAACTCATATCATTCCGTAATCGCCCTATTCACCTGATTTAGCTCCGTCGGACTTCTGGCTATTCTCTATACTCAAAAAACCTCTTCGAGGACATCGTTTTGAGTCGATTGAGGATATTAAAACCGAATTGAAGAAGGTGCTTTAAAAGCCATTCCAGAAATCGAATTCAACAACTGTTTCTAAGACTGGAAAAAAACGTTGGCATAAATCCATTGTATCCAAGGGGGATTACTTTGAAGGAGAAGAAATAAATTTGGAAAAATAAATAACTCGTTTGCGTTTTATTTCAAAAGTCTTACTATTTTTTTTATCACAGTATATATATATATATATATATATATATATATATATATATATATATATATATATATATATATATATATATATATATATATATATATATATATATATATATATATATATATATATATATATATATATATATATATATATATATATATATATATATATATATATATATATATATATATATATATATATATATATATATATATATATATATATATATATATATATATATATATATATATATATACATGTATATATATACAGTGGCGTGCAAAAGTTTCCGGCCAGTGACATTTCATACTCTAATTTATTAAAAAAAAAGACTAATGATTTTTAATCATTATGAGATGTGAGTATGAGATATAGGAAACAAAATAATATAGTTAAAGAGTATTATTTATGTTTGTGAATATATTTATTATTATTATATTTATTTGCGCAAAAGTTTCCAGCCACTTTGTACTACGAGAAAAATTATTAGTCTATATGCTCTATAATAGACTTATAATAAATTATATTTTTATGTTAATGTTTTGTAGCCATACCCTTTACAGCAATAACAGCCGCACAATGACGTGGCATTGACTTTAATCGATTAATACAAGCGGGTGAAATTTTATCCCATTCTTTCTTCAATGATTTGAATAATGCGGCTTTATTTGAATATGTATGCTTTCGAATTTGACGATCTAGCGTTTCCCATAAGTGTTCCATTGGGTTCAAGTCCGGTGATTGAGATGGCCAGCTTAAAACTCACATTTGAAGCATAAAACCACTGTTTTAATAACTTGGATGTATGTTGGGGGTCATTATCCTGCTGAAATATCCAATTCTGCGGCAATGTTTCTTCAGCATATGTTAATAAATTGTTTTCTAAAACGTTCTTGTAAAATCAGCGTTCATATTTCCGTTGATCTCGACCAATGGACCGACTCCTTGTGCAAAGAAAATTCCCTAAACCATCACACTTCTTCCACCGTGTTTTACAGTAGGAATTTGGTACCGAACATCATTTGTCGTACCAATAGGACGTCGTACATGTTGTCTACCATCGCTTCCAAAAAGATTAACTTTAAATTCGTCTGAGAAAGCTACTTTTTTCCAATCTTTGATTGTCCAATTTAGATGATCTTTGGCAAATTGTAATCGGGCCTTCTTATTCTTTTTACTGATTAATGGTTTTTTAATACCTATACGGCCAAAAAGTCCCACTTCATGTAGTTTTCGTGTCACAGTACTACAACTAACATTAGCTAGGTTTTTATCCTTTAGCTCGCGTGCAATTTCGACAGAGCAGTTTTCTTGACATCTGAAGTTAATTTGCGTTTAATGATACGATCTACTTTTTTAGACGTTTTTCTTGGTCTTCCAATACGCGGACGATCTTTTAAACCATATCCACAACGGTATTTTACAATGATATCGTTCACGGTTGATTTACCTATCGATAATAATGAAGGAATCTCACGAGAAGACTTCCCTTTTTTTGAAAATTTTATTACTCTCTCACGAATTTGGATTTGCATATGCCGAGCCATGTTTATGCTCCCACGACCTTTTAAGAACTAAATATGAACATTCAACGCGCTATTATTCGTAAATACGTCTTTGAACGTCTTACTGCGTCAATCTATATTATGTGGCCGGAAACTTTTGCACATATAAATATAAGAATAATAATAATAAATATATTCACAAACATAAATAATATTCTTTTACTATATTATTTTGTTTCCTATATCTCATACTCACATCTCATAATGATTAAAAATCATTAGTCTTTTTTTTTAATAAATTAGAGTACGAAATGTCACTGGCCGGAAACTTTTGCACGCCACTGTATATATATATATATATATATATATATATATATATATATATATATATACAAATGTGTGTGTGTATGTGTGAAGGGCGTTATAAAAATGTTTTAATATATTGAAATTGGTGACTCCAATCGATCGAATGCCAAATTTTTATTTTTAATAAATTTGAACATAGTTAAAAATTGATATCACTGGACTACGTCATTTCAAAAAGTATTGCGCTTTGTAAAAGACAATATATTTTGTTTACGTCGTGAAACGTCCTGCAAATATGAATATTTTATCCTTAAATATTTTAAATCGGGAATGTAAAAGTGTTTATATATATATATATATATATATATATATATATATATATATATATATATATATATATGTTTTTTTGATGAAAGAATGGTATTGCAGTTAATGGTAGTGATATATTTTCTACTTAATAGTGAGACTTACAAAAATTATTAGTATTCCTTCCATAACTAATAGTATTATTTCATTACTACATTCTTTTTCATCACGATCAAATACAAAATGCGTCAAAATTACTATAGAAAATTTTAAGGCGGCTCCTGTGGCAACGCAGACTCCAAGGAGAAACACTATTCCATAAATACTATTAAATTTATCTACTTGATCACACAATAAGTAATATATTTTTTTCAATTCTTCATAAGTCCTTAAATTTTGAGTTTTAATGTTACCACTTGTTAGAACCTTATTCAAAGCTTCAAAACGATAGAAAATTTGAAGTGAAACTACGACTCCCATGTAAAGTGTTAATGAGCAATGGTACATTAAAATTAATCTTGGCAGGTTGTACCTGTACCATGTGATTCCAAGTCTAGGTACCCAAAGGTAAGCGTCCAAGCATAAGTAACACAATAAAAGCATGTTAAATATTACAAACTTCACAGTAAATAGCAATCTTTTCGAAGTAATTTTGAAACTTAGTTTCTGATCTATCCTTTCCAGCTCATCAAAAACTTCCCAAATTTCTCTTGCATTTACCATTCCCAATATCGTCACCGTACAAGAAAATACGCTGGGAAATAATATTGTAATATATTCCATATATTTCGAATAATGGCGTAAAGCTTCCGCCCTACAGTAAACGGCGTATATATTAGCTATTACCCAAAAAGCAGTCATTATGAAACAGAATAATTTATAGAATAAACAAGAACTTTTGTTTCTTAGCTTGTAAGGTTGAAAAATGCAAAAAATACTTGCTAGTGCAAATGGAAAACGCAGCATTTGTACAGACTCATTCGTCGAATTTGTTACCCAAACCATATTAGTAAAATTGGTCTCACGTACTAATTTACACATATAACTATGTTTTATTCAACTAATGGCTATATATTATTAGTTATTAGTTTAATTTAATGCTTGGGCGTTAATGACACCCTAGGGAATGTATTATAAAATAGGTCGAATGTTTCTCAAATGACGTATTTTAATAAAAAAATGAATGTCAACAGAGGAATATGTATGTATGTATATATATATATATATATATATATATATATATATATATATATATATATATATATATATATGAGGCTGGTTTGAAAAGTCCGTGCAAAAATAAAAACTACTTACGTGTTTGGGGTAAACCTTTTTTATTTTTCGACATAGTCTCCTTTTAGGCTTATACACTTCGTCCAACGATGTTCTAGTTTGTTGATCCCTTCCGAATAATAGGATTTGTCCAAGTCTGCAAAATATCCATTAGTGTCTGCAATCACCTCCTCGTTTGAATAAAATCTTTGTCCCGCCAGTCATTTCTTGAAATTGGGGAACAAATAGTAGTCCGAGGGAGCCAAGTCTGGAGAATAGGGGAGATGTGAAACGAATTCGAATTCTATTTCCATTAATTCTGCGACCACAACTGCTGAGGTGTGTGCTGGTGCGTTGTCGTGATGGAAAAGGACTTTCTTGTGGTCAATCGCGGGCGTTTTTCTTGCAGCTCGGTCCGTGCAAAGTCCGAGAGATGGCACCACCGGCGCGTATCGAGGTCATGTTTAGTTAGTAGCATCTCTTGAATGAACGCACACCAAGTTTCAGCCATATTGGTCTATTTCTTTGTGTTTGGCATTCGTGTGAATCAAGGAAGTCGAGTGATTTTCAAGAAATGGACGAAAAAGAATTTCGTGTGGTGATTAAAACATTACTTTATGAAAGGCAAAACGCCTCAGGAGACTAAAGAGAAGCTTGATAAACATTATGGTGACTCTGCACCTTCGATTAGAACAGTTTATAAGTGGTTTCAAAGTTTTCGGACTGGCCATATGGGCACAAGTGACGCTGAACGTTCTGGACGGCCTGTGGAGGTTACGACTCCAGAAATCATTGATCAAATCCATGATATGGTGATGGATGACAGAAGAGTTAAGGTGCGTGAGATTGCTAGTGCTGTGGGCATCTCAACTGAACGGGTACATAATATTTTGCATAAACATTTGGACATGAGAAAGCTATCCGCAAGATGGGTGCCGCGATTGCTCACGCTTGACCAAGTGTTGCAAGGATGGTTTGCAGCTGTTCCAGAAGAATCCGGAGGACTTTAAGCGTCGTTTCGTCACTGTGGATGAAACATGGATACATTACTATACTCCTGAGACCAAACAACAATCTAAACAATGGGTTACCAAGGAGGAATCTGCACCAAAAAAGGCGAAGACCGTTCCTTCGGCCGGAAAGGTTATGGCGACTGTCTTTTGGGATTCGCAAGGGATAATCCTCATCGACTGTCTGGAAAAAGGGTAAAAACTATTACAGGTGAATATTATTCATCGTTATTGGACCGTTTGAAAACCGAGCTGCAAGAAAAACGCCCGCGATTGGCCCACAAGAAAGTCCTTTTCCATCACGACAACGCACCAGCACACACCTCAGCAGTTGTGGTCGCAAAATTAATGGAAATAGGATTCCAACTCGTTTCACATCCCCCCTATTCTCCAGACTTGGCTGCCTCGGACTACTATTTGTTCCCCAATTTGAAGAAATGGCTGGCGGGACAAAGATTTTATTCAAACGAGGAGGTGATTGCAGACACTAATGGATATTTTGCAGACTTGGACAAATCCTATTATTCGGAAGGGATCAACAAACTAGAACATCGTTGGACGAAGTGTATAAGCCTAAAAGGAGACTATGTCGAAAAATAAAAAAGGTTTACTCCAAACACATAAGTAGTTTTTATTTTTGCACGGATTTTTCAAACCACTGCTTGAAGGCATAGATGGCGCATTGGTGAAGCAACCAAGACGAATCGACAAATCCGCATTCGGTGGTTCCCAAAAGTGTTCTTTGTGTTTGCTAGACCATCCCAAAACGCGTTTCGCCGTTTATTTGCTCATCAGCTGGGCTAGATTCAGCAAACACACAGAACACCATTTCAAACCTTTTCCGGGTGCTGACGGAAAACTATGACAAAATAGATGCTTATACTGCACTCTGTCGGTGGCTTATTTAAAGTCTATCCGAATGGTGTGAAATGGTATTCTGTGTGTTTGCTGAACCTAGCCCAGCTGATGAGCCATAATACGGCGAAACGCGTCTTGGGATGGTCTAGCAAATACAGAGAACACTTTTGAGAATTACCGAGTGCGGGTTTTTTCGATTCCCTTGGTTGCTTCACCAATGCGCCATCTATGCCTTCAAGCAGGAAGCTTGAGAAGGTGCGCTTCTGCAATTAAGTGTCAGTTGTGATCTGGCGGCTCTGTTGGGATAGACTTTAAATAAGTCACCAACAGAGTGCAGTATAAGCATCTATTTTGTCATATATATATATATATATATATATATATATATATATATATATATATATATATATATATATATATATATATATGTATGTAAATATATTCTCGTTATTATATTGTGTAATATATTTCTTGTTTATTTTATTTCTCGTTAGCGTATTTACATACGTAAGATTAAGGGAATTTGGTTTACAAATTGATCAGTTATAATTTTTATTTTTAGTGCTCCTAAGTTTTTTACTGTGAATAAATATTATGGTACTATTGCGATAATCGATGTATACAACTTGATAGGTATTTAAAATTTATTTCTGCGGATTTTGGGAATTCGCTATAAAAAAATAATAAATATGAACCACCCTGACTTGTACTGCCTCAGTATAATTTTTAAACCCCAGGGAAGAAGATTAAAAGGAGAAGGGTCGTTAATTTTTAGATATAATGAATAAATTTTGAGATTAATTATTTGCTGCTGTTGTTTCCTATATGTCGTGTTATCATATTTTGAAATAGAAAAGTCTGAAAATATGCTTCATCATTTTCAATTATTTAGTTGAAAACATATAAAGGTTAAAGTAATGAGGAAGGGAGTTAATTGGATTGGTCCATCTTCATCGTGTTATACATTTTTTTCTGGATTCTTGAGAGTCAAGGATGATCTATATTAGGTTCAGCTTGTCACTAGTATCTACCTTTGGAATAAACTGCCCAGGACTGTGTTTCCTACCTAATACAACTTACAGCTATTCAAGACCAACATTCGTCTCTGTTTTCGCGCATGCGCCCCTCTTATAGTGATTTAGGGATTTTAATGCTGTACCTGTTGTTTCCATAAATAATAATAATATAGATTATTTGATATTAATTAAGAAGAGTACATGCCGAGACCAACTTGAATAAAAAATATCTCGGTATAAAATTAGCTGGCTTATTATAGCAAAATTATTTAATAACCAACATGATATTACCTTGTATTACAAGCTCTACTGGGACATCAGTATCCATACAGATAAAACAGTCTCCGCCAATAGACCCGATATTACTTTTCAGTGCAAAAAAGGAAAAGTCAGCTATCTAATTGACATAGCTGTCCCCAACGACACAAACATCCAAACAAAATACACAGAGAAAATCTTCAAACACACAGACCTTGCAACAGAAATAAAAAGGCTATGGAAACAAGAAAAAGTCATCATTGTCTCCCTCATCATATCAGCCACAGGCCTTACACCAATAACATTCACGCCACACTTAGTACAATTAGGAGTCAACACAAACATACACAGAAACATTCAGAAGTCAGTCAGTGGTAATAGCGTTTGTGCTGACTTGGCTTAGGCCTGTCAGCCAAAGATGGAACCACATTGACCAAATGTAAGAAAAAAAGCACTTTTTTGTAAAAAAAATATAAATTATTAGATATTAATTAAGAAGAGTACATCCCGAGACCAACAGAATAAAAAATATCTCAGTATAAAATTAGCTGGCTTATTATAGCAAAATTATTTAATAACCAACATGATATTACCTTGTATTACAAGCTCTACTGGGACATCAGTATCCATACAGATAAAACAGTCTCCACCAATAGACCCGATATTACTTTTCAGTGTAAAAAAGGAAAAGTCACCTATCTAATTGACATAGCTGTCCCCAACGACACAAACATCCAAACGAAATACACAGAGAAAATCTTCAAATACACAGACCTTGCAACAGAAATAAAAAGGCTATGGAAACAAGAAAAGTCATCATTGTCCCCCTCATCATATCAGCCACAGGCCTTACACCAATAACATTCACGCGACACTTAGTACAATTAGGAGTCAACACATACATACACAGAAACATTCAGAAGTCAGTCAGTGGTAATAGCGTTTGTGCTGACTTGGCTTAGGCCTGTCAGCCACAGATGGAACCACATTGACCAAATGTAAGAAAAAAGCACTTTTTTGTAAAAAAATATAGATTATTTGATATTAATTAAGAAGAGTACATGCCGAGACCAACATGAATAAAAAAGATCTCGATATAAAAGCAGCTGGTTTATTATAGCAAAATTATTTAATAACCAACATAATATTACCTTGTAACAAGGAAAAGGAATCGGAATTCCAATTAAACGAAGGTGAAAGTTATAGTTGTAACCTCTCGGTTATGTAAACAGTAATGCTGCGTTGTCGGTGTTTTTCTGGTGCTATTTTAATGTTTTATACATTAAAAAAAATTGTGTGGCCAAATCAGCGTCAAGCACGTTAAAAAAATGTTTTCTACTAAAAAAAAAACAGTCAGGAGCAAGTTGGACTTGCGCAATTAGTGTTCCGTGCGTGGATTGCTTTTAATATAACAATTTTTGTTACGTAGGTATTAAATGATTAATGACTTCACAAAACACACCCCAAATGAGTTTTCAACAAAGTTTTTTCCCGATCTTAGTGAATCGTGTAAAAAATAATGCACTAATGATAATTTTCGTTCAATCTACACTCTGTGGAGAATATTCTAGAATTTTTTCAAAATTTTTTTATCAGTACTTTTCAAGATAAGGGGGACAGCGATTTTTCGCGATTTTTTAAAAATAATACAATGAAAAGTGTGCGCAAGTATTTCATTATATATATTTTTGAACTCGTGTTTTTACAAGCTTTCATTTGACAGCCCACTCGATGACCTGGTAAAAAAAAAATTTTCACTTCTGATTTCACCCCCCAAAACTAACCCCTTAAATCAAAATTTAACTCTCAACACCACACGACTCTGATGAGGCCATCAATTTCTATATTAGTGCCAAATTTTTAACTTTCTACGTCAAATAGTTTCGGGGAAAATCGGGTGTGACAGACAGCCAGACGGACAGACACCGAAGTAATCTTTATAAGTGTTCCGTACGGGACACTAATAAATACTAAATTTGACCTGACCTGAACCTAATTCAAGCATTACGACTCGATATTTTAAATTATAGATATTTACAAGTATAAACTGACATTTACCCGTTTAAGTTCCTCCCCACCCTTTTAGTTTCCGTCAGAAATAATTATGCTTAAAAATTATTCGTTTTCAAGCAAAAACCAGGAAAAAATCTCGTAATACTGTCGATGGTATACAAAATTTATCTACCCCTACATCTTTCATCACTTTTTCTTGCGATATCGCTAAAAGTTCCTTCTCTACTTCAGGTATTACAGATGGTAATTTAATCTAAGTGCAAAGATCTGTATTGAACATTATAAGTAGAGACCGGATTATATGCATTTGTATATTTTCATACACATTTGCATATTTAGACCATTCTCACCGATTATTGCATATTTTACCCGAAATCTAGTAATGATGCATCTTTTCTCTATATTTACAATATTTTTTCGGTATTACTAGGCAATTGAATTGCTCAGGGTATTGTTAATGTCGCCGTCTGGAACAGATCTTATCGCCGGGACATTACCTGCAATAGTCTAAACATCGATTAGGTTATAGTGCCAAGGCAATACCCAAAATTACGACGGTATTTTATTCCTTTATTTCTTGGTCGGGATATTAAGTGATAAGTAGTTAGTTTCTAAGAATATTTGTTTGAGCGTGGATCAAATAATCAATTTTCTCGAAGACGAATTTTTATTTTAAAACAAGATATCAGTTTTAACATTATTGTTGACGCGCTTGCATCAGTGTAGTCTTTTTGCAATTTTTAACGTGTTGTGTTAAAGTTTAACGTGTACCATGCCACCCGCAAAAAAAGTGTCTCTTCGTGAGTAGCTGATTATCCTGGAACATTTAGATACGACGGAAATGTTTTATATTGTCGAGTTTGCGAGAAAAATGTTTCGTGCACAAAAAAGTTTCAAATTGATCAGCATGTCAAGACAAGTCTTCATATCGCAGGATTGCAAAAAAAGGCCCACGACAACAACTTATAACAGCAGCAAATAGCAGTGATTCCACTTTTATAGGCAAACAAAAAAACAACTTTAGCATGGATTTATCTGAAGCATTGCTTGCAAGTAAGATTCCTCTCCACAAACTTACAAATCCTACATTCAAAGATTTTCTGCGAAAATATTGCATGAATCAAAAAATATCAGACGAATCAACACTGCGTAAAAATTACATACCAACAATTTACCAACATGTTCTGGAAGAAATACGTAATGAACTTAAGGATGACATTATTTGGATTTCAGCTGATGAAACTACAGACAGTTGTGGTTGCTATATTGCGAATTTAATTGTGGGTGCATTAAGATTAGAGCCTTCTTCTTCCTATTTGGTGGCCTGCAAAGAACTTGACAAGACAAATCATTCTACGATCGCCAGATTTGTGAATGAGGGTATTAAAAAAAATATTTCCTGAATCTTCTGCAGATGAAAGAGTGTTTATATTTCTCTCAGATGCTGCTCCCTATATGATCAAGGCAGCCAAAGTCCTCCAAGTATTTTATCCAAATTTAATTCATGTGACGTGCTTTGCTCACGGAGTCCATCGACTCGCTGAAGAAGTACGATCCACGTTTGGAAATGTAAATAAACTGATTTCATCAGCAAAGAAAGTGTTTCTCAAGGCACCTGCTCGCAATAACGCCTATAAAGAAAAACTGCCAAATGTGACTTTACCTCCCGAACCAGTGGTTACTCGATGGGGAATATGGATTGAAGCTGTACTATTTTAGAATGGAAATTTCGAGGCCGTCAAAGGTGTAGTAAATGACTTCGATAGTGCAGAGGCTATGGCAGTTCGTCAATCCAAGCCAATTAACGATTCTGATATTAAAAAAACATAGCTTTGATTAGCACTCACTTTTCCCACATACCTGCGGATATTAAAAAGCTTGAAACTCGAGGTTTGGCGTTGACCGAATCAATTCAGTTAAAGAATAAAATCCGTCAAATAAACTCCACATTGACAGATGTATTCCCGAGTAGAGTTAAAGGAAAGTTTGAAAACATTTTGTGCAATAACCCAGGCTTTGAACCTTTGTGTCAAATTGATAGTGTTATTAATGGGACGGGTGAACTTTTGCCAGAAACAATAAGTGCTAACATAGCACCCAAATTCAAATACTGCCCAGTTACCTCAGTGGATATGGAACGGTCTTTTTCCACTTATAAAAATATTTTAAGTGATCGAAGACACAATCTTACTACCCAACATTTGGAACAATACCTTGTTGTTTACGTGTACAAGAATACAAATGTTAAATAATTTTAAAAAATGTTAAATAATTGTTAATTAAATTTAAACATCGTCGATAACTTGTTAATTTTATGCTGATTTTGAAATAAAAAACTAAAAATTACTTCTTTTATTATTATTTAATATTGCATATTTTGACCCTTTTCATGCATATTTTAAGCATTTTTCATGCATATTTGCATGCATATTTCAAGATTTTTATGTTGCATATAATCCGGTCTCTAGTTATAAGTGTCACAAGAAGAATCGTAGCTCATTTAAACCACTCATCTCCTTCCGGAATGAAGTTAAAATAAATCCAGAGAGATTTTTAACATTGGAATAAAGAAAACGGAACAAGAAGTACCTACATGCTGGAATTCCACATATTATCTATTGAAAAGGCTTTTGGAGCAAAGAAGAGCTCTCAGCATGCTTGCTGCTGTATACGATTCACTTTGTTCTTTGACACGAAATTATTAATTACAACATTACTGGAGCTTTTACAACCATTTGATCAAACTAACAAACATAACTCTAGTTCAATGTATCTAATATTAAAAGTGATTCTAACTATTTTAATTGTACTCGTATAATTGAGGTGTCCGTTACTTTGTAACAGTATATTTTAAATTTCTAAATGAAATAAAACGAATTACTTTGTTATTTGTCACTTATTTTTAGTGTTCCGTACGGAACACTTATAAGATCACTTCGGTGTCTGTCTGTCTGTCCGTCTGTCACACCCGATTTTCTCCGAAACTATTTGTCATAGAAAGTTGAAATTTGGTAGTAATATAGGAAGTGATAGCCTCATCAGAGCCATGTAGTTTTGAAAGTTAAATTTTGATTTAAGGGGTTAGTTTTGGAGGGTGAAATCGGAAGTGAAAAAAAAATTTTTTTACTAGGTAATCGAGTGTGGTGTCAAATGAAAGCTTGTGAAAACACGAGTAAAATATATATATATATATATATATATATATATATATATATATATATATATATATATATATATAATGTAATACTTGCGCGCACTTTTCTTTATATTATTTTTAAAAAATCGCGAAAAATCGCTGTCCACCCGCCTTATCTCGGAAAGTACTTATCAAAAAATTTTGAAAAAAATTCTGTAATATTCTCCACGGGATGTAGATTGAACGAAAATTATCACGAGTGCATTACCTGTAATAATTTATCTGGTATATAAAAAAACAGAAATTTCAAGGTCATTAATTTTCAGTAAAGATTGGAAATAAACTTTGTTGAAAACTTATTTGGGGTGTGTTTTGTAAAGTCACTGATCATTTTATATCACGGTAACATAAATTTTGACTTAAGGGATTCGTTTTGAGGGGTGAAATCGGAAGTGAAAAAAAATTTTTTTTACTAGGTCATCGAGTGTGGTGTCAAATGAAAGCTTGTGAAAACACGAGTAAAAAATATATATATAATGTAATACTTGCGCACACTTTTCTTCGTATTACTTTTAAAAAATCGTGAAAAATCGCTGTCCCCTACCTTATCTCGAAAAGTAGTGATCAAAAAATTTTGAAAAAATTCTGGAATATTCTCCACGGGGTATAGATTGATCGAAAATTATCATTACCTTTAATAATTTATCTGGTATATAAAAAAACACAAATTTCAAGGTCACCAGTTGTCAGTAAAGATTGGAAACAAACTTTGTTGAAAACTCATTTGGGGTGTGTTTTGTGAAGTCACTGATCATTTTATACCACCCTAACAAAAATTTTTATTTCAAAAACAATCACTAATTGTGCAAGTTCAACTTGCACTTGACCGGTTATTTATTTTATATTTATTTGCTACTGCAGTTTCGTAGGTTTTCTAAAATGTAGAAAACCTACGAAACTGCAGTAGCAGATAAATAAAAATATAAAAAATAAATGACAAATAACAAAGTAATTCGTTTCATTTCATTTACAAATCCAACTATGTGATCATTAATTAAATATTTAATGGAAATCGGAAGTTTCTGGTTGGGGTCTATGCGGGATAATTTACTTTAAAGTTTGAGGCAGAGATTCGCACTATTGCGCTAAGTGCCACGTTGTTGGACCCAAGATTTTTTTTTATGGGTCTAGCACACGTGCTGCAGGGAAGCCCCTAAAGCGCTCCAGGAGCGGCACGCCTGCGGAAAAAGCGATTTACGTTGTTTTTGAATCGCTGTAAATTGTACTTGGTGGGAAACACACCGCTGTGCAAATTATTACAAAGGGATGATGTTCTCCATATAAAAGACTGCTTGAAAAGCATTGTACGCGGAGTAACAAGCTGAACCTCATACGGATGTGAAGCACCAGCGCGACGTGTATTTCTAACATGCACCGCTTTGGGAGGAATTAAGCGGGCTACATCCTTGGAACACTTTCCATGAAAATACTTGTAGAACAGACTCAAGTCGCCAACCGTTCTTCAATGTTCCAGCGAATCAAGGCCGCCGGTCAGTTCGGGGTCTCCGATCAGACGAACAGCTCTTCTCTGAACAGAATCCAACAAATGCAGTGTATGTTTGGGAGCGGAGCCCCAAACATGGGAACAGTATTCCATAGTTGGTCGAATTTGAGCTTTGTAAAGAATTAACAGTTGTTGTGGAGTGTAAAGCTTTCTGGTTCGAAATAGTATTCCCAACTTTTGGGAAGCTCTCCTTGCTATGCCTGCAACATGTTCATGCTAGAACATATTTGCTCCCAAATTAACGCCCAACAAATTGAGCTACGATGTTAGGGGAAAGGACTGCCCTGACATAACTATGTCGGGTTCAGCAACGTTAACTTTTTTAGAAAAAACTGCCGCCTGGGTTTTTGTAGCGTTAAATTCCACTTGGTTACTGTCACCCCAAGATAGAATTTCTTCCAGGTCTTTGTTAAGTTGAACGACCTCCTGCTGTCTGCGAATATTCGCAGATTGAGCAGCCGATGTTCGAGCGTTCAAAATGAATGAAGAGACAAGCGTACTGTCATCTGCAAAGCTGTAGATTGGATTCCCGGTCTTTTCCAGCAGATGTAAATGAGAAAGAGAGTAGGAGACAGTACGGAGCCTTGGGGCACACCGGCGTTGATAGTGAAGGTGTTAGAAAGAAATCCGTCGACCGCCACTCGTAAAGAACGCTCTCTGAGGAAACATGAGAGCCACAAACAGAACCCAAGATTTAAAAATGCATATTTCGCTAGCAAAGAGCAGATTAAGAAAGGCGTTTTAAAGTACATCAAACAAGCAACACACTTAAAAGTAAATATTGAACCCGATAAAAATGTGGTATGGGTATTTTTGAAATTTTGAAAAACTTAACAATACCAAAAAACTGTAAGAAACAGAAGCAGATATTTTGGAATGTGCTCTCTAATATTGATCTGCCAACCGATAAAAATAATAACCGTCAACTGCAAGTTGAACTTGCGCAATTAGTGTTCCGTACGCTGATTGCTTCTAAAATAAAAAAAAATTGTAACAGAGGTATAAAATGATTAGTGACTTAAGAAAAGACACTCCAAATGAGTTTTTAACAAAGTTTGATGACCTTTAAATTTTGTATTTTTTTATACCAGATAAATTATCAAAAGTAATGCGCTCGTGATAATTTTCGTTCAATCTACACTCCGTGGAGAATATTCCAGAATTTTTTCAAAATTTTTTGATCAGTACTTTTCGAGATAAAGGGGGGACAGCGATTTTTCGCGATTTTTAAAAAATAATACAAAGAAAAGCGTATGCAAGTATCACATTATATATATTTTTGAACTCGTGTTTTTACAAGCTTTCATTTGACACCCCACTCGATTACCTACACACCAAACTGTTTCGGAGAAAATCGGGTGTGACAAACGGACAGACACCGAATTGATCTTATAAGTGTTCCGTACGGAACACTAACAAGAAGATCTTTCATGGAATAGAAGAGGTAGAATTGTCCTAGCTTATAGTAGGAGAAGTTGTTCTTAAGTTTCTTTCGGTACCAGTTTCTGCAACTATTTTCTGAGGAATGGAAAAAGGAACAGATTGTTGTCTGAAAATGGCGAAATACTAACATACCTACGAGGGCCATCTTTTGAGTTTTTACAACCGACCACTAGATGGCGCTATTGAGATGTGACGTTATAGTAAATCCCAAGATTTTTCACTATTTAAAGAAAAAATCCGTATATATTGCTATGTATGTATTTTATATTGGTAATCATTTACTTGTATTTTATAAGGTACAAGCAACAAAATAAATTGCAAAATTGAATTATTAGAGAAGATTTTATTAAACATTTGAAAGTTTAAATAGTAAATAGCATCTACAGGGCTAAATACATAAAGTCCGTACGTTATATCTTGACCTGCGCGTCATAGCTTTCAGGCCATATAACAGACGACTATTATATTATTTGTCTCTTTTCACCAATAAATCGTAGGTATTGGTAAAAAGAGACAAAAAATATAATAGTCGTCTGGGATATTGCCTGAAAACTATGACGCACGTGTAAAGATATAACGTACGGACTTTATGTATGTATGTACTACATACGAAATAAAAAGAATAATACAAAATCTGTTAATACATATGTACATACGTACTAGGAAAAATAATCAGTTATTTTCTTTTGAACATTACTTTTGAAAAATAATTGTTGCTCAACAAAATTCTCGCATTTATTCAAATGCATAAAGATTTGATCAGGTACACTTTCCTGGCCCCTGAGAGTAGTTCGCACAACGACAAATGCATTTCTTATTTCATTTTCACTAAATTTAGCAGGACATTCCCCGGTTTCAGTTTCTTCTTCATGATCTTCGATACCTTTTATATCGTCAATTATGTCTTGGTCAGTTGGGAGATCTGTCGTGCCAACATCATTGTCGATTTCTAAGAAATCTTCAAGTAGAAAATCTGCGTCGACGGTAGCAGTTTTTTGTAGAATACCCCATTGCCTTTTTAAGGTAGCGAGATCCATTTCATCTTCTTCTTCCCATTCGTCAATTTTTTTAGTAAAACCTGCTTTAGAAAAGCAGTTTTTGATAATTTTCTGAGAAACATTTTCACTCCATACTTTAGCGACTTCGGTTATACACCCTTTAAGGGTAATCAATTTTTGGACTGGAAGATTGTTATCAATCGCATTAACAATTTTGTGAACAATTCTGTTTCGGTAATGATGTTTTATGTTTTTTATAATACCTTGGTCCATAGGTTGCAATTTGGAGGTCATGTTTGGTGGAAAAAAGATCAATTCAATATTCCTTAATTTTTTACTTACAGTAACTGGATGTGCAGGACAATTGTCTATAAACATCACAATCTTTCGCTTTTGGCTTTTAATTTTCGTGTCCAGTTCTTTCATACATCTTTCGAAAATCTCAGAAGTCATCCATGCCTTTTTATTATTGGCGTAATCTAACTCCAGAGATTTAACTCCTTTTAAACAACGGGGAATTTTGCTTTTACATATGTCACCCTTTCTTTACTTGTTTTAACACCAAAACATTTATCACTTTTAAAAGCAAAAGTTTTATTTGGCAAACATTTAAAAAACAAACCGGTTTCATCACAATTGAAAACGTTTTTTGGCTCGTACTTTTTCAATGCACTTTTGAAAACAGTTTCAGTCCAAATGTCACAGTCCTCCTGACTAACGCTTGCACTCTTGCCAGACACCGTCTTGAAAACAATTGAATTGCGAGTCTTCCAGGCACTCAACCACCCTTCACTAGCTTGAAAATTAACGCATTTAAATTCTTTAGCAGATTGTACAGCCTTTTGCTTTTTTAAATTTCCCGATATTGGTACGTTTTGATGCGTACGGGCCACTTGAAACCATCGTAAAACTGCTTCATTTACATCTTGGTAAGTATTCACCCGTACTCGTTTTCGACTGCTTGGAAGACTAGGTTTCTTGATTATACTGTCGCGACTTTTTATTATCAGAGAGACGCAACTTGGAGAGAAACACCAAATTTTGCAGCAACATCAATTTTTTTGCAGCCTTTATCAACTTCCTCCAAAACTTTAATTTTCTCAGCTAAACTTAAACACACTCGCTTGGACATCTTACTTGATTCTTTAACAAAAAGAAACTGAACCTGAATTTGCGAATTACTATGCCTCGACTATAAAATGGGTTTTTCCCCGGGTTTCTATAAAATGGGTTATTCCCCGGATTTCTCACAGAAATCTACCTGATTTATTGCCAACCATTAGGCGTTATAAACGCGTTAAGAACCTTTTCAAAAGAATGCATCATAAAAATGGAATTCGTGCTAATGTTAGATAAAAATGGGAAACCCGGAATGGTCAAGATCTCAATAAATGCGCAAGAATTTATACATAAAATTCCGGTAAAAATTTTATTATATAGAGTGTTACTATTTTACAGATTAACTATATGCAGGGCTTTTTACATGAAATTTCATTAAAATATTCTAGGTCTTGAAAAAATTGCACTATAAAGAGTTTTTCACTATATAGAGTTTCACTATAAACAGTGTCGACTGTATGTATATATATATATATATATATATATATATATATATATATATATATATATATATATATACATACATATATATATATATATATATATATATATATATATATATATATATATATATATATATATATATATATTATATATATATATATATATATATATATATATATATATATATATATATATATATATATATATATATACATATATATATATATATATATATATATATATATATATATATATATATATATATATATATATATATATATATATATATATATATATATATATATATATATATATATATATATACATATATATATATATATATATATATATATATATATATATATATTCAATGGGGCAATAAACGACCCTATTAATGTTTTGTGCATAGTTGCCAGGTATTACGATTAACGTACTTTTATTTTACCTGCTTTGTATACCGCCCTGACTTGCATCTGCAATCATATCTATTTTTACCTATATATTTACTACCTGGCAACCCGGTTTGGAGCCCTTTAAGTATTTGATAATATAGGCCTAATGACCACAGGTCCCCATTAAAATTCGAAAGATACTTTTTATTATTTTTATTTTTAGTTTTACTTACAACGTAACGGTTCTATTTTAATTATGTGGCGTCCGTGGGAAAATTGCAATAGTGGTTATCGCAAGAGAAAACATTTATCACTTGACGCTAAACAAATATTGAAACATGTTTACGACAGTTTGGTAAAAAGAAATTTGAATAAACAAAGTGCTTTGCAAGAAACCAGTGAACTAACAAAATCTCAATTTCTACGATTAAGGGTATTGTAAGAAAACCATCACTCAGGTAGAGGAAAAAACGGAAAGTTTTTAAATGCCTCATATAGACGATTATGAAAAACACGTCATCAGGAGAAAAATGTATTCTATGTATGAAGAGGAGTTGGTGCCGACACTAGACAAAATAAAATTAAGACTGGTGCAGGACAAGACCAATATACATTGTGGCCGATCAACCCTTCACAGAATTCTCTTAAGAATGGGATTCACGTTCCGAAAAATCAACAAAAGGCAAGTAGTGATGGAGTTACAAAGATTACGAATCTTGCGACAAACTTATTTACAAGAAATTAAAAAGTATCGATCAGAGAATTGGCCAGTAATTTACCATGTATTCTGAACTTGTGCCGTTGCCGCTGTGATGTGCTCCCGGAACTCCGCTGTGCCGCACAAACTGATTCTAAAAGTAGCGACTAATATAGCATTGCGGCGTAATTTAAATCCACCAGAATTATGCAACGGCACCAGATTATAAATATAATGTTTTGATTGAATGCATAATTCTGACAGGCTGTGGAGCTGGAGAAACTGTTTTGATTCCGAGAATCCCAATGATATCAACCGACTTATTGTCTGAATTCGAATGATTCCAGTATTCTATAAATCTATTTTTTCGATAACAATTAATAAGCCTTAGCGACAAACATTAGACATAGCTGGTTTAGACCTTAGCGTCCGATAATTTTCGCCTGGCCAGTTAAACGTGGTCCTGTCGCGTGTAACATCCAAACATAATCTGTTTGTTCTGGTACCCTGGGAAGAGACACTTAATACGCTGTAAAGAAATATTTTTATACTAAGTCCTTATTCCTTGGTAATTATTTTTTTAGAGTTTTAATATAAATTAAAAGTGAATTGAGTGTTTTTTTTCTTAAATATAATAAAATTACAATCTCTACTTTTATATTAATTATAGTGTAGGGGAGTAGTTCAAAGTAATAAATAGTTTTATTGCAAATAAAAACCGGTCAAGCATGGTACCGGTAACAATCTAAGCAGCCAGACTAAGCAAGTTAATGAAATTTTTTACATTAAGTTTATTTACTTTCCCGTTCTGCTATAATTGCTATTCATTTTCTTGGGGCCGGCCTTGACATTTTAGCTATATATATATATATATATATATATATATATATATATATATATATATATATATATATATATATATAAATTTGTTTTTCTTTTTTGAACTTCATTATTTTTTATTAATTATGTAATTTTCCTGTTATTGGGTATTTAGGTTCGGTAATGCAATGATTATTTATTATTCTTTTTTTCCTTTTTGGTTGACATTTCGCCCAATTTTTTGGGCATTTTCAAGCCTCATATTTTACGTTTCTTGAAAGTGTACCCATCAGTGCGTTACTGTGACTGTGACGGGTACACTTTCAAGACATGTAAAATATGAAGCTTTGAAATGCCCAAAGAATTGAGAGAAACGTCAGCCAAAAAAGGTAAAAAAAAATAAATAAATAACCGTCTCATTACCGAACCTAAATACCCAATAATAGGAAAATTACGCAATTTATATATATATATATATATATATATATATATATATATATATATATATATATATATATATATATATATATATATACATATATAAATATATATATATATATATATATATATATATATATATATATATATATATATATATATATATATATATATATATATATATATATATATATATATATATATATATATATATATATATATATATATATATATATATATATATATATATATATATATATATATAAATATATACAGTAATACCCCGCTTAGCGCGACCCCGTTACGCGCGGTTTCACTATAACGCGAATTTCAAATTTCGCGCTCATGTAGTCATTACCTTCTCTATGGTCGCGGGGGGATCCCCGCTTTCTCTGAATATTCTCTTTGAAGAATTGGGAATTCCCTGTCCTTCGACTTTGTTCTATGGGGATTTCCTCGTTCGTTTCGTGTGTTCATTTGTTCCGTAATGTTAGTTCGGTCGGCTGGCAGTTTTGTTTTAATATTTATTGGAGATACATACATACATAATTTAACCCTACGTTAAAAATGCCGCCTGTAAAGAAAAAAGAGCGTAAAAGCGTCACTTTGGAATTGAAGATGAAAGTGTTAAGAAGAATGGAAAATGGAGGCAAAGCAACAATTGTTGGGAGAGATTTTGGACTCTCAGAATCGACTGTGAGAACGATTTATAAAAATCGGGAAAAAATTAAAATCTCCAGCGAAGGTTCAACACCTATAAGTGCAACAAAACTTTCTCGTTCGAGATCATCTATCTTAGAAAGAATGGAGAAATTACTGTCAGTCTGGATCGAAGATTTGAATAAGAAGAACACACCACTAAGTCAAGATCTCATATGCACAAAAGCAAAATCTTTGTATGAGATGCTGAAAACAAAAGAAGGAGAAGGGAGTGCCACTCCGACTTTTGCTGCCAGCAGAGGCTGGTTCCATCGGTTCAAGCAGCGTTCTAATCTTCACAATATCCACATAACAGGCGAGGCGGCCAGCGCGGACATTCAAGCTGCAGCTGAGTTTCCAGACAAGTTTCAAGACTTCATTAGACGAGAGAAAATTCCTGCTTGTCTCATCTTCAATGTTGATGAGACCGCACTTTACTGGAAAAAAATGCCATCTCGAACATTCATTTCTAAGGAAGAACGTCAAGCCAGTGGTTTCAAAGCTGCGAAAGATCGACTAACACTTCTGCTGGGTGGTAATGCCACTGGTGATTTCAAACTGAAACCTTTACTAGTGTACCATTCAGAAACACCCCGTGCAATGCGAGGCACAGACAAGACAAGTCTACCAGTTGTGTGGCGATCAAACAGAAAGGCGTGGGTTACACGGGAAATTTTTCAAGAATGGTATTCTAATAGTTTTTGCCCATCAGTCAAATCATACTGTGACAGAAATGGGCTTGAACCTAAAGTTATATTACTCTTAGACAATGCCCCAGGACATCCAACCTCACTTGATACGCCCAGAGACTTAAAAGTGTACGTAAAGTTCCTTCCACCAAACACTACGTCAATATTACAACCTATGGACCAGGGAGCAATAGCAAACTTCAAAGCTTATTACCATCGCCGCACTTTTAGCCAACTAATTCATGAAACTGACGGGGAAGGAAGACAGTCTATGCGAGAGTGGTGGAAGTCATACAACATTATGAAGTCTATTCACAACATAGAAGAGGCTTGGAAGGAAATTAAAATGAGTTGTATGAATGGGGTGTGGCGTAATCTTTGGCCAGATGTAGTGGAAGCACCTAGAAGAATTGTCCAGATGCAGAGACAAGTGCTTGAAGACATTGCTGCAATGATTGAGGGGTCTGAACTTGAAGATGTCACGGTAGAAGATCTCGTAGAACTTGTAGCAACGCACGACGATCCTATTAGCAATGAAGATCTGATCGAGTTACAGAATAATCCTATCTACGATGAGGAAGAACAAGTAGAAGAGAAAGTTGTTTTATCTTCAGGGGAAATACAAAATGCACTTTCAAAAATTTATTCAGGTTTGGACATATTGCAGAGTATAGACAATAATGATGACCGTGTCTTGACCGTGTGTCAAACAATTAAAAACAGTGTTGGGTGTTATGAACGTATTTTACAAGAACGTAAACAAAACGTTACCCAAAAGACAATAGATGTATTTTTCCGTAAAAAATAAGAGTATGTATTGCATAAAGTGTTCTTAGAATTAAAGTGATTGATTAAAATGATTTGTATTTTTTTGTATTAAATTTTGACTATGTTTAATCATAAACCTCGATATACGCGAATTTCAGTTAACGCGATTTTTTTCGGAACGTATCCCTCGCGTAAAGCGGGGTATTACTGTATATATATATATATATATGTACACTGCGCCGCAAAATTAACGCATAATTTTAAAAATCGAAAAATCGACTTTATGAAATTTTTTAAAGCGACGCCAATGGTTCTTAATCAGGTCTTTATGATATATTTAAAATGTAGAAGTAAGAGTAGATAAAAAGCAGTATTTGTTAACAATACAGAACAAATGGTAAATAAACAAAATTCCATAAAATTGCAATTTGGCCTATGTGTGTTAAATTTGCTTCTACGCTTGTATTGGCAACGTTCAACGTTTGTAGTGTTAAAATGGCCCAAAATGTCCGTGAAAATAGGAATCTTTCGCCTGAGGAATGTGCTGTTGCCATAGCGCTTGTAGAAGAAGGCTTGTCCCAAGTTCAAGTGGCACTTCGTCTTGGAGTGACACAATCTACTGTGTCCAGGATACTGGAACGATTTCGGGAGACCAACAGCAATCAAAGAAGACCTGGACAAGGTCGCCATCGGGTGACAACAAATAATCAAGACCGATTTTTGAGATTGCAGGCAATACGAACTCGGTTTGTTACGACCACGTCACTGCAGCAAGAATTTTCCCGCAGGTATAATTACCGTATTAGTAGAGATACAGTGCGAAGAAGGTTGGCAGAAGTCGAAGTTACTCCCTATCGAGCCGCAACTGGTCCCCTTCTAACTGCAGATCATCGAAGGCAGCGTCGTCAGTTTGCACAAGAACATCAAAATTGGGGAGACCGCGAATGGGGCAATGTATTGTTCAGCGATGAGTGTAGATTTTGCCGTTTTAGTGATGATCGCCGTAGAAGAGTATACCGACGTCCTGGCGAGCGATATGCCCAATGCAACATTGTCGAAACAGTAAGCTATGGTGGGGGATCTGTTATGGTGTGGGGTGGCATTAGTTTGGAGGCCCGTACAGAATTGGTTATAATTTAGAGAGGTCGTTTAACAGCTGATCGATACATAACGGACATTTTAGAACCACATGTGATACCATATGCCCCCTTTATCGGACAAGAATTTTTATTTATGCACGATAATGCACGCCCGCACGTCGCTAGAGTGGTACAAGATTACCTCCAGGACGTGGAAATTGCAACATTACCTTGGCCAGCAAGAAGTCCTGACCTTAACCCTATCGAACACTTGTGGGACAATCTAAGTCGAAGTGTTAGAGCCTTACTGCCTCCACCTAGGGACCTAAATGAGCTTTCAGTAAGGTTGACGGAAATGTGGGATGATATGGATCAGGATACAATTAGAAACCTGATTTTAAGTATGCCTAGAAGATGTGAAGCAGTAATCAGGGCAAGAGGAGGCAATACACGTTATTGATTTATTTTTTCTATTGTAATATCATTTATTTTTTTTAACAATTTCTAAAATAAAATTTTTGTGTAATTGTCATTTTTTCAATATTGTTAGAAAATACTGCTTTTTATCTACTCGATATTTACACCGAGTCTAAAAACATTGAAAAGATATCATAAAGACACAATTTAAATCCATTGGCGTCGGTTAAAAAAAAAATATATAAAATCAATTTTTCAATTTTTAAAATTATGCGTTAATTTTGCGGCGCAGTTTATATATACATATATATATATATATATATATATATATATATATATATATATATATATATATATATATATATATATATATATATATACATATATATATATACATATATATATATACATATATAAATATATATATATATATATATATATATATATATATATATATATATATATATATATATATATATATATATATATATATATATATATATATATATATATATATATATATATATATATATAAATATATATATATACATATATAAATATATATATATATATATATATATATATATATATATATATATATATATATATACATATATATATATATATATATATATATATATATATATATATATATATATATATATACATATATATATATATATATATATACATATATATATATATATATATATATATATATATATATATATATATATATATATATATATAATATATATATATATATATATATATATATATATATATATATATATATATATATATATATATATATATATATATATATATATATATATATATATATATATATATATATATATATATATATATATATATATATATATATATATATATATATATATATATATATATATATATATATATATATATATATATATATATTACACATACAGTAGAACCCCGGTTATCCGAGGTAACGTGGGGGGCACCCTCCTCGGATAACTGAAAACTCTGTTAATCCGGATTTGTTTTTTATTCATTCAAGAAATAAACACCAATACTTTAAACCGATGTATTAACATTTTTAACATATAAATAGGTACATACATTATAAAACAGTGAAATAGGTATCTATGCGCTTCTGTTTCATATTGCATCTTCTTTTTCTCGCTGCAATGTTTCTCCATCTGTTAAGAAGAAGCAAATCCGCTGGTGTTTCCTCTGGTTGTTGTTCGGTATACCTCAAAGCTTTTTCCAAAGAAGTAAAACCTTCTTGATGAGAGATCTTAGTGGGAGACTGTTCATCCACCGCCGCTTCGTCATCGTCATCTGATTTTTCGGTTTCCTGAAAGGGATTCGTTATTTCTTCTTCTAAATCATCTGCTGTAATCCATTCAACAACATCTTCTCTTATCACATTTTCGCAACCTTTTAATTTTTGCATTAATTCAAATAAACTTTTTTCTTTTTCTTCTATCTCGCTGTCAAAATTTGAACAGGACATTTCTCCATGGCTTCTCAATTTCAAAGCTAATTCATTTAATGGAGTATCATTTTCACTGTCATTATAGTCCTCAAAATTAATAACTTTTGACCAAGATTTTTGAATAGTGGTAGTACGCACAGAATCCCAAGCTTGACTTACCCAGTAAATAACATTTTTCAGTGTAACCTTTCTCATCCCATTGATCCCATCCCAAAGATAAAAACGCCTATAATTTTTTTAAATGTTTTCGAGGATGCCTTAATCCATTGGTTGCATTATGCTGGTTACATTTGAAGGAGAAAATTTTACAACAATTTCGCCCACATGAAGTCCTTCTCCAGGGTGAGAGGGGGCATTATCCATTAACAAAATTGCTTTAATAGGCAGATGGTTTCTGTTCAAAAATTTAGTCACAGATGGCACGAACTCTTCTTCAAATCAGTAAATAAGGTCGCATCCATTCATGCCCTCTTCTGACTTTTGTAATAGACTGGTATGACTTTGGGTGAGATCTCTTTTAAAGCTCTTGGACGGGCAGACTTGCCAATCACCATCAGTGGGATTTTGTGCTTGCCAGATGCATTGGAACATTTTATAATTCAGACCAGTTTCGTCACAATTGTAAATTTGATCACATGTGTATCCACAATCTTCGATTTGTTTTTTAAAGTTAACTTCTCAATTGATGACACATCAGCAGAAAGTTTTTCACCAGTTTATATATATATATATATATATATATATATATATATATATATATATATATATATATATATATATATATATATATATATAGAGAGAGAGAGAGAGAGAGAGACATTTGTATTTGACGGCACTTTTAGACGCGGTAGTGCTGCCAAGGACGGTAACATATTTCTGCGACAACTCCTACCTACGTATGTGGCCAAGCCAAATATATTTAAATAAATTAATAAATAAGTCCACTGATCTGCCGGGATTGAACCCGAGATACCGTGTGCCGGCATGATAATCACTGAGTTAGGACCGTCACAACTAAAAACGGGAACAGTCGAATAAGTCTAAGTTAAATCTCACAAAAAAAATACTTCTTTCACACATTTCAGTTATCTGGTGACGGATCAACGAAAATAAAAAATATCCGTTGGAAAAAACTTAAATATTGTTGAAATTAGCTTGCATAACAATTTGTAAGCAAAAATTGACAATGGTAATTTGCACGTAGTGTAAAAGAATGTAAAAGTAACAACATATTTCAGATAAAAACATGGAAAGTCATTGAAGCATACATTTTACACATCTCTCCACCTTACTATAGCTTTTAATTGAAGTTGCCAGCAATTATTTCTTTGAGTTATGTCTTTTATCTTACTATTCTGGTACTTTCTCCAGACGCCTTTTGCCTGCCTTATAGTCTCTTCAGAGGTGCCAAACATATCCACTATTCAATGTGAAAAAATTAACAATGTGGTCCACAGGGGGGGTTGCTGCTACAAATCTGAAAATTATGTTATTTGTTCTTTATTTCCAGTATTTGCAACTTTTTTAATTGATTTATATATACAATACAAATAAACAATATATTTAAAGTAACATAAATAAACAATAGTCATAGATTTTTGGGACATGACCGAGGCCATTTAAATGCAAACCTTCGAATTCTAACAAGTAAATAGTACTATTTCACGGCTTCAAACCAGTGAAAGTATTTTGGTGTGAGCTGACAACATTGTACATGTTGAAGATTTTACTTTCATTATCATTTAACTTTTAGCGTATTGGTCTTTCCTGCGCTCAGTCCAAATTATCTAAGAGTGGTTCGATACCAAGCAAAATTATTTGATCTTGCTGTGATTACCTTAGGCAGTGGTAGTTCGAGATCAGTTGGAGTATGTCATAAGAAATACCTTCTGTAAGTACTGAATTTTTTAAGTAGCTTTTAGTTTTAAGTCAGTAGTAGATATTTTTCGCGAGACCGACAACCATTTGGTGGAAGCCAATTTTTTCCAAAAGCTAAGATCAAAATTAAGTAATTCCTTTTAGTCAATCTTTCTGGCATATTTCAGTGTGATTTCGGTTTATCAGAATATATTGATTTTTCGTATATTTCATACTTAAAAGATGCCATTTTTAGATCAAACACTACTGAAACAGAAGAACCTCCGAAAACTGATTCACAACCTACAAAATCAATGGCAGAAAATGCTACATCTTCATCACGTAAAAAGAGGCCTCCAATACAACTTTATATTCCACCAGCTCAAAGAAAATCTAGGCTAAGTGAAAAAATCAACACTCAGAAAGGGAACCATAGAAATGACAACACTCAGAACTGTAGCAGTAGATGTGATAAGGAAGAAAGTAGAACTAGCTTAGTAAATGTTGATAAAGGAGAAAATACTGAAGTCAACTATAAGCAAAAAGTGTCTGAAATTATTTCACCAAAAAATAAATCAGGAAGTGAGGTGCAAGATGATGAGAAGAACAAAGATAGTGTAAAATTTGAGACGAAGTGCTTTAAACCAGAAGAAGATGACAACATTTGTTTTTGCACTGAAGATATTGATAATATTCTTCCCAGCAAACAACTGAATTTTAGTTACCAATGCAAGTGCACGAAGTTTTTACTATTTAAACATATATTTCCGTACGCAAAATTGTTAATTTTTAGTATAACAAGAAGGAAACATTCTTTTCATTGCCTTAGATGGAGCCAAAAAGGTGATAATGTTCTTGTAGAAGAGGTTCGAGATAGATATTTAGAAAATTGTTCAATTGTAAATAGTGAAAGGCCTCTTTTTAGGGTAATATTTTAATAATTATTTTATTAGGGGTACAGGTTCACATATTTTTAAATTTAAATGTGTTAGCATAGATTCAAATATACCTTGATTCTTTAATTGCCTTAAGAAGTTACATACACCTGGGTGCTGCAAAAAGTATGTATATTTACAAAAAATATTTGAAATGTTATTAAGTGAATAATACAAAAGAATGGCGATTATATATTTTTATTGTACTTTAAATTATAAGAATTTTTTTTTAAATATGTTTTAAATACTACTCAGTAGATATCACCACTACACCAAACACTTTATTTTTGCCCTCGACGCGCGTTTCGCTAACCATGTTAGCTTCATCAGGAGCGATGATTGACTAAAGCTAAACTACAAATCTACCCTATTTATACTTAGCCTAACCCATGAATTACTCAAGCGGAATTAATGACACAGGCAAGGAACTATAAGGAATAGGCCCTCTGTCTTTATTTACACTACTTTTACATTTTATGATTTCCATACTTTCGTATGTGTTCAACAATCTCCTATCAGATACATTTTTTATTAATCTTAGATTATCTAATGTTACAGTATGATCAGCTTCAAGGGCATATCCGGCAATGCTAGACTTTTCCGTTCTATTGTATTTTAAGTGTGCTAAGTGTTCTTTAAATCTTGTTTTAATTGACCTTTTAGTTTGCCCAACATACTTTTTGTCACAATCATTGGGAAAACTCAAAGGTCAATTAAAACAAGATTTAAAGAACACTTAGCACACTTAAAATACAATAGAACAGAAAAGTCTAGCATTGCCGAACATGCCCTTGAAGCTGATCATACTGTAACATTAGATAATCTAAGATTAATAAAAAATGTATCTGATAGGAGATTGTAGAACGCCTACGAAAGTATGGAAATCATAAAATGTAAAAGTAGTGTAAATAAAGACAGAGGGCCTATTCCTTATAGTTCCCTCTACTGGTTACTTGACCGGAACTGATGGCCTTGCCTATGTCATTAGTTCCGCTTGAGTAATTCAAGGGTTAGGCCAAGTATAAATAGGGTAGATTTGTAGTTTAGCTTTAGTCAATCATCGCTCCTGATGAAGCTAACATGGCTAGCGAAACGCGCGTCGAGTCCAAAAATAAAGTGTTTGTAGTGGTGATATATACTGAGTAGTATCATTGTGCCAAACATTCCACATTTCACTTAGTTATGTTTTAAATGTTAACATAATTTTTTATCGGGTTAAATGGGCCACTGATAAAAATTATGGTGCCTCTTTGCCTGCAGAATAATTTTACAAAAAATAATCCAATCTGCAAAAATAAAAATCAATCTTGTAAAATAATGTAGTAGTTAAAAATTGTCAAAGGTTTTTTTTTTCAAAAATAACGGGATTTCCAACTTTTGTAAGCAATTTTATATTTATAACAAAATGGTCTATTAGAAAAATGTAAAAATTAACCTTGCCTACAGTTTGTAGAAAAAGTAATTATTAATTTTTTTAAAAAAAAGGTAAAAATTTTTAAAAATTACTGGGTAATGTTGAAGACAGTGTCTGAAGACAGTTAGTGGTCCCAATCCGACGTCAGGTCACATTTAACGTCACTGCGTATTGACATGAAATTTTGTTAAAAAAAATTTTTTGAATAAATCTTAGAAGTATAGAGAATAAAATTAAAATAAAATAAAAATCCGCAAAGAGAATTTTTGAAAATTAGAGGTGTATGTAACCCCTTGAAACTGTGCTTCACTTTCATGTGATGGTGATTATATAGAGCCTGAACACCTTTAAGAGCCCTAATCTAAATGTTTTTTTTTTTAATTAAGATATTTCAGTTTCTAATATTAATTTTCCAACAACGCTGTAAATTTTTATAAATCTGTTTTATTTTGTAGAATCTTAGAAACCATCTACGAGTAAATTTATTTGCGCCAAATATATTAGATTTTAGAAAAAATTTTAGCATGGATAAGTTTAGTGAATTTCAAAATATGTACTACTTATGTGGAAATATTTTGATCAGTGTACCAGAACACAGGAATTGTTGTTACCTGTCAGTACCTCAGTATGAAGTGTTTGATGGTGAATTGAAGCCTCAAGATTATTTAGATTGTGTAAGTACTTGTTTTATATTTTTTACTTTGGATGTAGGAGGATTACATTTTTTTTTACTAGTTTTTGTCGAGTCCAATTTACATCGTTTTTCTGGTAAAATATATTTATTCGGCCCATTGCTTCAGTGTATTGCCCGGATATTTTTGCTTTGGAAAATTTTATGGTTCAATTCATGTGAGGGTGCTGTTTAATTTAGTATATCTGCAAAAAATTCAGCTTTCCTCTGCCACGTACATACACAAAAATAGCAACAAACATAAATACAGATAACTGTCACAAAAATACAAAAATCTCACACGTAGTTTGTCAGGTACGATATAACTTTAAACTTGATAGTTTCGACTCGATCGTTACTTATGCAACTCTTTTTTTATGGGTAGAGCACACGTACTGTAGGAAACTCCCGAAAGCGCTACAGGAACGACGTGTGCACAGAAAAAGCATTCATGTTGGTCTTGAATCACTCGGTGGGAAACACAGTCCTGGTCAAATTGTTAGAAAAGGACTTTTTTTTATGGGTCTAGCACACGTGCTGCAGGGAAGAAGTCCCTAAAGCGCTACAGGAGCGACACGTGTGCGGAAAAAGCGATTCACGTTGTCCTTGAATCGCTGTAAATTGTACTCGGTGGGAAACACAGTCCTGGGCAAATTATTCCAAAGGGATGATGTTCTCCATGTAAAAGACTGCTTGTAAAGCTGTACGAGGAATAACAAGCTGAACCTCATACGGATGTGAAGTATTAGCGCGACGTGTACTTCTAACATGCGCCGCTCTGGGAGGAATTAAGCGGGCCACATCCTTCGAACACTTTCCATGAAAATACTTGTAGAATAGGCTCAAGTCGCCAACCGTTCTTCGATGTTCCAGCGAATCGAGGCCGCCGGTCAGTTCCGGGTCTCCAATCAGACGAACAGCTCTTCTCTGAATAGAATCCAATAAATGCAGTGTATGTTTGGGAGCGGAGCTCCAAACATGGGAGCGGTATTCCATAGTTGGTCGAATTTGAGCTTTGTAAAGAATTAACAGTTGTTGTGGGGTGTAAAGCTTTCTGGTTCGAAATAATATTCCTAACTTTTGAGAAGCTCTCCTTGCTGTGCCTGCAACATGTTCATGCCAGGACATATTTGCACCTAAGTCAACGCCCAACAAATTGAGTGACGATGTTAGAGGAATGGAGTGTCCCGACATAACTATGTCGGGTTCAGCAACGTTAACTTTTTTAGAAAAAACTGCCGCCTGAGTTTTTGTAGCGTTAAATTTCACTTGGTTACTGTCACCCCAAGATAAAATTTCTTCCAGGTCTTTGTTAAGTTGAATGGCTTCCTGCTGTCTGCGGATATTCGTCTGAGTAGCCGATGTCCGAGCGTTCAAAGTGAATGAAGAGATAAGCGTACTGTCATCTGCAAAGCTGTAGATTGGATTCTCGGTCTTTTCCAGCAGATCGTTAATGTAAATGAGAAAAAGAGTAGGAGACAGTATGGAGCCTTGAGATTCACCGGCGTTGATAGTGAAGATATTAGAAAGAAATCCGTCGACTGCCACTCATAAAAACGTTCTCTGAGGAAACATGAGAGCCACAAACAGAACTTTTCAGACATACCATAAAAGCGTAGCTTAGCCAACAGCCCATCGTGCCAAACACGGTCGAATGCCTTGGATATGTCTAGAGCAACCGCTTGAGATTCTCCAAAGTGTTCAATTGCGTTGTTCCAAACTTGTGAAGATCCCCTGTTGATCTATTTTTACGAAAGCCATATTGATGATCGCTAATAATGTTGAATCCTTCAAGATATTTCAGAAGATGCTGAAACCTTTCCATGACTTTCGATATTATTGAAAGCAGTGCGATTGGTCGGTTGTTATTTGGCAAGGTTTTCTTGTCTTTTTTAGGTATCGGTTGAACTGTGGCACATTTCCAGCAGGAAGGAAATATTCCCTTTCTGTAGGATAGGTTGAAAAGTCTACAGAAAACTGGTGTTAGTTTCCTCGCATAGTTTTTGAGAACTATAGCAGGTATTCCGTCAGCTGCAGAAGCTTTTTTGGTGTTTAGCTTCGTTAAAATACGTTTTATGATACGCTGTCTGAAGACAATATCGGGCAAATATGACTGCACTATGGTGATAGTAGTAGGTGGTTTTCCTTGGAAATCGACAGTAGAATGTGAAGCAAAGAGTTCAGCCAAGTTCGCTTTCTCAACAGGTGTCGTTGCAATAGAATTGTCTGGCCGTGTGAGTGGTGGTATGGTGGATTTGGTAAAATTTTGACTGACTGCCTTAGCGACTGACCAAAAGGACCTGGAATTGTTGGGACAAGCGAGAAGTTTGTTTCTAATTCGTTGATTGTGTGCCTTCGTGGTTTCGTCGATAATTTCTTTGCATCTGTTCCTGGCACGAACAAAGGTGTTACGGTTTATGGTGTTAGGATTTTCACGCCATTTGGTAGGCAAGATGTTTAGAAGCAGTAGCTTCTTTGCATTTGCGGTCAAACCAAGGCTTGTCGTTGGAAGGGCATTTCTTTGAAAAAGGGATGTAAGCCTCCATACCGGCCAAAATAACATCGGAAACCTCCCTGGCGCAGTCAGATGGGTCGTCGGATCGAAAACAAACGTCTAACCAAGGGAAAGTTCGAAAATATTCCATGAGATCTTCCCATTTAGCAGATTTGTAGTGCCAAATCTTGCGCGGTTTAGGCATTGGATTGGTAGGATACTCGATGTCGAAAGTAGTTTATGGTCAGAAGAACCTAACAGCGGATTTACGATGACCGTGTAAATCTCCGGATTGGTGGTTAAAAACAGATCAAGAAGACTGGCGAACTCCCCGTCTCGATCAGGGATCCGTGTTGGTTCATCAATAAGCTGAGTTAAACCACAACTGATTGAAAATGATTCGGCGTCACGACCTTGCTCGTCGGTAGTATTTGAATATTTGCCAGTTGATATTGTGGGCATTAAAGTCGCCCAGGATGGCAATTTCGGCATTTTGATAGTCAGTTTGTAAATGATCGATGGTGTCTGCAAGAGAAGCGAAAAGTGTTTTAAAGTTAGTATCACTTGGTGGTCGATAGAGGATACAGATTAACCTTGTGGTTTGTTGAGTCGTTACCACATAACATCAAAGTTCAAAGTTTGGGGGTTCCAGACCCAATTCTCGTTGGCAAGAGAGATCGCTTCTGACAAAAAGACAGATTCCAAAGTTACGCCTAAACCGGGAATAGAAGTCGTACCCAGGATAAAAATAGTTGACTGGGCTGGTCGATGAATGAGGTTATCTATATAAAAGAATTATTGAACTAGTGGTACGAGAAGTGGAAAGCTGAAAACTTTTGAGAAGTTCTCTTTGCTACATGTTCATTCCAAGACATATTTTCTCAAGTTTTTTTTTATATGTATAGCACAGGTGCTGCAGGGAAATCCCTAAAGCATTACAGGAGCGACCGGTGTGCGGAAAAAGCGATTCAAGTTGATCTTGAATCGCTGTAAATTGAACTCGGTGGGAAACACAGTCCTGGGCAAATTATTCCAAAGGGATGAAGTTTTTCATGTAAAAGACTGCTTATAAAGGGTTAACAGAGTGACAAGCTGAACTTCATACGGATGTGAAGTATTAGTTCGACGTGTATTCCTACCATGCACCGCTTTGGGAGGAATTAAGCGGACTACATCCATTGAACACTTTCCATAAAAATATTTGTAGCAGAGACTCAAGTCCCCAACAGTTCTTCAATATTCCAAGGTTGCTGGTCGGTTCCAATCAGGCGAACAGCTCTCTGCTAAATAGAATCTAACAAATGCAGTGTTTGTTCGGGAACAGAGCCCCAAATATGGAAGCATTATTCCTTCGTGGATCAAATTTGAGCTTTGTACAGATTTAACAGTTGTTGTAGAGTGTAAAGCTGTCTAGTCTGAAATAATATTCCCAAATTTTGAGAAACTCTTTTTGCTATACTTGCAAGATGTTCATGCCAAGACATATTTGCTCCCAACTTTTAAAAAAAAAACTGGCACCTGGGTTTTTGTAGCGTTAACCCCTACTTGGTTACTGTCACCCCAAGATAGAATTTCCTCCAGGTCTGTGTTAAGTGGAACGACTTCCTACCGCCCTACCTTCGCCTGTAAGCGAAGAGAGTGCCATTAAAGAGAGAAGCAAGAAGATACCAGATTGCTAGCGTACATGTGCACCTCTTGTACACACTATGCAGTATATAATGCAGTCGTTTATTGCATAAAGAAAAAAAGAGAATGGAATATTTTTATGAATTAATATAATAAATTACAGTAGAATCTTGAAAAAGTTAACTCGCATAAAAGTGAATCGCTCGGGTAAGTTAACCAAGTTAACTCTTCAGTTAACTTTTCAAAGCGTATGAATTTTTCAAAACAACGGTTTTTCCGTTCATAAAAGTGGCAATTTGGCCACTTTTAAAAAATTCTCAGTGGCAGCACCGAGCTCTAATTTTGTTTGTTGGATTATGGTATTCCCCGAACTTCTTTTCTATTTTGAGCTGCGAAAACCTATGATTATCTTCATGTTCAAACAACATTGATTTAGTTAGTTGTTACCGTTTGAGTTCGTCAGTTGTGTATTGTTTACTTAAAAAATGTCCAAGCAGAACAAATCATCACAAATCAGATTAGATTTGCAGCAGAAAGTGGAGATTTTAAAAAAGATTGATCAAGGTACTCAGGGAACACGATTGGCGTTGAATTATGGTGTATCTAAAGTAGCCATCTCAAAAATAAAGAAAAAACGCTATGAAATTTTAGAGGCAGTGGCGAACACATATGAAAAAGCACACAAGAAAACACTACATAAACCGGAATATACTGATCTTGAGGCAAGGTTGTATAAATGGTTCTTGAACCAACGACAGCGTAATTGTGCCATGACTGGTCCAATTTTAAAATCAAGTGCTAAGCACGAATTCGCCATACTGCACCCTGGAAAAAAATTTAATGCCGGTGATGGATGGCTAGCAAATTTTAAGAGAAGTCATGGTATTCGCCATCTCAAAATTTGTGGGGAAATCCTTTCAAGCGATACGTCGGATGTTACATCTTTCATTCATAATTTAAGAGCGAAAATTAATGAAATGGACATCTCCGACTCGCAACTATATAACGCGGATGAATCTGGACTATTTTATCGTTTTTTACCGGATAAAACATTTGTCACAGCAAACGAAAAGACCGCACCGGACCGAAAAATTGCAAAGGAAAGAATCAGATTTTTGTTGTGCGCTAACGCAGATGGTTCGCACAAGTTAAAGCCGTTGGTCATTGGTAAATCTGCAAATCCACGTTGCTTTAAGGGATTTGAAAACCCATTGGAATACGCCAATTCGAAGAAGTCGTGGATGAATTCACGAGAGTTATTCTTCAACTGGTTCCATCATTCATTTATAAAACAGGTAAACTTATTTTTTTAGTTTCATAAAAAATTGTGCACGTTATTGCATAAAAATTTTTGCAGGTTCGCCAATTTTCTGCTAAAAATAATTTACCACCAAAGGCATTGTTGCTGATTGATAACTGTACTGCCCATAAGCCAATTGACATGCTACAGTCTGATGCTTATACCACCTAACGTAACAGCGGTTTTGCAACCCATGGATCAAAATCCCATAAGATTGGTCAAGTTAGGATATCGAACTAAATTGTTATGCAACATTGTCGCACAAGAAAACGTTCCGATTGAAAATATTTTGAAGGCACATACAATTCGTGATGCTATTTTGCTACTTAAATCAGTGTGGGACGAATTGCCGCAAGCTGTTCTTATAAAAGCGTGGAATAAGATAAAAAAGTGGGATGATGATCAGTACGATAGTGAAGACGACATTCCGCTCTCTAAATTGATTACATCAAATAGTGCATACAACGATACACTTCGAGAAGTTCAATTGTTGATGTCAAAGGTGGGTGATAATGTTGACATCAGCATTGATGACATTGAAAATTGGAACAATGATCAAATTTCAGAAGATAACGATGATTTCGAAGTGTCCGATAATGATAACGACGGGTCAATTATCGAGCAAGATATTCAACAACCAAAAGTGAGCTTCTCGAAAGCAGTTGAAAGCATCAATACCTTGATAAAATGGTTTAAAAAAACAATAACGATGCAAATCAGGTGGCAGACCTTGTCAATATGCGCACGAAAATGGTCAAGAGCTATTACACAAAAGAAAAAAACAAACAAGTCTCGAGGGCTTCTTTAAACCACTCCGTACAAATTAATATAAAGTTACTGCGCACGAAAATATTCAAGAGTGACTGTGAACTTTAAACCAACCGGTACAAATTAAATCTAAGTTTCTTTTTTTGTAGTGATGAAAACTAAGTCAATGAAATAAATTTAGCATGTCATTTCCAAAAAATCTAGGTTTATTATTTTATTTTTTTCAATTTTGAAAACCGCTTAGAAAAGTTAATAGTTCGAAAACGTTAATTACCCTTGGAACATTTCGGTTAACTTTTTCGAGATTCTACTGTATAAAGTTATACTAATAATAATTATCATATACAGTCGACACTCTATATAGTGAAAGACCAAAATGTTGACCGAAATTTCACTATAGAGAGTTTTTCACTATATAAAGAAAAAATCCGTATATATTGCTATGTATGTAAGATATTCTAGGTCTTGAAAAAATTGCACTATAAAGAGTTTTTCACTATATAGAGCTTCACTATAAACAGTGTCGACTATAATTATATTATATAATAATTAAACGCATGTACAATTCGTGCGAAATTCCGAGCTAGGGTGCGAGAGAGAAACAATTGTGTATACTCTACTAACGGCAACACACTACTCTCTCAATCTAGTTATTTAGGAGTATTACATACGAGGCTGGTTTGAAAAGTCCGTGCAAAGTCCGAGAGATGGCACCACCGGCGCGTATCGAGGTCATGTTTAGTTAGTAGCATCTCTTGAATGAACGCACACCAAGTTTCAGCCATATTGGTCTATTTCTTTGTGTTTGGCATTCGTGTGAATCAAGGAAGTCGAGTAATTTTCAAGAAATGGACGAAAAAGAATTTCGTGTGGTGATTAAACATTACTTTATGAAAGGCAAAACGCCTCAGGAGACTAAAGAGAAGCTTGATAAACATTACGGTGACTCTGCACCTTCGATTAGAACAGTTTATAAGTGGTTTCAAAATTTTCGGACTGGCCATATGGGCACAAGTGACGCTGAACGTTCTGGACGGCCTGTGGAGGTTACGACTCCAGAAATCATTGATCAAATCATATATATGGTGATGGATGATAGAAGAGTTAAGGTGCGTGAGATTGCTAGTGCTGTGGGCATCTCGACTGAACGGGTACATAATATTTTGCATAAACATTTGGACATGAGAAAGCTATCCGCAAGATGGGTGCCGCGATTGCTCACGCTTGACCAAAAACGGAATCGTGTGAAGTGTTGCAAGGATGGTTTGCAGCTGTTCCAGAAGAATCCGGAGGACTTTAAGCGTCGTTTCGTCACTGTGGATGAAACATGGATACATTACTATACTCCTCAGACCAAACAACAATCTAAACAATGGGTTACCAAGGGGGAATCTGCACCAAAAAAGGCGAAGACCGTTCCTTCGGCCGGAAAGGTTATGGCGACTGTCTTTTGGGATTCGCAAGGGATAATCCTCATCGACTATCTGGAAAAGGGTAAAACTATTACAGGTGAATATTATTCATCGTTATTGGACCGTTTGAAAACCAAGCTGCAAGAAAAACGCCCGCGATTGGCCCACAAGAAAGTCCTTTTCCATCACGACAACGCACCAGCACACACCTCAGCAGTTGTGGTCGCAAAATTAATGGAAATAGGATTCCAACTCGTTTCACATCCCCCCTATTCTCCAGACTTGGCTCCCTCGGACTACTATTTGTTCCCCAATTTGAAGAAATGGCTGGCGGGACAAAGATTTTATTCAAACTAGGAGGTGATTGCAGACACTAATGGATATTTTGCAGACTTGGACAAATCCTATTATTCGGAAGGGATCAACAAACTAGAACATCGTTGGACGAAGTGTATAAGCCTAAAAGGAGACTATGTCGAAAAATAAAAAAGGTTTACCCCAAACACATAAGTAGTTTTTATTTTTGCACGGACTTTTCAAACCAGCCTCGTATATGCGTTAATGTACAAGAGGAAGAAACTAGGAGAGGCGAGAGGTTAGTAGTGGGTAGTGGGACTTCTGGCCCATTTGTTATGTCCTTTATTACTTCAGTCACGTAAATGATATAGTGCACGTGATCGAAGCCGCGGGCATATGAATAGTACTAGATAAAAAGTCTAGAAAAAAATTCTAAATGTAAAATCAAGCTTAATAACACGAAGATTAATTGCATCTATTACCTGCCGAATATTTTACCACAACCTTGAATAAGATTGTAAGAGTGAAACTTGTTTAATGATAATTTGTTTTCACACAGCTCATTACTGAAAAAAAGGAAAAACATGTTTTAAGTGTCATGATATTTTATTATTATAATTTATTTACGTGTCATTGACTCATAAAAGTCGCCGGGTACCGCGTCCGTTTTTGGTATATACCAGGTGTACAAATATGAAATGCGAATTTTTTTTCTAAAAAAAAAAAAAACATGTTAAATTCGGAAGAATGATAAAAAGTACTTTATTCAAAGTATGCTCCATCGCTTATTATACATTTTTCCCATCTTTCGGGTAATTTTTGAATACCACGCCAGTAAAAATCTTCCCCTTTTGCTGCAAACCATTCATTGAGCCATTTTTTCACATCTTCGTACGAGCCAAAGCGCTGCTCAGCAAGTACGTGACCCATCGATGCAAACAAGTGGTAATCGGAAGGAGCCAAGTCTGGTGAGTAAGTCTCATGGGGTAGAACTTCTCAGCTGAGTGCTTCCAACGTGTCGCGAACTGGTTTTGCCGTATGTGATGGTGCATTGTCATGAAGAAAAATGACTTTGTGTTGCCTCTTTCGGTATTCTGGCCTTTTTTCAAGCAGCGAACGGTTCAAATCGGTCAATTGTTGTTGGTAACGTTTAGTATTACCCCGTTCCCCAGGTTTTAACAGCTCATAATAGACCACGCCCCTTTGGTCCCACCAAACACAGAGCATCGTCTTTCTGCCAAAGCGATTCGGTCTTGCGATCGATGTGAATGGTGCGCCTGGGTCTACCCATGATTTTTTGCGCTTGGGATTCTCAAAATAAATCCACTTTTCATCCTCTGTAACTATACGATGCAAAAATTACTTCCTTTTGTACCGAGCGAGCAAAATGTCACACGTGTTTTTGCACTTTTCCATTTGCCTGTCGTTCAACTCATGTGATACCCATCTACCGGCTTCTGAATCGTTTCCATCTCTCGTAGCCGATTGGAAACAGCTTGTTGGCTAACGCCCAATTGCTCGGCGAGTTGTTTTTGTGTTTGCGAATCATCTTCGTACAACAGTGCCTGCAATTCCACATCTTTGTATTTTTTTAGCGGTTTTCCACGTTCCTTGTCTGCAACATCGAAGTCACCACTTTTGACACGCCGAAACCATCGTTCACACATATTTTACGATGGAGCGTGTTCACCATAAGCTTCTCGAAGTAATCGGTATGATTCAACAGCAGTTTTCTTCAAATGAAAAGAAAAAATTAATGCTGTCCGCGAATGCTCTTTGTTCGGTTAAATTTCGACATATTGAACACAACACTATGCACATACTTTTCCAATTTATCACTCGTGCGCGTCTGAGACTTGTTGAAGACACAACAAAATGGCGCAGTGTCAAATCTTTATAGCACAAACTGCATTGGTGCACCATCTGTTGTCTGAAATCCGCACTTCATACTTGTACACCTGGTAAATCTAAGATTTTATTATTATTGGGCGTACTCGCTTCGGCGGTACATGTACTAAAATTGGAACGATACAGAGAAGATTAGCATGGCCCCTGCGCAAGGATGACACGCAAAATCGTGAAGCGTTCCACATTTAAAAAAAAAATAATAATAATAATAATAATATTAAATAAATAAATTTAAAAAAAATAAAAAAAAAATAAATAAATAAAAAAAAGAGAGGGAAAGAAAAAAAAAAGAAAAGGAAAGGAAAAAAAATATGTATATATGCATATATTGGAAAAAAAAAAATGAAAAAAATAAATTGTCAGAAAATAAAGTAGTTTTAAGACAAATTAAATGTAAATCTGTTTGTAAAAGGACAAAGAGAGATGCTGGCTAATTGGTAGACACCAATGCCATGAAACACACACACATTATTATTGGGCATACAAGTAGTAATTTTGAAAAATACTTACAGTCTGTCAAGTAAGAATGTGCCCATATTCTTGAAAAAAATGTGTTTCGAGAACATTTTTTGCCATCAGTGTGTTCTTTGGTGTGCTAACAACGGCGCAATTACCTTGTAAGTTGTCCAATTGCCTCCTGCATCAATAATCGCCTGGCATCTTCGAGGCATGCTGTCGACGAGATGTTCTGCATACTCGGGCAATGATTTTTTGAATTTCGCGCGACAACTGAGTCAAAGTCCTCAGAGTCTTTCCTCTGAGCTTTCTTTTTATAAGGGATTAGACGTTTTCAATATGGATGGTTGGCGTCCTCCGATTGTGAGGGCCACCGTAGTATTTTATCGTGGGCCCAAGCGACCCGCTTCGCGAAGTAATTTTCGACCAGCAAAGGTTTCTTCAACGTGCTTCGGAATTTAACATTATGGCCACGAAGATGTTATCGAATGGTCTCATGAAACGGATTTCAGTTCCCGTAAAAACAAAGACACGATACGTGTTTCGACTTTCGGAGGGACTTTGCCTAACTAGCCACGTTTCGGCTAGCGGTCGATATTTTTCGTTTCGTTAAAAAAATTTATACACTTCTCCACAAACGACACTTTTTAATATATTTAGCGGCCGCAGAATATATCTTTTTAGGCCCCTTTGGATGGGAACGAAGAAAGACTGCCTCGAACCGACGCGCAAACAAGTGACTCATTTTGGATTTCGACGACAGTTCGGAATCGACTTACTTTTACTAAAATGCGTCGTAGATAAAGGTTCCCTCTGCCGATTTTTTTGTTAAATCGCTAGAATCGCATCTACAGAAAATGAATTATCCCGAACACGTTCTTATTTGACAGAGTGTATATAAATAACCACGCACATAGGGGTATTTGAACGATCTACGCGGCCAAAATTTTTTTTCGGTGCTATTGTATGCTAAATTATATTACCAAGTTAAATTAATCAGTTACTTTGCATAAAATTACTTAATTTGTTATAAAAAATAAAAAAAACGAAACTTAATTTTACAAAAAAAAAATATTTTAAATGAAAACATTTATTTACAAAATAAATGTAAAATTTAAACTTATAATACTCCTCTTTTACGTCGAGGGTTAAAAATACACTATAAACAATCATATTTTGTCGTCCACAACGTATTTTCATCTGCACTTCCAGAAGAACACAGTGGGTTCGGCTCTGCAGGCAGGAGCATTTCTAGCGTCTCTGGAATGAATGTGACTTTATCCTCTTTATTCGCTTCATACTGCTCAACAAAGGATCAGAACTTAAAAGTAAACGAGTAAAAATGTCCCTGTTGCAGCTTTCTCGTCAAAACTTTTGGGCAAAATCTTGTCGGTAAGACCGAAAGTGCTTGTTCCTTGCCTCTGCGGCTTCTTCAGACAGCTGCCCAATTGGTAACAAAGCATCTCTGCGCCATGAACAAGTATCTTGTGCATCGTGGGTGTCATAGAATGCCACGGGTAGAGGTCCACATATAGACGAGCAGTTTCTGATGCATACTTGTCATATTTTTCTGGTCGACTTTATGTCCGCTTGAGGTTGTCTCCAAAATGACTTTTAACCTATATAACAGGTCATAGCTAAGGCCCATTATTTCTGCTGCCAATTTCGGGTTCCCATCATTGATGTTTCCAAAATTTGCCTTTGGCATATCGACCAATAACCCGGTTTCATTGCGAAACTGGGTCTGGATTTTAAGTTTCCTCTCTTTCTCGAGTTCCTTTTCAGCCTCTGTTTTTCTTTCTCTATATTTTTTTACTGGCAGTTTATAAGCCAGATGTAGGACACTCAAATAATCTTATCCTGGCATGTAATACTGAGAGACCGAATTGTACTGCCTCGGGATTGACTTCTTTTGTTATCCTCAATGGGTTAAAATTCTTTGAGGTTGCACCACAAATATAGCACCGGCTTGTTGCTGTGGTTCCAGCGGCGGCATTACACACTTTTTCATCCACCATTGTCATGATAAATTTGTGTTTTTTCTCATCCAAATCAACCTCAGTAGGAATGAGAGAATCAACTGATTTATTCACGTAGTTAATTTTTTGTTCTGTGACATCAGTACTCTCTTTGATAAAACGAAATCTTATTGGCCGACAAAAACGCGGAGAAGACGAAGTCGGATTCTCCCACACGGTTTTTTCATTATTTTTTTCCACACACTAATTTTAGAGGCACGAAGCAACTTTGAAATATATTGCTATCCGAATCCGCATCACTGTCAAACTTTTGTTTGTATTGGGATTGTTGTGATCCGTCGCAACCCCATTTATGAATCGTCGTTAGGGTATTCCGTTTTTGTTCATTTAATATTTGCAATAACTCTTAAAGGTAGTCGGACAATCGTGTAACAGTAAGATCCACCAAGGGCTGTAATTGAGCTTCCGCACTAGTGCTAGTTATCTTGCACGCTTCTGGTGGCGGATAACACTTTTTTTTTCCTTTTGTAGGAGGCTATAACACGGAAAAATATGTTTGTTCGTCCTTCTTATGATTTCATACTGTTCTTTTGTTAGATCTACGTCTATGTACATTTGGATTGCTTCCTTAACAGTCAAAGGGCTACTTTTATTTTTTGATGATTTTGTGCGATAATACACCTTTTTATATTTCGTTGCCCGAGTTGGTGTAGTGATGATTTCTTTGAGTACATTTGAAGCATCTCGCTTTCCCATTTTTCTCAACTCAACTTGCGCGGCATGCACTATCACCTCCTCTTCAAAGGTAGAGCGAAGCTCCTCCGTCTTCTTTTACTTCTCTCGCTCAATTGTTCAAAAGGTTTGCTTGGTCGACCAGATCGATTTTGCAGACTGTCCACCACTGGAATTTCAAAGGTTCCTTCTAGCCATGAACTATTGTATTGACCAAATATGTCTTCCTTATTATGGGCTTTGATCCATCTACGTTTAACTTCAGATTTAAAATGAGAAAAATTCCTTTTTAAGGTTTGTATTTGCTCTTGTGTATATTCTTCAGTTGACAAAAGTTGTTCTTTCAAGCAATTTAGTTTGTATTCCAAATAAGGTAAATTTTCCTTTATCATGCGGTCAAACAAGTATTTCCGGGTCACAACCTTCATTCCCGATGTACCAAGTGAACCTATAACAAAGAATCGTTAAATTAAAATTGATAAAATCAAAATCTATTTTTTCTCACAATTTTGACCATAATTTTCAAAGTCCCAAAATGTATCTTATCCCGACTTATCCGGGGCCAGTTTTTGGATTTATTATTTATTGAAACTACCAACTTTAGAATGTTATCAAAATTATAGCCGGATCTAAGAGGGAAGTATGAAAACGACAGTAAAACATTATCTTATCCCGACTTATGCGGGGCCAGTTTTTGGATTTATTATTTACTGAAACTACCAACTTTAGAATGTTATCAAAATTATAGGCGGATCTAATAGGGAAGTATGAAAACGACAGTAAAACATATTTTTTTTTACAAAATAATACTCGTGGAAAAGACCTTTCTTTACCGTCCCTTACGTTGACTCACAAATAAGTAAATGATAAAAGTTTTATGAAATAACATAGTTACATACCTGTACTTTGAGAATCCATCACTTTTTCCACTACTTTAGAACTTAAGACATAAAATTCCACTTTCACAATTATGATTTTTAAGAGCGCCGAGAACTGATAACGTACACGAGGTAACAGGATCGAATTCCGACCGACATAAAACAGGTAAGATTGCACGGATGGGGTTGGAAGCGGTTGTCTTTTGTTCTCGGAAGAATCCTCTGTCTCTGGTAGTCGGTTATCTGGCAATATTTTGTGTTTTGATTTTTTGACTTTTGGCCGCGTAGATCGTTCAAATACTTGTATGTGCCACGCTCCGCCAGTAGTAGCATTAGGGCAGCGTTTGATTTTCTCTTTTTATTTAAATATCGAGACTTGAAAGGCAAAAAAAAGTAAGTAGCAAATAATATTTGAATTTTTAAAAAAATGCCTCGACCTGGATTTCAACCGGGGTCCGTTGGCTTTTCGATCTGGTACCTACCAGCCAGGTCATAAAAACCAACTAAAATACGCCGTAAGAGTTTGTGAAAACATTTTTATTCGGCACGCCGATTAGAACAAATCCATAAAACATTTTTCTAAAATAAAATTATTTTTTTTAGTACCAGAATAAAGATAGTGGACCATTATATTTAGAAGATTTTATTAAATCTATTACAAATGGTATTGTCATAGCATCACCATTAAAAAGGGAAGATTTAGCCTTAGATAGTTTCTTAGAAGATATACAGAATAGTACTGAATCACCTCAAATGCCTTGCGAAAATGACAAAGAAATGAAATGTGATAAAAATGAAAACATACGTGCCAAAAAAGAAAATACAAATGAACTGACAAATAGTACTCCTGAAAAGAAAAAAATATATAAGCAAATTGATAAAGTTATCGTATTGGATGAACGCTCAAAAGTCGAAACCCCGAGAACTGGGTAATATTTTATAAAATTTTATTTATTTATTTTAATATTTCAGAGTCCCTAAAGCAATCTTTGTTGCCGTAATAACTCCTGAAGGAAATTAAATACCGAATTAAGATTTTCATTTTACAGTAACTACAATTACCCTATAAGAAATATCGCTTTTACTTTACCATTGTTATTTTTAGGGCGAAAAGTCCACCAAGAATACAAGAAAAAGACAAAGGTAAACACAACGAGCACGAGGAAGAAAAGGAAATAATGAGAAAGGCAAAACAAAATATAAATAGAAAAACGAGACCTATTATTAAATACGTCGATGATGATAATGACACTTTGAGGATCGGAAAGAGTGACAACGTTAACAACTGGGAGGATTTGTTTGATGAAGATGGCGAACTTCAGGAAGATATTTTTACTGAGGTATAGGCTTATATTCCTCGATTGGAAGTTGCTACACAACCGTATGTACTCATATTACCCCTGCATCCTGCTAGTTTTATCCTTACTCCTATCACACATCCTATCCTTAACAATAGAAAAGCTTTTAGTCAAGCGAGCAGACCGGAGGGATACGAGGGTCCCCTTTTAAGTTTTTACAAACGACCACTAGATGGCGCTATTGAGATGTGACATTGTCATTGTTGCAAAATTTGACATTTGTTATTATTAAAACAGTGACAGCTCAGAAATTAGTCAAGTAGTTTGTTTACAGGTTAAAAGAAAATAACCGGTCAAGTGCAAGTTGAACTTGTGCAATTAGTGTTCCGTACGTTGATCGCTTTTACGAGGCTGGTTTGAAAAGTCCATGCAAAAATAAAAACTACTTATGTGTTTGGGGTAAACCTTTTTTTATTTTTCGACATAGTCTCCTTTTAGGCTTATACACTTCGTCCAACGATGTTCTAGTTTGTTGATCCCTTCCGAATAATAGGATTTGTCCAAGTCTGCAAAATATCCATTAGTGTCTGCAATCACCTCCTCGTTTGAATAAAATCTTTGTCCCGCCAGCCATTTCTTCAAATTGGGGAACAAATAGTAGTCCGAGGGAGCCAAGTCTGGAGAATAGGGGGGATGTGAAACGAGTTGGAATCCTATTTCCATTAATTTTGCGACCACAACTGTTGAGGTGTGTGCTGGTGCGTTGTCGTGATGGAAAAGGACTTTCTCGTGGGCCAATCGCGGGCGTTTTTCTTGCAGCTCGGTTTTCAAACGGTCCAATAACGATGAATAATATTCACCTGTAATAGTTTTTACCCTTTTCCAGATAGTCGATGAGGATTATCCCTTGCGAATCCCAAAAGACAGTCGCCATAACCTTTCCGGCCGAAGGAACGGTCTTCGCCTTTTTTGGTGCAGAACAGCTGCAAACCATCCTTGCAACACTTCACACGATTCCGTTTTTGGTCAAGCGTGAGCAATCGCGGCACCCATCTTGCGGATAGCTTTCTCATGTCCAAATGTTTATGCAAAATATTATGTACCCGTTCAGTCGAGATGCCCACAGCACTAGCAATCTCACGCACCTTAACTCTTCTGTCATCCATCACCATATCATGGATTTGATCAATGATTTCTGGAGTCGTAACCTCCACAGGCCGTCCAGAACGTTCAGCGTCACTTGTGCCCATATGGCCAGTCCGAAAATTTTGAAACCACTTATAAACTGTTCTAATCGAAGGTGCAGAGTCACCATAATGTTTATCAAGCTTCTCTTTAGTCTCCTGAGGCGTTTTGCCTTTCATAAAGTAATGTTTAATCACCACACGAAATTTTTTTTCGTCCATTTCTTGAAAATCACTCGACTTCCTTGATTCACACGAATGCCAAACACAAAGAAATAGACCAATATGGCTGAAACTTGGTGTGCGTTCATTCAAGAGATGCTACTAACTAAACATGACCTCGATACGCGCCGGTGGTGCCATCTCTCGGACTTTGCACGGACTTTTCAAACCAGCCTCGTATAATAAAAAATGTTGTAACGGAAGTATAAAATGGTCAGTGACTTCACAAAACACACCCCAAATGAGTTTTCAACAAAATTTGTTTTCAATCTTTACTGAAAATAGATGACATTGAAATTTCTGGTTTTGGATATACCAGATAAATTACACTGCGTTACAAATTTTTAAAAAAGTTAAGTACCCATTTAAAGTTTTCCTGTTTATTTATTCATACACACCACTTATTAAGAATACATAAGTACTTTTTGTCTATCACGTACTGTTTTTTAGGTACGATAGTTAACAATTTTAAGTAAAATAATTAAGGAGTAAAGTACAGTGTACACGAGCTTCATTAAATTTTCCAATAATTCGAATAAAACTGCTAAAAAAACTTATTATTAATACATTTTGGACACAACTAAATATAAAATATATGGTAAAAAGTTTCTATTGTACATTAAAAGTTAAAAATATTTAACTTTTTCTCTTATGTTGGGAAATATCTTCTCGTTTTAAAAGCCAGCAGTAATCTCACAACATAGCTACGTCCCAACGACTTTGAAACCGTTCCTGAAGCCTTTTCACATCCTGATGAAATCGTTCCCCTTGTTCATCACTCACTGCTCCAACATTTGATGGAAAAAAAAAGAAATGGGAATAGAGGAAATGAATTTTTAATGACATTCAGCAACCCATCTTTTTGTACGCTCTTAACAAATCGTTCACTAAGAGTTCTGCATTCTCGGCTCTATAATTTCCTAAAAAACCTTTTATCACGGCTTTTAATGATGTCCATGCGCATAGTTCTTCGTCATTTAGTGTTTCATCAAATTTGTTGTTTTTCATTAATAGGCGTATTTGTGGACCAATAAAAATACCTTCTTTCAACTTTGCGTCACTTAATCTTGGAAAAATAGGTTTTAAATATAAAATCCTTCGCCATTTTTATCCATCGCTTTCACAAAATTCTTCATTAAGCCGAGTTTTATGTGTAGAGGAGGTAAAATGACGTCTTCGGGGTTGATTAAAGGCAAGTATTTTACATTTGACTTCCCACACACAAATTCCGTTCGTTTTGACCAGTCTTTGATCAAATAGTGCTTATCAGTAGCTCTACTGTCCCACATGCAAAGAAAGCAGCAGTACTTAGTAAATCCACCTTGCAAACCAAGTAACATAGCTATTACTTTGAGTTCAGCGCACACTTTCCACTTAAAATTTTTGTATTTAATTAAATCCAATATTGATTTTATGTTTTCGTATGTCTCTTTTAAAACAGTTGAATACGCCACGGATATTTATTACCATTATGAAGTAAAACTGCCTTCAGACTTGTTTTCGAACCATCAATAAAAAGACGCCATTCATTTGTATCAAAGATACAGTGTCATTACAAAAACATATGTTTTCTGAACTAGAGTAAAAAGTTCCCATTTCTTTACTTCGTTTTCGTTGTACAGGTATTTTTGTATCTGGTGCCAACAAGTGCCATTCCTGCAGTCTTGATCCAAGTAATTCGGCTTGTCTAACAGACAAATTCAAGTCCCGTATTAAATCATTTAATTCCCGTTGTTGAATTAAATGCCGTTGGCATAAATCACTTGAAGAGGGTAAAAAATCTGGATCTTGGTTGTCAACTTCCACTTCTTGTCCATCGTTATTTTCATCGCTTTTCAGATATTTTTTTTCCTTGAGACTTGAGAATGTACTGGCCACACACGTAACAAAACTTGTTTGGTGAAGTTTTGCACTGACGGCGACTACTTTTTTCAGTATTCATCTTTAAAACTGTATTATTACACTCTAAATCAGGTAATCTCAAAGAAACTAACAAGAAATGAACATATCCTCTCAATAGATTATCTAGCGATTACATTTATTAATATGAACAATATGAGGGTAGGTTAAGAAAAGGTTATCGGTGTGTCCCTTAAAAACAAGACGTGATAGAAATAAAAGACATCCACTGCTTACATACTATAACTAATAGGAAACTATAATAGCAATGAGGTTTTCGGGTACCAAAATCATGTCACGCAGTGTTATTAAAGGTTATGCACTTTTGCACATTTTCGTTCAATCTACACTCAGTGGAGAATATTCCAGAATTTTTTCAAAATATTTTGATAAGGACTTTTCGAGATAAGGCGGGTGGACAGCAATTTTTCGCGATATTTTAAAAATAATACAAAGAAAAGTGCGCGCAAGTATTACATTATATATACATATATTTTTTACTCGTGTTTTCACAAGCTTTCATTTGACACCACACTCGATTACCAAGTAAAAATTTTTTATTTTCACTTCCGATTTCACCCCCCAAAACTAACCCCTTAAGTCAAAATTTAACTTTCAAAACTACATGGCTCTGATGAGGCCATCAATTCCTATATTATTACCAAATTTCAACTTTCTATGACAAATAGTTTCGGAGAAAATCGGGTGTGACCGACAAACGGACAGACAGACACCGAATAAAAACAGCTTTGTGAACAAATGGAAATTTCACGTGAAAGTTTTCGTTGGATTATTTTTTACGATTTTAGTAAAGGCCTAGCTTAACAACAATGCCTCGAATCCCTTCACTCAACTTTTGGTAATGAATCACCATCAGAAAAGAATATTTACAATTGGTTTGCAGAATTTCGTCATTGTCGTGCTTTCGCCCGCTATAAATTTCGTGAAGGTCAACGTGATTGAAGGGATCCTTAGGCATATCGAAGACTGCGGTACATTCGATTTTGCTTGAACATTTACTTGTAAAAAAGATCTGCTCCCGATGGATTCCGCGTAGTTTGACCGAAACTTAAATTGACTTGAGTCTATTCTACAAATATTTTCATGGAGAGGGTTCGAAGGATGTAGCCCGCTTAATTCCTCCCAGAGCGGTGCATGTTAGAAGTACACGTCGCGCTGATACTTCACATCCGTATGAGGTTCAGCTTGTTACTCCTCATACAACGCTTTTCAAGCAGTCTTTTATATGGAGAACATCATCCCTTTGGAATGGTTTACCCAGGACTGGGTTTCCCACCGAGTACAATTTACAGCGATTCAAGAACGACGTGAATCGCTTTTTCCGCACGCGTGTCACTCCTGTAGCGCTTTAGTGCTAGACCCATAAAAAAAACAGGCTCGTGTCAATTGGTGTAAGGAAATGCTTAAAAAATTCGACCGAGAACACGCAAAATTTGTATACAACATCGTAACAGAAGACGAAAATTGAATATATTCGTACTAGCCGGAAACTAAGCAACAATCAACTGTTCGGGTGTTCCAAGATAAACTGAATCCAACGAAAGTGGTTCGTTCGTGAAGCACTTCCAAGATGAATGATTTCTTTGGTTATTCTGGACATGTTGCAACCATTGCTTTAGAGGATCAAAGAACAGTTAATGCTGAATAGCAGTTTGTTTTCCAGAATTCATCGATGAAATTAGGAAAAACAAACCGAAAACCTCGCATCATTCTTCATCATGACAATGTCAGCTCTCACACAGGACGTCAAACAAATGATTCTTTGACGGAGGAAAACATGGAATGAATACCCATATTCACCTGATTTATCGCCTAACAACTTATTTTTGTTCCCGAATGTAAAAAAATGCACGGGCAGCGATTTTCATCACCTCAAGAATCTGTTCAGTCCTCCCAAAACCATATTTTTGAGGTACCAACTTCAGAGTGGAAACAATAAAACGATTTGTACGAGTACCCAAAATCTTTTTTTCTTTCATTGTTTTTGTAAAAACTTAAAAGATAGCCCTCGTACTTTTTGCCAACTCCAATTAACATTTGGGTAATATCCAGAGGGTATCTATAGTTTAATCCGAACCATATAATCGCGTAGATGGTACTCCCTTGGCCCGCTGTTTCACGGTCTTTCGGTCCTTTTAACCATCAACTAGCTACGCACCTCAACAGGCTGCCAAGCTTTTAATAACTCTATAAATATCTTCATGGTATTGCGGCTAAGTATATTCGTTAATGACGCCGTTCCAACCTTTCATCTCGACTTCAGACCTGCGTCCTAATTTAACAGAGCGCATTCGTCCACTTTCCTACTCAAGTGACCATACGTCATCAACATGCCGTCGACAGTTTTTCTGTCTAAGTAACCTTCTAGACATCGAAGGCTGCCTTCATCATCAGCTTGTCGTGGTCCAAGCAGTCCCCCACCAACAGCGCGTCCGGCAGTTTTTCCGTCCCGCGAAGGGTAATACCTTGATTGTCAGTCTTTCATAGTTCGTGCGGCCTTCCACCAACAACCAACTTCCTTTTTTACAGCGTGCCGGCTTTTGAGAGTTTGCTGATGGTTTCTGGCAAGCAACATGATGTGGATTGTGACCTAGCTAAATACACTTTAAAATAAAAGTGTACTGACATGCCAGGAATCGAACCCAAGACCGTGTCGATGGTAAGTCAAAATTCTACCATGGAGCCAAATGCTTGTATGGAAATTTATTTTCAGGATGGAACGAGGTAGGAGTACGAGCAATAAGGGTAGGAGGAGATGGGGGAAAAGAGTAGAAAGTAGGTTTATTAAAATAAATATTACTATTAATTTTTTAGATAATACAAAAAGTGGGCCCAGACATAAGAATAGTAAAAGCTACTGAAGATTATTCAGCTTATGCTTCGAAACAAGCCGAAGAGCTCGAGCACATGGTGGAACTGTATGATTTTCCAGCCACTTTGGAAACTCATGACCTGATATCATCTTTTAGTGTTCTAAATAGCGATTCTATGTACGTTAAGTGGGTTGATGACACTCGGGCGCTTTTGGTGCTGGGTTCTTCCACACAAGGTGAGGATTTGCAGGTGGAGTGTAATTTTTTTACAAATAAGTGTGCCTTATTGTTTTATTATTATTTATTATTATTTTAGCCCAAAAAGCAATTGAGCTTTCCAACTCGCTAATAAAAGTACGACCTATGTCGTGCGCCAGTCGTTTAGCTCTAGAAAAGGCGCACCATTCCGACTTGAAACCGGCTATGAAGAGACCGCAAACTAATTTACAAACTGCCAGACGACTGATCACCTCCCACTTGGGAGCAAAAAGTAGAGTTAGCAAAGAACAAAGTGCGAGAGAGAAAGAAGATTTAAGACTTGCGAAAGGTAAATATACTAAGTCAGGGCGTCCTGTAAAACTAAGTCTATTTTAATAATTTTCGGGGATATGCTGTAGTAGTTCATTGTAACAAATTTGTTGTCTTAGAGCCCAACCTGTATATATCTGGTGCGATCCCGGACTAATGTTATCTATAATAATATAATAAATAAGTAAAGTTTGTACGTCTATCTGTTGTTTGTTTGTGGGAGGTAATCTCTGAAACTATCCATCCATTTTTAAAAAATCTTTTACTGATATGTACCTTGGACTTTTGGAGTGAACCTATAGGGTGGATTTTATGAGGCTGTTACAAAAGGGAGCTGACGCGGTGGAGAAAGAAACGGCTATGAGCGAGCGCAGGGCTGCTTGATCGTCGTCGTGGGGGGAAAGTTTTGTTTTTTGTTCAATTTTTTCGCTTTTGAGTTGATTTTCGTTTGAAAAGTTAAGTTCGTTTGTTGTTTGTAAATAATTATTGTTTCGTTTCTTATTCCTTGACGTTATGGTTTTGAAGACGAGAAGATTTGTTGTTATAGTCTCTGTTATTCGTAATTTAAAGATTCTTTCGTTCTTTTTTGTAGGCCCATTGTAGGTGTTTTGTTAGTATCAGTAGGTACCTGTACTAGATTATTGTTATTAGTGTATTGTTGTTCGATAAGTACCTAATAGTGTGAGAGTCTTCTAGGTAACAAATATTATTTTGGTATACCTCCGTTTCACTGTCACTTAGATGTTTACTTCATGTAGTTTTCAGTTCTCTGCTATTTACCAGGTGTACAAGTATGAAATGCGGATTTTTTTTCTCTAAAAAAAAAACATGTTAAATTCGGAAGAATGATAAAAAGTACTTTATTCAAAGTATGCTCCATCGCTTGTTATACATTTTTCCCGTCTTTCGGGCAATTTGTGAATACCACGCGAGTAAAAATCTTCTCCTTTTGCTGCGAACCATTCATCGAGCCATTTTTTTCACATCTTCGTACGAACCAAAGCGCTGCTCAGCAGGTGCGTGACCCATCGATGCAAACAAGTGGTAATCGGAAGGAGCCGAGTCTGGTGAGTAAGCCGCATGGGGTAGAACTTCCCAGCTGAGTGCTTCCAACGTGTCGCGAGCTGGTTTTGCTGTATGTGATGGAGCATTGTCTTGGAGAAAAATGACTCTGTGTTGGCTTTTTCGGTATTCTAACCTTTTTTCAAGCAGCGAACGGTTCAAATCGCTCAATTGTTGTTGGTAACGTTTAGTATTAACCGTTTTCCCAGATTTTAACAGCTGATAATCGACTACGCCCCTCCGGTCCCACCAAACACAGAGCATCGTCTTTCTGCCAAAGCAATCCGGTCTTGCGGTCGATGTGGATGGTGCGCCTGGGTCTACCCACAATTTTTTGCGCTTGGGATTCTCAAAATAAATCCACTTTTCATCCCCTGTAACTATACGATGCAAAAACGACTTCCTTTTGTACCGAGCGAGCAAAATGTCACACGTGTTTTTGCGCTTTTCCATTTGCCTGTCGTTCAACTCATGTGGTACCCATCTACCGGTCTTCTGAATCTTTCCCATCTCTCGTAGCCGATTGGAAACAGCTTGTTGACTAACGCCCAATTGCTCGGCAAGTTGCTTTTGTGTTTGCGAATCATCTTCGTCCAACAATGCTTACAATTCCACATATTCGTATTTTTTTGGCGGTTTTCCACGTTCCTTGTCTGCAACATCGAAGTCACCACTTTTGAAACGCCGAAACCATCGTTCACACGTATCTTGCGATGGAGCATGTTCACCATAAGCTTCTCGGTATAATTCAACAGCAGTTTTCTTCAAATGAAAACAAAAAATTAATGCTGTCCGCGAATGCTCTTTGTTCGGGATAAATTTCGACATATTGAACACAACACTATGCACACACTTTTCCAATTTATCACTCGTGCGCGTCTGACACTTGTTGATGACACAACAAAATGGCGCAGTGTCAAATCTTTATAGCACAAACTGCATTGGTGCACCATCTGTTGTCTGAAAGCCGCATTTTATACTTGTACACCTGGTAGTAAACGCGTTCTGAAATATCTACGGAAAATTGTGTGCATTTGTACAATTTCTATTAAGTAGTTTTTTACTTCTAAGAAACTGTACATGTGTGGTTTCTATTAAAGACTAGCGTATATTCCGCGTATTCCTATCATTCCGACGGGTCTGCCTATTCATTTCAAGCGGTTGCAGTTTTCGGTGAAAATATCGTTTTTTTTCCACTGGTCAAACATTTTTTTTTTAATTTCGGTGTTGCTACAGCCTTCAGCGCCGCTTGCGATTCGCACGTCTCGAAGCAGCGACTCTTTAACTTCATCTTTATATAAAGAAACAGCCTGAAATGATAGGGCGCCAAATGTGGCGAATGATAATCGTGGAATTCTTTGTCACAAACTTGCGTACGGAAAGAGCTGTGGGCATTGTCTTGGTACAGAAGGATGCTATTCTCGCTCGAAAGTTTTACCAATAAAAAGTTTGTCAGCGATGTCCGACGACAACCTTCACGAATGGTTTGGAGGCTTTAGCAATGATTTAGTTGGCGTTAGCCGCAGTTGCAGTGAAAGGTCCGGACAGTTCGTCGTTTTCCATCAAAGTTCGGCCTGCCTAAAATCGCAGAAACTACATAAAAATTTAAGTGCGGCTCAGCGCTTGTCTCCAAATGTTTCCCGAATCATTTCCTATGTTTCAGTAGCACGAGCTAATAAGTTAAAATTTGTCATCCAGCATTGTTAGGGCTATATCGACCGCAGTTTATCGGCGCGAGTAGATACTATTTCGCGTTCTCTTTAGTGTTCCATACGGAACACTTCTGGGATGACTTCGGTGTCTGTCCATCTGTCCGTTACACCCAATTTTCTCCGAAACTATTTGACACAGAAAGTTGAAATTTGACACAAATATAGGAATTGTTGGCCCAATCAGAGCCGTGTAGTTTTGGAAGTTAAATTTTGACTAGGTCAGGTCAAGTGAATGAAGAAATAAGCGTACTCTCATCTGCAAAGATGTAGCTGGTCTTTTCCAGCATATTGTTAATGTTAATGAGAAAGAGAGTAGGAGACAGTATGGAACCTTGGGGCACACCGGCGTTGACAGTGAAGGTGTTATAAAAAAAATTCGTCGACTATCACTCTTAAAGAACGCCCTTTGAGAAGACACGACAGCCATAAACAGAACTTTTTAGACATACCATAAGGGGATAGCTTGGCCAACAATCCGTAGTGCCAAACACGATTAAATGCCTTGGATATATCAAGTGCAACCGCTGGAGATTCTCCAAGGTGTTCAATTGTGGTGTTCCAAACATGTGTTGATCTTTGCTTACGAAAGTCATTCGCTAATAATATTCAGTATTTTAGAAGATGCTGATTGATAGCCTTTCCCATGACTTTCGATATTACCGAAAGTAGTGCAACTGGTCGGTTAGTTGTTTGACAAGGTCTTCTTGTCTTTTTTGGGTATCAGCTGAACTGTAGCGCATTTCCAGCAAGAAGAAAATATTCCCTTTAGGATAGGTTGAGTACGATGGCAGGCATTCCGTCAGCGCCAGAAGCTTTTTTAGTGTCCAACTTCATTAAAATACGTTTTATGATGCACTCTCTCAAGACAAAATCGGGTATTCTTCGCTGGAATGGACGCTCTGGAAGGAATTAGGCGGGCTACATTCATCGAGCACTTTCCACGAAAATACTTTTAAAATAGGCTCAAGTCACCAACTGAGAATAGTGGGTGGTGTTTTTCCTCGGAAATCGAGAGTAGAATGCAAAGCAAAGAGTTCAGCCAGCTTTCTCAACTGGTGTTGTTGCAATAATATTATCTGGCGGTGTGAGTGATGGTATAGTGGATTTAGTGGAATTTTAACTAATGGCCTTAGCGACTGAAGAAAAGGACCTGGAATTGCTGGGGCAGGCAGGAAGTTTGTTTTTAATTGTTTGATTGTGTGCCTCCTTGGTTTTCCTCAATAATTTCTTTGCATCTGGTCCGGGTACAAACAAAGATGTTTCGATTTATGTTACGATTTTCATGTCATTGTCGGTAGGCAAGATGTGTAGAGGCAACAGCTTCTTTGCATTTCCGGTCGAACCAAGGCTTGCTGTTGGAAGAGCATTTCTTGGAAAAAGGGATTTAAGCAGCTTCCATATCAGCCAAAATGACATGGGAAATCTCCTTAGCGTAGTCAGATGGGTCGTCGGACCTAAAACAAACGTTCCAAGAGAAACTTTGAAAATATTCCATAAGTTCAACCCATTTAGCAGATTTGTGGTGCCAAATCATGCGTCGTTTAGGCGCCTTGTTAGTTTAGGTACTTCTCTAGATAACGTAAGTCCGCGAATTTTGGATCGTACCACGTATAACGTACTTTTTTTTTACAGAAATGAAGAAGCAAGCAAAACAAAACGAGAGGGATGCTTGGGAAGGAAACCTTCGTTCTGCCATTAACTAGTACCTTCATCTTTTAACGAATCGAGTGCCTTATATCTAACGGGTACATATGAACCTTCATTTTCTATACAATTTTTCTGTTTGTGATTATTTATAGCTCATCCAAAGTTTAGTAATTTCTGCAATATTTTTTTATATATATTATGAAGCTTTATATATTAAACAAATTGTATTTTAAAACTACATTAGAAAATTATAGAAGTTTATTTACAACTGTGGGCTTTAGTGTCCCTTTTCAATGTTTCCCCTTAAAAAAGAAATATTCATACCTAGAACTTCAATTCTATTTTCTCCCATTCTGCCAATTTAAGGGATGGTTGAAAGCTCGCGATAATAGTCATTTTCTTGATAAATCAAAGCGCACAATTTATCAGTCTTAAGAGGGTCCGGTAAAAACAAGATTCATGTGAAACAATCAGATAAAATAATCTGTGATGTACGACTTATGAAATTAATTGTTAAGGTATATTGTAATTAAAATAATGTTCGAACCAAACTTCTAAACTACCTACTAAATATCTTTACTTATAAAAAATATAAAAATTAAGAGCGTCATATGAAAACCAAGCACAGTTTTAAGTAGTTGAAGAATCAAGGTATAACGGAAAAAAAACACGTGCTACGTGCCAATCACAACGGAAATCTGTTCAGACCATGAAAGGCACAGCTCCTCCATATAGATAAGGCGAAAACCAGAAATCAGTCTCGAGGACCGAGAGCCTACTCCAATGGAAAAATTGCCGACACCATGTTGTTGGTGTAGCCACTTTACCGGATAGGCGGACCAAGTGCTCTGTTAAATGAGACGCAGCTCTGAAGAAATAGATATTTTATATACCTATATATATATATATATATATATATATATATATATATATATATATATATATATATATATATATATATATATATATATATATATATATATATATATATATATATATATATATATATATATATATATATATATATATATATATATATATATATATATATATATATATATATATATATATATATATATATATATATATATATATATATATATATATATATATATATATATATATATATATATATATATATATATATATATATATATATATATATATATATATATATATATATATATATATATATATATATATATATATATATATATATATATATATATATATATATATATATATATATATATATATATATATATATATAAATACATATAAATACGTACATACATACATACATACATACATACATACATACATACATACATACATACATACATACATACATACATACATACATACATACATACATACATACATACATACATACATACATACATACATACATACATACATACATACATACATACATACATACATACATACATACATACATACATACATACATACATACATACATACATACATACATACATACGTACATACTTACATACGTACATACTTACATACATACCTACGTACATATGTACCTACTTACGTACATATGTACCTACTTACGTATATATATATATATATATATATATATATATATATATATATATATATATATATCTAACAAAATCCTAAGATATGAAAGTAGTTGGGGAACTCGGCAAGTGGGCAACAAAGGATGTTCACACTATGTTCATCTAGCCAATATTTCGGTCCTAGGTTGGGACCTTCATCAGGGCAAAAAATGCGGTTTGCAAATTAATCTTATATATATATATATATATATATATATATATATATATATATATATATATATAAATACATATAAATACGTACATACATACATACATACATACATACATACATACATACATACATACATACGTACATACTTACATACGTACATACTTACATACATACCTACGTACATATGTACCTACTTACGTACATATGTACCTACTTACGTATATATATATATATATATATATATATATATATATATATATATATATATATATATATATATATATATATACACATACATACATACATATATATATGTATGTATATGTATACATATATACACACGTAGTGGCTTACGTTTCTGTCAGGTGTTTTAAATCTGTCCAGGAGGAAATAAGTCGTATTGGTCTCTGCCCCCTAAGCTGCCATATCAGGGGTTTACGTTCTTGTCATTAATGTTCCATCTGTGGAATAGATTAGATTTCTGTTTTAATTATTTTTTCCAGGTGTTAGATAAATTCAGTGCATAGTCGTTTTTGTTAAAGGGTAAGTTATCTCGCATGGTGTTAGGGCATGTTTGATAAAAAGGGATTCGGTACTTCCAGAGAAGTAGCATTTTTTTACAGTGATCTGGTAATATTCGCTGAAACCAACGGGAGTACAGAAAATTCTTTCTCTTCTTAAATTTATATTAAAAAAAGTGCCAAAGAACAATGACTCACTGGAACTTGTCTCCTCATTTTTGAATGCACTACCAAACACTACAGTTCGAGCATATTTTCGGAAAGTGAGCATCCACCAAATAAACTTAGTCGGACTAGTTTTACTATCTTTATTAGGAAGAATAAATTACACATGAATTACAAAAATACATATAGCTATGATTATAACATTCTAACACCGAATAAAATAATATTAGCCTCTTCAAAGTGTCATTATAGAATACATAAATGTTATCTTAACATGATATTAGTAATTATATTAGTTTGATTCATATATCGGAACGTACAGCAATAACATAAAACTTACAATCTAAACACTGCCAGAATATATCATAAATTGTAAGCACTTTAAAATCGTATTTGTATAGTAAAGTATACTTTAACGATACTCTATTTTCTGTCTTACCTCTTACGGTGAACGCACAGCGACCCATACCTCATATCAAGTCGTATATACTTATATCAATAAATATACTGACTTGTCGTAGATCGAACCTGGGATTCTAAGCGCGGAAAGCCGGAGCTATATCGCGGTGCTAGGGCTGCTGACATGCTAATGTATTTCTGTAAGATATTTCTCGGTATTTCCTGGTAAAAATACATAAATATCTTCCGTATAGAAAGTGGCAATAAATACTACATAATAAATTTGTATTAGGCAATTAAGGCGGTATGTGCGAAAGGCATATTGTCTTAGAAGCGTATTAGACGCAACAATGAAGAGATGTACGCCTTTATGCCGCGGATTGGTCAGCGCGGCAACTTTGTGTACAGCGGCCCGCATCAAAAACGGAGTGCTGTATGACATAAAAGCGTACGTAATCTGATGTTGCTGTCAGATACGTATCCAGGACGATGTCCCTCGCGGGTACAGTTTTAATTGTCAAATAATTTAAATTAGTGTAATGTAGTAACCAAGCGGTAGAGTGAAAAGTTGGTACCATGAAAGAAAGAACCTTGTTAATCAATAACATGTTAAGCTAGATAAGTTGGGACGCGAAGCAAGATCCAAAAAACACAAAATAGACCATCACCTAAACGTACACTACTTCATGATAAACATTTAACATTTAGTATAGTTCCAATATAATTTTGCATTTTTTTGCAAAATAAGGTTCAAATAAAAACAGTACTGGAACGAAAACCTTCACAGCTTTGGTTAGATGGGAAAACACGGTTCTTGGGATCTGACGGTGTCAAGTGAAAATTACTTTAAAGACGTTTCGTCTAACTTCAGGGTCCTGAAATATTAGAAATTAAACTTGTAAAGTTAGTCCACCGGAAACCGTGATTTCTCATAAGAACAGACTAATCTCAGTCAAAAAGTCTAAATTCATCGTATTAAAAAAAGCACGCGGAAAATTTTTCTCTTCGTAATATCAGTCTCCAAATCTAAAGCTTATATTATATAAAAGTATTTTAAAATCACAAACCAAAATTACAGTTAGTACGGTATGGAATTTTAATCATTTAAGTACTAAACAATTACAAAACAAAAAAACCAAAGTTTTAATTTCTCTTGCTCAAAACTTAAAAATAATCTAATCCGTAATAAACAAAAAAATAAAGCGGACCTCATTTACAGAGCGATCATTTATAAGTGGCATATGTGTCCCCTCCTTTCGGGGGCTGTTTAGAGCCGGAAGCCGATAGAGGAATTGTTTAAACACTGTCACAGTTGCTGTTAATTACTTCTAGGCAGCACGATTATTAAGGTTCTACCCCGCGTATATAAAGATCAATATCAACTACTAAAATTAAACAACGGTTCAGTAGTTATTGCTGAACTGTTCCGTTCTCTCAGCTGCCAATCCTTCTCGAGACGCGTTTTATTGTATCGCGACTCATCAGCCGAGCCTGTATCGACAGAGAAAACTCAAAATATTTTCATAGTATTAGAGCAATGATGCTTCAAGCAGCCAGAAACACAAATTCTTATAACTTGCTATTTTTTTGCGTTAGTACTGTGATAAGTACTACGACTTTTGTTCTCTTCTCTCTTGATCCCAGATTGGCTGATGAGGCGTGATAAGACGAAATCTGTCTCGAAATAGATTAACAGACGAGAGGACAGTAACTAGCTTATACTGATTTTCACATGCGTGAGTAAAACGAAAAAATGATACTCCGGTACCTTACTAATTCACAGAAAAAACTTAAGTATCAAGCTTAATTATAAAGAAAATTAGGTAAACAAAGTTTATCTGTACGTCACCAGCTATATCTTCACATTTTTACAACTTATTAAGCATCCGTTTTCATCTGATTTTTGATTACTTACTCTATCTTCATTAGTTTAAAACAAAAAATATATAGCGACTATTATTAAGACAAAAACTAATATCTACATACGTAGCAATATAGATAGGTCATCTATCAAATGAAATAGCAGTAATCGCATTTCTCCTCGCGGACATCCTCAGCAATAGAATAAACAGTATAACAAAATTTTAAATGCCTAGATCTCGACGACCTAGTGGGTTGGGTCGATTCCCATTGACGGCTGAATGTTTTGTCTGTGTGTACAGGTAGTACTTATTGTAATGATACCACTATCGCGTTGTCTTTAAAGTGCTGTGATATACTAATGTAAAATTCAGCACAGTGACAATACTGACATCTTCAAGATATGAGTTAACTAATACTGTGGAGTGGAGTTAGACGATAAAAAAAAATTATTGCACAATGATCGCTCTGTAAATACAGCCAATATTCAAACCAAACTTCCTTTTTCAGGAGCTTAATTTTACCATCCTTAATCAAATTAACATAAAAAAAATGCAATTAAGTAAATGCACGAAACCCACAAATACAAGAACTCCAGATTAAAAAAAAAACTTAGATACTCTCCTGAGAAATGATCTCGAAAGAGAGGCCGTTCTCGTTGAGCTGCTTGACGAGAGAAGTCTTGGCGAAGGTCGCTCCAGGTGGGTAAATTCCTCCCCTAAAAAAAGGAGTAATTTTAATTTTATCGGCGAGTATGTATTGGACCAGGTCCTGCACTTTATCTCACTCTCACCAATATGATAATTACTATTAAAACGAACACTTACTTTCCCTTGTTAGCCAATTTATCTGTCTCAGTAAGTATAATGATTCCAGCAAATACTAGAGCCAAGCAAGTTGAGCCGTATCCTGGATTGGGACCCTTTACTCGGCCTCTGATGTTTCTATCACACGGTGTTGTGTATTGATCGTCTTTGTCAGCAAGTTTTTCCTTCCAGCCTATGAAACAAAATTGTATTAAATAAAATAATATTGAATTTTAGGAAAAATAAAAATTGTATTAAATAAAATAATATTGAATTTTAGGAAAAATAAACTTTGAATTCCACCTGCATTGCTATTCACCGAAACCACACGCCTCTTTAGCATGCGATCCAAAAGTTCCCGGACTATAGCGATAAAATCTAAAGTAGTTTATACCTTCGAAGTAGTCCCCCAGCACCCGAATCAGGTGCATTCGGGTGCCACCGTTTTATCCACTGATCGAGCAAGCAGCGACCCTTTAACTTCTTCATCTTCATATGGGCGAACAGCTCGAAGACACAGGGTGCCAAATCAGGTCAATAAAGGGGGTGAAGGATGTCTGTCAAAGCATTACGCAAACTTGCATACAGAACAAACTGCACGAATTAGCAAGTTGAAACTTGTCACGCGGCTTTTTAAGGATGTACCTACCGTCGCTAGTCGATAATACTACGCTTTCTCGCTATATAGCGTTAGTCTATAAAACGTACACTTTTACCTCCGAAACTGATATGTGTATTAAAAATTGTAAAATTGTCAATTTCAAGGCAAAATTTTTCAACACATTTAAAAAAAAAATTGTTGCGATAATATTTAGCACAACCCTGGCAATATGGAGAGGTGTTGTAAATAAGATCAAAACAGAAAAGTCTTGTTGTCACACATGACCGAAGTTAACAATTAGGTGGTGGTTTGGTCGTTGGTTCGTGTAAATCCACTTCGAACAGCAACCGATTTTAAATGTGAAATCTGATAATTGGGTTACATTTTAATCGAATCAATCGCAGCGGTATTCATCATCAGGATCGGTTAAGCGATTCTGGAACATTAAAGACAGTTCGTAAAGTACTTCCTTTGCAAATACAAGGTTTTTAAAATTGGAAATCATTAAAAAAAATAATATTATTTTTAGATTTTGCCACTCAAAGAATCCTGAAAAGGACACCTAAGACCAGGGGTGCTCAAACTTGAACTGCTGGCGATCTACCTCAATATTGTTAGACTAGGATCGATCGACTCTGAGAGGCTGCAAGTAAGTGTGATGCAGGATTGTCGTCTAGGTAGGGTGTATCGTGGCATAGATATTAGTTTTCCGCACAATATGCATTTTTTTAGTCAAGGTAAGTGTAGGTTTGCTCTAAAATGTCAAAGAAAAAACTCATAATTATTCAAAATTACGCGTGGCACTGCATGTCCTCAGCATACTTTTCATCAGATGGTACGTAATTACCGAGTGCTAATCGCAAGCATGATGACATATGTTCGTCAGTTAGTCGATTGCGATATTTTGACTTAATTATCTTCATTTCAGAAAATGCAGACTCGCACAAGTAAGTTGACCCAAACATTGCCGTCAGTTGAAGGGAGATTTGCCTTAGATTCGGATATTTATCTTCAGATATAAAACACCAGAATTTTGTATCAGATGCTGTGACTTTGAGATGTATATCTGATATAATCTGCACTAACTCATTTTCAACAGAACATGAGTCCATGTTAAACTGACTTACTATTTCAGTAACTAATTCCTCAATGTTTTTACACGAAAAAGGATAACTCATAAATGATGCGATATTTGCCAATTTACTGAAATCATAAAAACGTATTTCGAATTGGCCCAAAATATTTGATAATTCTGCCTCATAAATATCATAATTCAACTGAGGAATCCTTGCTTTCAAAGACGGAAAATTTTTCAGATCCTTTCTTTTCAGTTGATCTATCATAAGTTGCAATTTACTTTTGAATGCGTTTATTGCGCTAATCATCTCAATAATAGTTTTTCCTTTACCTTGAAGCTCCAAATTAATGGTGTTTAAATGCATTGTGATGTCTGTCAAAAATGCCAAATCAGTCAGCCATTTTCCGTTTTTCAGCATCTGAGTGTCATCACCTCTTTCGTCCAGAAAAGCTGTTATTTCGGGCAATAATTCTTGAAACCTTTCTAGGAATTTTCTGCGACTCAACCACCTGACGTCCGTGTGAAGAACTAAATCAGGGTGTTCAGCTGACTCACTATCTTCCAACTGCAATTTAAAGAGCCGTCGTTGCAAGCTACGTGCACGGATAGAATTCACAATTTTTATTGCAATGCCCATAATCTCCTCCATGTTTAGAACTTTTGAACACAAAACTTGTTGATGTATAATGCAATCATTAGCTCGACACAATACCACAAAACCGTTTTCGTTTCCAGTCATTGCTGGTGCTCCATCGGTTGTAATGTACACTAGTTTATTGGTAGCTTGTAGTTTGTTACAAAATTGAAGAAAACGTCATATATATCTTCGCCACGGGCCTTTTCTTTCAGAGGAATCATTGTCAAAAACTCTTCCTTAGCCGACATGTCATTGAATACCATTCGAATAAAAATACACAGCTGGGCAGCATCTGTCATATCGGTGGGTTCGTCAAACTGTAAAGAAAAGTATGTACATTCCATGATATCATGTTTTAGTTTATCTGCCATGTCCTGACTCATGACTTCCAACACGCCTTGTGACAGTCGGACGAGATAACTGAAGTTCTCTAATAGCAGACCTAATCTCTGTTTTATTTTTAAAATCTCCAAATAAAGTCTCACCCGCTTCAATAAATGCTTCCTTCACAACCAATCCATCATCAAATGGTTTCTTGTGTTTCGCCAATATATGAGATATTTTAAATGAAGCGATCGTTGCAGCTTTTGATTGTTTGGCTGGTCTTGTGAACATGGTTTGTTCTTTTTTCAAACAAGTTATCAAATCACGTACTTTTCGTTTTCTTAATTCACTCTGTGACGGAAAATCCTTTTCATAGTTTTTATGAACCGTTTTATGATGCCTCTCTAAGTTCCCACGCTTAAGTATTGCAACTGACGCACGGCAAATGAGACAAATGCACTTATCCTTTACCATACAAAAGAAAAATTCTTCCTCCCAATCGTTATTAAAATGATAAGTTTTACTTTTTCTTCGCCGCACTCATTTTGGACTATTTATTAATAAACTTTGTATCGATGTATCGCCTTCAAGTTACAACTCAGACTGACTCCTATTCCGGCAGGCGCAACATTTATATCGGCGCGAACGAAGTCTCGAATGTTCCCGTCAAAAACGCCGCCCGAAGTTTCTAGAAAAATCGGCGGGAATCAAAAACGCGGCTTTTCTTTGACAAGTACCGCGCGTTCCTTTGATAAAGCCGCCTTTTGCCGCTAGCAGGGGGTTATTACGATAAAAGAAAGTGATGAGGGGGTTATTCTGGCCTAATTGTGGATCGAATAAATTTTAGTAGTTTATTTACCTAATTTTCTTTTAGTTACCTAAAACAAAATCTGTAAATAGTTCTATATCGGAATTTTTTTCTCGAGATCGACTCAAAAAGCACTCGCGATCGACCGTTTGAGCACCCCTGCCTAAGACGATATATCCTGCTCCTCCCCACCTTTACTCCTTATGTCTGTTTGAATACAAATAATTTTACTTAAAATTTGTTGGGCCCTTCGCCCTATTCACCTCAATTTCCTAAAGCCATATGGCTTGAAACCTATAGATTCCATTCCTACTGCAAATATCATATGTGAACCATATTTAAATTGAACAAAAGCTTTCACGGTCTTGGTTAGGTGAGGTATAGTGGCTGTTGGGATTAGACTATATCAAATTGGAGAAATTTTCCGACGTTTCGCCTGTGATTACACGAAATCTTTATCCTTCGGGACTAGACCACTAAATGGACCGGTGGTCGCATCTCAAAGAGTAAAGATCCCTAAGGTTAATCGTGCAATGGTGACCTTGAAACGTACAGAAATGCAAAAATCCTAGAAGGCGATTTATAGTGCTTTTCTTTACCAACCAAAGTAAAAATTCAAACACTGAATCATATTTTTTTCTCGACGACCTAAAATTTACATCATTTAAATTAAATTATTTTACCTTCACCATAGAAATCAACACTGAACCATGTATTCTGAATGGTTTCCTCGGACGGCTGTTTTTTGCTGAAGAATCCACCACTGAAAATCTCTGGATAATTAAGCAATAAATTTTTTCCAAATTTAAACCTCGTTAGTATTCCCAGGATCGCACCCACCAACATCAATAGTGTAACAACAAGAAATGAAGGAACAACCATATACGTACGAACCTAAAAAAAATATTATTATTAAATAAGAGCGAGATTACCACCGGCTGAAGATTTTTGGTAACCTTTAATACTGTAGCATGTATGTAAGGGCGGGTGCGCGAAGTGGACGTCTCCGAACGCCGTCATTACTCGAGTGACAATCTCTTTATTATAGCTGTGTTGAACGTACAGTTAGCGTATGGTTGCTGGTTACCAAGAAACTTTTATTTATTATTCACTAGAAAATGTTCGACGTCCGTAATTAACACACATCAGAAAAAGTATTGGCTTAACGGAAGTATATTGTTACTTTTTTTTGTTCATAAGAGGACGGCGTGTAGACGATAATGGTCATCCTCAAAAGTCCTCACTACCTAAATAACAACCCAATACGCGTCTCGATCTAAATGGAGGTTGTTAACTGAAAATCAATTATACATATCACCCTGTATAACCAACTCGCAATTCTTGACGATTACAAATCAAGTAAAACTATTAAAAGGACCAAGGACAGGATGACTTATGACTATTATTGTTTTAATACTAATTATTATTAAATAATCTCTCTAATCTACTTCTAAAACTAATTTTATCTTTCTACTAACCCTACTACTTAACCTTTAACTAAAATAAGTCTTACTACTTACTTGGACAGGGCGTTTATTCTCAAATTTATACAAATAGTTCTGCGTTCTTTGAGCTACGGAACGGTCAGCGCCCAAAAATGGCAAAACCCAGCCTTTTATGAATTTAGTCCTGTGAGGTAAAGGCTTATTCTTCAATACTGGCTTGTAAGCGGGCGACTTCTCGTATTTTTGGAAGAAACGACGTCTTACAGCCTTCAGCTCACTTATATTGGCAAGACTGTTCACAGCACTGCTCCAAGTACCGAAGTTTATGGCGGGACCTAAAAAAAAGACAGTAGTAAATATGAATATTTTTTTAATGGAACATTTACTACTTACGTTAATAAGTAAATGTATTCTTCAAATTAAAAAATATAATACCTTTTGCTGAACCTTCTGACCAAGTTTTCACATATGTTTCCACAGCGTTTAGTGCACCTTCAAAATTTTCTTGTAGGAACAAGATGCCCATATCCACCGGTATGCTATCTAGTCCACAAGCGCTGACTGCATATACACCTAATTTACAAAATTAGTAAATTATAATTGGTACAGGTGTTTCACAAGCGATTGTTTAGCTTTTTTACCATCAAATATAAAAATTCGCAAACAGTTTCAAAACGTTCGAAGGGAATTCGCAGACGCAGGTGTTATTTTCAAAATGTGAAAATTTTAGTATAATGCAGTGAATTTTGGCAACAGTTCATCTTTGGACAGAATTTTACAGTTATTATAGCTTTTAAATGAAAGACTTCAAGTGTAATTCTTGGGAAGTTAACAATTATTTTTTATATATTACAAAGATAATAAATTTTAACTTTTTTTATAAAATTTGTTTTGAAACTTCTAGTTAAACCACGCCAGGATTGTAAATCCCATTTGTTTGGTTTACCAGTTGCAGAGTGAAAACTATTAGTATTACTATGTAATAACTTTTTCTATAAGGATTCACCAGTTTCAATATATATAACGATTTTCATAACACCCTATGTATATATATATATATATATATATATATATATATATATATATATATATATATATATATATATATATATATATATATATATATATATATATATATATATATATATATATATATGTATATGTGTATATATATATATATATATATGTATATGTGTATATATATATATATATATATATATATATATATATATATATATATATATATATATATATGTATATGTGTATATATATATATATATATATATATATATATATATATATATATATATACATAAGAAAAGATGTATGTCGGCTTTAGCGGAAGAAAACCATATTTTTTATTTCCAAAGCCCTACCTGGGAGTACTACGAGGCTGGTTTGAAAAGTCCGTGCAAAGTCCGAGAGATGGCACCACCGGCGCGTATCGAGGTCATGTTTAGTTAGTAGCATCTCTTGAATAAACGCACACCAAGTTTCAGCCATATTGGTCTATTTCTTTGTGTTTGGCATTCGTGTGAATCAAGGAAGTCGAGTGATTTTCAAGAAATGGACGAAAAAGAATTTCGTGTGGTGATTAAACATTACTTTATGAAAGGCAAAACGCCTCAGGAGACTAAAGAGAAGCTTGATAAACATTATGGTGACTCTGCACCTTCGATTAGAACAGTTTATAAGTGGTTTCAAAATTTTCGGACTGGCCATCTGCACCAAAAAAGGCGAAGACCGTTCCTTCGGCCGGAAAGGTTATGGCGACTGTCTTTTGGGATTCGCAAGGGATAATCCTCATCGACTATCTGGAAAAGGGTAAAGCTATTACAGGTGAATATTATTCATCGTTATTGGACCGTTTGAAAACCGAGTTGCAAGAAAAACGCCCGCGATTGGCCCACAAGAAAGTCCTTTTCCATCACGACAACGCACCAGCACACACCTCAGCAGTTGTGGTCGCAAAATTAATGGAAATAGGATTCCAACTCGTTTCACATCCCCCCTATTCTCCAGACTTGGCTCCCTCGGACTACTATTTGTTCCCCAATTTGAAGAAATGGCTGGCGGGACAAAGATTTTATTCAAACGAGGAGGTGATTGCAGACACTAATGGATATTTTGCACACTTGGACAAATCCTATTATTCGGAAGGGATCAACAAACTAAAACATCGTTGGACGAAGTGTATAAGCCTAAAAGGAGACTATGTCGAAAAATAAAAAAGGTTTACCCCAAACACATAAGTAGTTTTTTATTTTTGCACGGACTTTTGAAACCAGCCTCGTATCTATGAATCACCAAACTAGGACATGTATTTTTCGCTCCGTATCAGAGCTCGTCAACCAGTCTAGGTGAAGAGGTAAATCGCAAACAGCTAGTATAAGCAGTAGAGATTTACTTGTTCTCGGTAACTTACCTTTTTCCATAGCAGCTTCATGATATTCTAACTGCATTTTTTCCATATATTCCGGCTCGCCGCTAACATCTACATGATGTGTACCAGTTTCGATGCATGCTTTCAGCACTCCTTCGCCATAGAAACGGTATGGCCCAACGCAGTTGATAACGAGCTTGGCTTTTTTAGCCATTTCGACCAATGATTCATGGCTAGTTATATCGGAAACGATTACGGGGATTGAGTCAAAATTGGCTTCTAAAATAATAAACAAATAAATTCATGAATTTATTGGTATATAATTATATTTAAATTACTTTGGCACGGTCATGGCAGAGAGTAACTGTCCCCTCATAAAAGTTAAAAATAAAAAATCAGTCAAAGCGAACAACCAACTAGGATATCTCTAGGTTTTGTTTAAAAACGATAACACAGAAAATATAGCTATCGCTAGAGAAAGATAACCACATGGAACAAAACGGAGCTGGCTATCGCCGACACGTTAAAAGTGCCCCGTCAGAGATGGCGCGCAAATTATTCACTAATATTTTTGCATGTAATACAACTTTTATTTACCGGTCATAACAAAAACATATGGTGGGAGCCAGTCGGCACAGCTTCATTCTACATTTATCTTTCTGTGGCGATACCGCGATAGCTATATTTTCTGTAGCGTTATCTTAAAGTAAACGGACGATGAAAACAATATTAGAGAATTTTCAATTTTCTTTTTTAATATGGTACCGAATCCATAAACCGAGTTAAGGGGACTTCTAAGTATACTTTTGAATAATTATCAAGGAAGGGAACCTATAGTTCAATGCTGATGCCAAACAGCCAAAGTGAAACGGCTTTACTAGGCATGATATTATGAGTGCTTTGCCATTGCCTTCCCGAGAAAGGCGACCGTCGCGTTGTAAAGTTCTTTTTTATAATATATTCTTTTTCGAGCCGTGGAAAGCAGACACCTTACACACTACGGTATGGCTGCTTCTATCGGGGTAATATACAAATCTAATTCGCCAACAGATGACACTCACGAACTAACAGTTTTCAACCACTAGGTAGTGCCGTACTCGATGCACTCGAGCATGCGAGAGTAGACGCAAATGTTCTCGAAGTCCAAGTACCGTCCCAACAGATTAACATGCCAGCGCAGTGTCGGCGCGTTATTCAGCCAATGCACTTTCAAGTGTGTAATCTGCGTTACAACTGTCAACTTTTAACGTACAGAGACAATTGTTAAATTGGTGAGTGGTATAGTAAACAGTAATATTATGACAAATAAACTACATGGCGTGGGCTTTAAATTTTCGGCTACCTTGGCGGTATCAAAAAGATATAGGGAAATGTTTTCTAAAAGGTATGATATATTAAGGAGTTAGGTAATCTATCCTATTATTACTCATACTTCTGAAGTAATTACAGTCACCGCCCCGCCCCTATAGGGATTTTTATCATTTTTCTGACTATATCTCTAATGAGATATATTGACGGGGAAGTCATAATATCCGTCAACGTTCCCCACGTGCCGGAACATGCACATTTGTATTTTACGGCACGGTCGTTATTGGATTTCTGCATTAACTACTCCCTAAAAATACAAACACACACACACACACACACACACCTAGGTCCCTAAAGCGCTCCAGGAGCGGCATGTGTACGGAAAAAGCGATTCACGTTGTTCTTGAATCGCTGTAAATTGTACTCGGTGGGAAACACAGCGCTGGGCAAATTATTCCAAAGGGATGATGTTCTCCATATAAAAGACTGCTTGAAAAGCGTTGTACGCGGAGTAACAAGCTGAACCTCATACGGATGTGAAGCACCAGCGAGACGTGTATTTCTAACATGCACCGCTTTGGGAGGAATTAAGCGGGCTACATCCTTCGAACACTTTCCATGAAAATACTTGTAGAACAGACTCAAGTCACCAACTTCGATGTTCCAGCGAATCAAGGCCGCCGGTCAATTCCGGGTCCCCAATCAGACGGACCGCTCTTCTCTGAACAGAACCCAACAAATGCAGTGTATGTTTGGGAGCGAAGCCCCAAACGTGGGAGCAGTATTCCATAGTTGGTCGAATTTGATCTTTGTAAAGAATTAACAGTTGTTGTGGGGTGTAAAGCTTTCTGGTTCTAAATAATATTCCCAGCTTTTGAGAAGCTCTCCTTGCTATGCCTGCAACATGTTCATGCCATGACATATTTGCTCTCAAACTAACGCCCAACAAATTGAGCGACGATGCTAGGGGAATGGAGTGCCCCGACATAACTATGTCGGGTTCAGCAACGTTAGTTTTTAGAAAAAACTGCCGCCTGGGTTTTTGTAGCGTTAAATTCCACTTGGTTACTGTCACCCCAAGATAGAATTTCTTCCAGGTCTTTGTTAAGTTGAACGACCTCCTGCTGTCTGCGGATATTCGCCTGAGCAGCCGATGTCCGAGCGTTCAAAGTGAATGAAGAGACAAGCGTACTGTCATCTGCAAAGCTGTAGATTGGGTCTTTTCCAGTAGATCGTTAATATAAATGAGAAAGAGAGTAGGAGACAGTATGGAGCCCTGGGGCACACCGGCGTTGATAGTGAAGGTGTTAGAAAGAAACCCGTCGACCGCCACCCGTAAAGAACGCTCTCTGAGGAAACAGGAGAGCCACAAGCAGAACCTTTCAGACATACCATAAGAGCTTAACTTAGCCAACAGTCGATCGTGCCAAACACGGTCGAATGCCTTGGATATGTCAAGAGCAACCGCTCGAGATTCTCCAAAGTGTTCAATTGCGTTGTTTCAAACATGTGTCAGAAGATCTCCTGTTGATCTATGTTTACGACAGCCATATTGGTGATCGCTAATAATATTGAATCGTTCAAGATATTTTAGAAGATGCTCATTGATAACGTTTTCCATGACTTTCGATATTATTGAAAGCAGTGCGACTGCTCGGTAGTTATTTGGCAAGGTCTTCTTGCCTTTTTTAGGTATGGCTGAACCGTGGCACATTTCCAGCACGACGGCAATATTCCCTTTCTGTAGGATAGGTTAAAAAGTCTACAGAAAACTGGTGTTAGTTCCCTTGCACAGTTTTTGAGAACTATGGCAGGTATTCCGTCAGCGCCAGAAGCTTCATTAAAACACGCTTTATGATGCGCTGTTTGAAGACAACATCGGGCATCCTTAACTGCAATATGGGAATAGTAGGTGGTGTTTTTCCTTGGAAATCGACAGTAGAATGTGAAGCAAAGAGTTCAGCCAACAAGTTCGCTCTCTCAACAGGTGTGGTTGCAATGAACAATTGCAACCACACCTGCAAATTTTCAACACGCAATAAGTTAACAATTTACAAAATGATCATCAGGGCCAGCTTCATCTACTCCAGTCCGACATGATGCAAAATGTCTCGTGCCCACAGATGCACTCTCCAGACCTTTCAAAACAAGGCCCTCCGCATCATTGTCAATGCCCCGTAGATCGTTCATAATTCAAACCGAAATTCGCCGTGACCTTCCGATGCCAGCCATCATTCCTGAATACAGACACACCCACCCCAACGTCACAGTCAAAATGCTACCCAAGTAGTCCATCAGACCCTCTTCCCCAGGACTGGTATTAGGTTAGTTCAGGTTACTGTTCATGAAACATGTAAGTCTCAGATATCTTTTTAGTGTTCCATACGGAACACTTATAAAATCACTTCGGTGTCCGTCTGTCTGTCACACCCGATTTTTTTCCGACACTATTTGACATAGAAAGTTGAAATTTGGCACTAATATAGGAATTGATGGCCTCATCAGAGCCGTGTAGTTTTGAAAGTTAAATTTTAACTTAGAGGGTACTTTTGGGGAGTGAAATCGGAAGTGAATTTTTTTTTACCAGGTCATCGAGTGGGGTGTCAAATGAAAGCTTGTAAAAAAGACGAGTTCAAAAAAATATATAATGTAATATTTGCGCACACTTCTCTTTTTATTATTTTTAAAAAAGTGCGAAAAATCGCATTTGGTATATAAAAAACAAAAATTTTAAGATCGGAAAAAAACTATGTTGAAAACTGATTTGGGATATGTTTCGTGAAGTCACAGGTCATTTTATACTTTATTTTAAAAGCAATCAACGTACCGAACACTAATTGCGCAACTCCAACTTGCACTTGAGCGGTTATTTAGTTTATTGATATGAAACCCTTACCTAGGCTAAGTTAATTAGGTTAATGATACGTAAATATCTTAAGACCCAAAATTATTCTCATGCTAGACCATCTCATGTAATAATAGTTATAAGATATGGCCCTACCTAGTTTATTCAAAAAATTACATTAGTGTTAGAGCGGCAAATGTATTTATGCCTTGTTATTATCATTAACACAAGCAAATTATTTCACTAAATAATAAAAAACATACCCATTTGCTCTCCGGTTTTTTTAAGAGCTAACTTAAGCTTCTCGTCCGATCTACCAGCTACTCCCCAACTCAAGTTGCGTCCATCTTGCTTGGACAATTTGGCAATATAAGGAATGCAATGGATCCCTGTGAAACCCGTCGCTCCAAATATAATGATATCTAAGCGGTCTGCCATGGTGAACTAATGGCAAAAACAAAATACCTTAACAACTATTAAAGAATAATTATAAAACATTACAAGGATAAAAAAAAATACTTAATAAGATTGGTTGTTCACTGGCATTGAACCATTATCAATTTACGACAACATACCTATAGTTACATGGATAACAACCAAGATATTTTTAAAACAGCTAATAATAAAAAAACAAAACAAGCCACTTAAATAAATAGGTATAAACTACTAGATTTTTAAAATATATAGTGGGGAATTTCACTAATTTCAAGTCGCAATTGCAAATACAAGCTGAAGAGTCAACCTCGCCCCCCCTCGCCCTTTTAACCCCTATGTTTGACTATCAATAATTTTGCTTAAAGTTTGTCCATTATCCTAACCAGAAACCAAATTCAACGGTATTATTGAAATATGGGAAGGGTTGCATAATATATATCGATTCTTTTCGAAAATTTTGTTGTGTATTCATGAAAAAATTGCGCTTCGAAGTTCTTGCATGTGCTTTTCACTATTCCTGGAGTCGAAACTTCTGAAAATTGTGTTTTTGCAGTATTTTCAATTACAACCATGCATATAAGGGGTTAATGAACAAGGAAGGGCGTTAAAGGGTTGTCTTGTGGATTAATGTTCATAAATTATATATATATATATATATATATATATATATATATATATATATATATATATATATATATATATATATATATATATAATATTTAAAAATTTTAATAAAACAAATTTTGACACTGACTTATATAACTTAAATTGGGGAATAATCCTTGATCAAGAGAATTTAGATGATAAAGTTCGTACATTTACAAGTTTTGTTTTGGGTCTTTTCGATACACATGCTCCGAGGCGCACACTTCGAGTGACTAAGCCTAGAGCACCATGGTTTACTGATGTTTTGCAGATTATGAAAAGGCACAGAAATATGCTGTTCTCGAAGTTTAAAAAAACTAGGAGGCTTCAGGACTGGGAAGCATACAAAGGAGCGAGAAATATGTTTACACAAGCAGTTCGTAGCGAGAAGAGAGCTTATTTGGATTTTGTCAGTGGGAATCAAAATAGTAAGTCTGTGTGGCAAGCGCTTCATAATATGAATGTCTATAACAAGAAAAAGAACCATTTTACACCTCCTTCGCATCTGCAGGACCCCGACGAAATCAACTCATTTTTCGTGGATTCTGTGCTGCAGATTTGTCCTGACGTTAATCCGGATACGATTTGTTACTATTCTGATAACAAGGTTGCCGATAGTGTGTTTGAGGTCTCATTGGTTAGCGACGGCGATGTCATTTCTGCCATCTCTGCTACAAGGTCGAATGCTTCTGGAGCTGATCAACTTACCTTGCAAATGTTAAGACTTTGTTGCCCTCTCATCGTACCGTTTCTCACTCATATTTTCAATATATCTATATTAGAGAGTAAGTTTCCGTCCGATTGGAAGTTGGCCTTGGTATTGCCTTTGCCCAAGGTGTCAAGCCCTAAGGATTACTCTGAACTGCGTCCGATCAGTCTTTTGAGTATTCTGTCTAAGATTTTGGAGAAAATAATTTTTAAACAAATCGTTAATTATTTTAATAATAATAACTTATTCTTTGAAGGTCAGTCGGGGTTTCGCAAAGGTTTTAGCACTGCAACAGCCTTGCTAAGCATTTTGGACGATATCCTCGGGGCGGCGGATAAAGGAGAGAGACAACTGCCTTGGTTCTTCTCGATTACAGCAAGGCATTTGACACGCTGGATTCCCGCTTGTTGTGTGCCAAACTTCATTATTATGGTTTTAAAGAGCGAACAATAAATTTATTAAAGGACTACTTGGCGGATAGATCACAGCGTGTGCTGATTAATCGCCGCGTGTCACAAAGTTTGGCTTTGGAGAGAGGCGTCCCTCAGGGGTCAATTCTGGGACCATTGTTGTTTGTCATTTATACAATGGATATGCATTGTTATGTTAATAATTGTAGGCTAATACAATATGCAGATGACAGTCAGATTTTAAGGAGCTTCAATAGTCTTAACACATTACAGGCGGAACAGGACATTAATTACTGTT
>CM032450.1:51826107-51983607 GCA_019049505.1 Pachyrhynchus sulphureomaculatus | reverse complement strand
ATCTTCTGACTTATGTAACACACGTTTGGAACAACGCAATTGAACACTTTGGTGAATCTCGAGCGGTTGCTCTCGACATATCCAAAGCATTCGACCGTGTTTGGCACGATGGACTGTTTGTCTGAAAAGTTCTGTTTGTGGGTCTCATGTTTCCTCAGAAAGCGTTCTTTACGAGTGGCGGTCGACGGATTTCTTTCTAACACCTTCACTATCAACGCCGGTGTACCTCAAGGCTTCATACTGTCTCCTACTCCTTTCCTCATTTACATTATCGCTCGGACATCGGCTACTCAGACGAATATCCGCAGACAGCAGGAAGTCATTCAACTTAACAAAGACCTGGAAGAAATTTTATCTTGGGGTGACAGTAACGAAGTGGAATTTAACGCTACAAAAACCCAGGCGGCAGTTTTTTCTTAAAAAGTTAACGTTGCTGAACCCGACATAGTTATGTCGGGGCACTCCATTCCTCTAACATCGTCACTCAATTTGTTGCAGGCATAGCAAAGAGGGCTTCTCAAAAGTTGGGAATATTATTTCGAACCAGAAAGCTTTACACTCCACAACAACTGTTAATTCTTTACAAAGATCAAATTCGACCAACTATGGAATACTGCTCCCATGTTTGTGGCTCCGCTACCAAACATACACTGCATTTGTTGGATTCTCTTCAGAGAAGAGCTGTTCGTCTGATTGGAGACCCGGAACTGACCGTTCGCTGGAACATCGAAGAACGGTTGGCGACTTGAGCCTATTCTACAAGTATTTTCATGGAAAATGTTCGAAGGATGTGGCCCGCTTAATTCCTCCCAGAGCGGTGCATGTTAGAAGTATACGTCACGCTAATACTTCACATCCGTATAAGGTTCAGCTTGTTACTCCTCGTACAACGCTTTTCAAGCAGTCTTTTATATGGAGAATATCATCCCTTTGGAATGGCTTACCCAGGACTGTGTTTCCAACAGAGTACAATTTACAGCGCGATTCAAGAACAACATGAATCGCTTTTTCCGCACACGTATCGCTCCTGTGGCGCTTTAGAGACTTCATCCCTGCAGCACGTGTGCTAAAGCCATAAAAATAAAGCCCTGCCACTTGACCCAAAATGTAAGATGAGTGGGTACTAGAAATATAAACTAGTTAGAATTAAGTATACTATTGTGACTTATCATAAAATAAACTAAAAATTAAAGTGTTGAAACAAAATTCGTAAGATAGCCGTTGTTCCACTTTTTACAAAGGTTGAAATTCAACCTTAAGCCCCCAGAAGGCTTCTTACTTAATTTATTAAAAAATAAAATAGTCAGTTTAACTTGTTTTAAGTACAGATTTTAGAGATAGTCAGTCCGTCAGTCTGCAGCTCGTTGGCACCATAAGTCTCGAACGAAACCAGATATGAATGTCAAATGTCCGATACACTGAAGAAGGGATTAAACTTATAAGTTTTGAGCGATATGAAAGAAAGGGTATGAAATGAGTCGGGGTCGATAAATTTGGTATTGTTCCAATAGTATTATGAGAATTTCTGCTAATTTTCGACTGTGATAATGAACAAACTGTAAGCGATATTATTTAGTTATATAAGGACTTAAAGAGCTGGGAGTGCTTTCACTTACCAGGTGTCCAAGTATGAAATGCGGTTTCAGAAAACAGATGGTGCACCAATGCAGTTTGTGCTATAAAGATTTGACACTGCGCCATTTTGTTGTGTCATCAACAAGTGTCAGACGCGCAGTAGTGATAAATTAGAAAAGTGAGTGCATAGTGTTGTGTTCAATAGGTTGAAATTTATACCGAACAAAGAGCATTCGCGGACAGCATAAATTTTTTGTTTTCATTTGAAGAAAACTGCTGTTCAATCATACCGATTATTTCGAGAAGCTTATGGTGAACATGCTCCATCGCAAGATACGTGTGAACGATGGTTTCGGCGTTTCAAAAGTGGTGACTTCGATGTTGCAGAGAAGCATTGTTGGACGAAGATGATTCGCAAACACAAAAACAACTCGCCGAGCAATTGGGCGTTAGCCAACAAGCTGTTTCCAATCGGCTACGAGAGATGGGAAAGATTCAGAACACCGGTAGATGCGTACCACATGAGTTGAACGACAGGCAAATGGAAAAGCGCAAAAACACGTGTGACATTTTGCTCACTCGGTACAAAAGGAAGTCGTTTTTGCATAGTATAGTTACAGGGGATGAAAAGTGGATTTATTTTGAGAATCCCAAGCGCAAAAAATCATGGGTAGACCCAGGCGCACCATCCACATCGACCGCAAGACCAAATCGCTTTAGCAGAAAGACGATGCTCTCTGTTTGGTGGGACCAGAGGGGCGTGGTCTATCATGAGCTGTTAAAACCTGGGGAAATGGTTAATACTAAACGTTACCAACAACAATTGACCGATTTTAACCGTTCGCTGCTTGAAAAAGGCCAGAATACCGAAAGAGGCAAGACAAAGTCATTTTTCTTCATGACAATACGCCATCACATACGGCAAAACCAGTTCGCGATACGTTGGAAGCACTCAGGTGGGAAGTTCTACCCCATGCGGCTTACTCACCAGACTTGGCTCCTTCCGACTACCACTTGTTTGCATCGATGGGTCACGCACTTGCTGAGCAGCGCTTTGGTTCGTACGAAGATGTAAAAAAATGACTCGATGAATGGTTCGCAGCAAAAGGGGAAGATTTTTGCTGGCGTGGTATTCACAAATTGCCCGAAAGATAGGAAAAATGTATAACAAGCGATGGAGCATACTTTGAATAAAGCACTTTTTATCATTCTTTCGAATTTAACATGTTTTTTTTCAGAAAAAAAATCCGAATTTCATACTTGTACACCTGGTAGTTTCGCAAAAATTAACGAATTAGGCTTTGAACGGATTGGTCATCCTTCATATTCTCCAGATTTAGTGCCCTCGGACTATTATATATTAACAAAACTAAAAAAAAAAAAACATCTAAAAGAGCACAAATTTCATCGAAATGAAGAAGCAATTTTATACTTGCTCTTTCTATGCTAGGCCAGAAATTTATGAATACACCCTCGTATATGGACATAACATCTCACTATCACCCAAATCCTATTGAAAATCAATAATTCGTCTATTAAAGTACAGCCCACCTAATTTCAAATATCATGTGAAGTATAAACAAAATTATAATTTTTTGCTGAATCAATTAATTATTAGTAATAAATAGGCAATTTATTCATCTAAAAACTGAAAAACGAAGTTGTCACTGCGAAACCGGTTTTATGATTTTTTTTCAGTCTCAAAGTTTACCCGACCTAACAAATGACGAAGAAAATACGAAAAATAATATTTTACATTATTATGTTTCAATTTCAGTGAAAATAATACCGATCTAATGAATCAAACCAGATCAAAAAGTTCAAATATGGAAAACTCATAAAACCACCCACTCAACATAAAGTATTCTTCATGGAAAACATATAACATTGAACAATTCCAAGGTCTTTAATCTTAAAATAGCTTATAAGACCACGTTATTCGCTGGAAGATTATAAAAAGCTAATTAAACGAAAACAAACATAAATGCCGCTTGTAGAAAGTTCTAACATGAATAAGTCTAAATTATGAGAACATAAGCAACTTACCAGAAAATACACAAGTGCTCGCAACGAGACTGACAGCACAGCCGGCAACTGTACGAATAAAACGAGAATACAATTTTTTATGGGAGATGCTTTTTGCCGATTGCCGACCCTCCTCTTGTTTTTTTTGTTTACTTTGTACGCTTGTATCAAAGGTCATTCGACAAGTGACAGTGCTTCAGTGTTGCCAATTCGTCTGGGAAAATAGGGAGTTACAGTCAAAATGAAGCAATCAAAATTAATATTATTTCTGTTGGATATATTTTCGATATCATCGTCACCATTTTCATATAGAATACAAGTATTTCTTTCGTACGTGTACATTGTAGAATTCACTGGCATTATGGTTCTTAAATACCTGTTCATCCGACGTTATTCCATTTCCTTTACTTTAGAGGCAATTTTTATTTACGCAGGAGGGTGACTCCGATTCGATAGCTACAGAGCGCTCTGTTTACAAAGCTCTAACTTTTGAGGTACCAAGGTGTAAAATTTGTTTTGTCTTGTGTGAATAAGCTTCGACGGTCTAAATTTGCACTGTGTATATTGTTTATTTAACTTGTTACTTTAAAAGCCTTTTTAGTGTTCCGTACGGAACACTTATAAGATCACTTCGGTGTCTGTCTGTCACACCCGATATTCTCCGAAACTATTTGACATAGAAAGTTGAAATTTGGTAATAATATAGGAATTGATGGCCTCATCAGAGCCGTGTAATTTTAAGGGTTAAATTTTGACTTAAGGGGTTAGTTTTGGGGGGTGAAATCTGAAGTGAAAAAAAAAATTTTTTTACTAGGTCATCGAGTGTGGTGTCAAATAAAAGCTTGTGAAAACATGAGTAAAAAATATATATATAATGTATTACTTGCGCGCACTTTTCTATGTATTATTTTTAAAAAATCGCGAAAAATCGCTGTCCTCCGCCTTATCTCGAAAAATACTTATCAAAAAATTTTGAAAAAATCCTGGAATATTCTCCACGGGATGTAGATTGAACGAAAATTATCACGAGTGAATTACCTTTAATAATTTATCTGGAATATAAAAAAAAAACAAAAATTTCAAGGTCATCAGATTTCAGTAAAGATTGGAAACAAACTTTGTTGAAAACTCATTTGAAGTGTGTTTTGTGAAGTCACTGATCATTTTATATCTCTGTAACAAATTTTTTTATTTTAAAAGCAATCAACGTACGGAACACTAATTGCGCAAGTTCATCTTGCACACAATCTATTCCATGTGTAAGGTATAACAATTAATATATTTGGCGGATATGAGCCCCATATTAAGAGCAGACTTATTCCCAAAGGGAACATTTAAAGATATAGACCGGCAAAAAAACACTTTGCCAAAAATCAAAACTAGGCGGTACGAACACCAAGGGTCAACCAACCTACGTATATAAAAAAAATAAATATGAATGACCAACCTTGGAACAGGATTCGTATTTTAGCAGTTAGCTATCCCTTTATTTTCCTGTGTTATTTATTACTGTTCTTCCATGTATCAAGCCATCTCGGGTTGGGTTGCGTTTTATCGCGAGCTGAAATTGACAGAGAAAATGAAAAAAAAAAAACACGATACATTTTATATATTTTCTATAAAAAATTATTATGGCATAGTGAACAAATTCTAAACATAATTGTCTCATGTCATTTACTGGCTATTAGGTAGCTCTAAGCTAAAACTATTATACAATGATTTGCTAAAAAACTTGTGGATACATATTGAATCTTAAGATATGTACATGTCAGAGACCTAACTATCGTAGCCTAGGTAAGGAATTTATAGAAATATATTGGGAGAACGTCAGATATTTGAACTTAAGACATATCATGAACACAAAACTTAAGATTAAACTTAAAATTAATTAAGGCCAACTTAAGCTAATCATAATTATTTTAAAGACTATAAGGGATTCACACAGGTGGACGAGTACATACGTACGTGTTCGTTCGGGTTTTTGCAGCCAAGAAATCCTAAAATTATGTTAACGTTTCATTATTTTCGGGTTTCTTAGATTTAAAGAAACTGCAGATTGAATTATTATTAAAATTGTGTTATTTTTGATTATTTCAATGTTAACAATAATCGTATGTAGACAAGATGGGATTATGAATGACCTAAAAAATCATTATTATTCCACTTTTTACTTGTTTTTGGTTAACAAGAAGAGCTAATTTTAAATATGATCATTCCTTCATAAAAAAGATAAGCGATGTTTTACCATAATAAGTTAGTGTGAAAAACTCAAATTTCAATTTATTTGGAAAAAATGTACTGGGTAAATATCTTACCAATTTTTTTCTTTTTTATAAAAGAAAAACTTTTTTTTCAATATTATAAACAAAGTAATTTTAATAAAGCAAACAAACATAAAAACGTAACTTTTTATTGAGTTTTTGCATTATTAATTCCTTCAGTAATACAAGATTATAAAACCCCTAAATAACTACATTAATATTAAAAATTTTAAACACAAAGTTAAAAAGTTTAACAAGGTGTATCATTGTTAGTAAACCTTGAACAAATTAAAATCTAGGTATAATTCTACTGGATTTTTCCTGTGTCGATTAAATGGGTGATGCTGGTGGCTCGCAGATCATCCTTCCGGCTTCTTCCGAGCTTGTTCGCAGGAATGACTTCTTCGGAATCTGCCACGAAACAGTGTCAGCATACTTACACGGATAGATATTTAAATGCATCACCCTCCTGCCCAAAAATACGCAGTCAGCAACTCCCTTGTTCATACAGCTAAATCACTGTCTCAGTCACAATCTAATCTAACAATTTTCAATACCGAGATATAAAACGCTCCATTGAAAAGCATATATCCGAAGACTAGAAATCAAGCAGATCAGTCCCTTGCAATTGTAGCCATTCAATACACTAAGAATGCCACAGATCGCATTGTGAAAATTATATATATATATATATATATATATATATATATATATATATATATATATATATATATATATATATATATATATATATATTCATAACATTCCCACTTCAATACTTGCAGAACACCAGTATGACACATGATTCTCTTTGACAAATGTACGATGCTTCTCACACATCCGTTTGATTATCCTTGTTAAAGGAAAGTATTCTAGCCTAGAAAAACTTGGGAGTCCATCCCAAGCTTAATCGTGACACTGGTCTTTACATCTCACCTTCGGTCCGCTAATCAGTTTCGTACTAGATTCCGAAGAAGTCAGTTCTTAGGACAAGTTCTGAAGAAGCCGGCAGAATGATCGGCGAAACGTCAGCGATTACTTATAATATTAGCCTAAGAGAAAATAGATCACAGTTAAAAAGAATCTAGTCCTAATTATAAACTAAAAGGTCCACAAAAATAAAAACTTAAACAACAGATTTTTCTATGGTCTATTCACAAAATGGTAAAAATTTGGTAAGTCCTTTAATGGAAACAAGAATAAAACTAAAACCTATAAATGATTACAATCAATCAAAGCAAAAATTATGGCAATAGTTTATTACCCTAAGTTACGGTATTATATGGCAAATAAAACTCATACAAAAATGTAGGTATTCTTTGAGTCTGTGATAAGCATAAACCTAAGATCATATCACAGAACAAGACATTAGAATATTGCGAAGTACTTTCTTACTCCTAATATACTTTAAACTCCGTAAATAAAGCCAAGCATCCTGAACCCTTTCAGAAAACCCCCCCAAAACCAACCCCTTAAGTCAAAATTTAACTTTCAAAACTGCACGTCTCTGATGAGGCCATCAATTCCTATATTAGAACCAAATTTCAACTTTCTATCTCAAATAGTTTCGAAGAAAATCGGGTGTGACAGACGGACGGACGGACACCGAAGTGATGTTATAAGTGTTCCGTACGGAACACTAAAAATGGGAAGAACACAGTAAAATAAATAAATAACAAGCATATATACAAAAAATAATAATAAAAGTACCGGGGAGTGTAAAATAGTAAAATAAAATCTGATTTTTTTATAGGCGTGGCATACTTGCTGCAGCGCTACAGGAGCGACACGTGTGCGGTAAAAGCAATTCACATTGGTCTTGAATTGCTGTAAGTGGTACTCGGTGGGAAACACAGTCCTGGGCAGATCATTCCAAACGGATGATGTTCTCCATATAAAAGACTGCTTGAAAAGTGTGTTGTACGATCTGAACCTCATACGGACGTGATGTATTAGAGCGACGTGTATTAAGAGCATGCATGCTCTGGGAGAAATTAGGCGGAATATACCATCAAACACTTTCCATGAAAATACTTGTAGACTAGGCTCAAGTCCCCAACTGGAAATAATGGGTGGTATTTTTCCTTGAAAATCGACAGTTGATATGAAGCAAAGAGTTCAGCCAACAAGTTGGCTTTCTCAACAGGTGTTGTTGCAATAGTATTTTCTGGCCGTGGGAGTGGGGGTATAATAGATTTGGTGAAATTTTGTCTAATGACCTTAGCGACTGACCAAAAGAACCTGGAATTGTTGAGGCAGATTGTGTGCCTCCTTGGTTTTCGTCGATAAATTCTTTGCACGAACAAAGATGCTACGATTTATGACGATAAAATTTTCACGCCATTGTCGGTCGGCAAGATGTTTAGACAACAACTTTTGTGTATTTTCGGTCGAACCAAGGCTTGCCGTTGGAAGGGCATTTCTTCGAAAAAAGGATATAAGTTCATATAATAATAATAATCAAAATGCGCTGGGTCATCGGATCTAAAACAAACGAATAGCCCAGGGAAAGTTCGAAAATAGTCCACGAGTTCTTCCCATTTAGCAGATTTGTAATGCGAGTTCTGAAGTTTGTATCACTTGGTGGTCGATAGAGGCAGCAAATAAGCCTTGTGATTTGTTGAGTGTAATTTTTAATCACATAACATCAAAGTTTGGGGGCTCCATAGCCTCCTTTCGTTGGCAAGAGGGATCGCTTCTGGGAAAAAGACAGATTCAAAGTTATGCGTAAATCGGGAATAGAAGTTGTACCCAGGATAGAGAAAGCTGACTGTGCAGAGGGCGAGTACATGAGACTTATTTTATTGCAGGTGTTGGTACTCTGAATTTATGTTGGAATTTAAACCTCGTATGTTGCAAAAATCCATTTTAAAATTGCGATCTCCGCATGTTGATGCCACCGAATCAGCCTCCCATCGGAGATTTTTTGATCCTGGGAGCTTTATCATCCTATTTTTCCAACATTATGTGAGTCATGGATTTTATTAAGTAGAGGATCGTTTATTTAAAACAACTTTGGCAGTGTGCAAAAATAACAATTTTTTCAATATTGCTCTACCTTCTGAAGTATTAGACTACTCAGTATATATTACCACTTCACCAAACCTTTATTTTTGCACCCGACGCGCGTTCTTCTAAACATGTTAGCTTCAACAGGACCGATGATGGACTGATGAAGCTAACATGGTTAGCGAAACGCGCGTCAAGTGCAAAAACAAAGTGTTTGGTGTAGTGGTGATATATACTGAGTAGAGTCATTGTGCCAAAGATTCCACAATCTCAACACAGTGAAGTATTGGAGTTAGGTTTACGAAAGCCAGCCCATTCCTGCATTTTTAACAAACAGAGGTATTGTATTCAGCGATGAAGTTACCGATGAGCACACTTCCTTATTTAGATAATGCACATAGAAAAGGAAAGCTCTACCGTTGAATATAAGCATGTTCTAAAACCGTAGCTGCTGTTTAGCATAGATTTATGTCAACAATACAATTGGAAATATAAAAGTAACTTTAGAAAGTACCGCAATAACCAAAAAATTAAATATCTGTAGTCCAATAATTTCCTGGAGAGGTACTGTATGAAAGAATTGGTAGTAGTTTGATACTTCTTACACATTTCTAAGGACATACCGAAAACTTCATATAATGTACTGCACACACTGAATAAATAGATGAATATGAAATAAAATAAAGTAGTTTATCTTCTCAGGCCTTCTTACCATTAAACAGATAACAATCTAGTTGAATAAGCATGAACTACATGCTTCTGAGCCACACACAATCGAACTAACTTTGTATCAGCCAAAATTCGACTCATAGTCAACTAGATTGCTAGTAGTGAAATTTAATGTAACTAGCAAGACAATTAACTGTTGACAGTCAATTTTACTGTCGACGGTCAGTTTCGCAACTGTCAAACTGATAGCCAATAGTCAAATTGACTGTTAGCGGTCATTTTGATCGTTGACAGTCAGTCCCGCTAGTGCATCTGGCCCGTCCTGATTCGACTAGATTATTTTAAATATTTACATAATAACGGCACAATATCTTATACTTCTTGCTCTGAAATAACCGTAAAAGAGACACCATTCTCATTGAGTTGCTTGATAAAAGATGTGTTGGCAAAGGCTGCCCCAGGTGAGTAAATTCCTCCTCTAAAAGAAAAACAAACGAGTTACTTTATGACATTACCAATAGATGTTATAAAGTAAGAGAGTTGCTTTTTCGGAAATACACCCCTACATGATTAAAAATAAAGTTTAGCTTACTGGTGGTGGTTTATGTTTAAGGACACTGAAATTAAGAAGTTTTTGAGTTGGTTGTGTTGGTAGTACTAACTTTGAAGTTAAGTCTTAGTAACCTGTACGTTACTAGTTTTGAAGAATATAATATTTCTTAATTTTTTTATCCATACCATAAGATAAGAAAAAAGGTAAGTGAGTAAAAACTACATAAATAATATACATAGGACATCAAACAAAATAATATTAATTACATTTGGTATACAACTCAAATGTTTATCTTATTCTGTCCTTTTCCATTGTCCCACCGAGCCCATCCAGCTCTAAACCTTATTACCCCTCTAGTATACAGTTCAGGCATTTAGGTACGACCCATTATTAAATACCTTTCCTTTAGAATTACTACTAAAACAAATACTTACTTTCCCCTGTTCGCCAATTTTTCTCGCTCGGTAAGTATGACGATTCCAGCCAATACTACAGAGCAGCAAGTCATGCCATATGCTGGATTGCGTCCCTTAACGCGGCACCTGATGGTTTTGTTCAATGGTATTTCCAGCTGTTCATCTTTGTCAGTAAGTTCTTGGTTCCAACCTAATAAACAAAATAATATATTAAGATATATATATATATATATATATATATATATATATATATATATATATATATATATATATATATATACACATATAAGAAAAGATGTATGTCGACTTTAGCGGAAGAAAACCATGTGTAGGCGACCGTCTCGCCTTTGCCTGTAGTGCCTTATTTATAAGTATTTACACAGACAAAAGGGACCTATAGTTTAATGAGAGAGCTTTACTAGGCATGATACTACGGGTGGTTTGCCATTCCCTTCCCGAGAAAGGGAGGGAAGGAGGGAGGGAGAGGGAGGGGAGAGAGAGGGGGGAGGGAGAGAAAGAGCGTTTCGCGTCAAAGTGGCCGCTCATACCCAAAAAGGGTGTCAATAAAATTCCACCAGCCTCAACTATCTCATTAATTTTTTTATTTCTTACTGATTTTGTGCCTATTTTTTAATTTTTGATAAAAAATGTTTTACTACATTTGATGGTCGTTTTAATTAATTTCTACTTGGTAAATAGATAGACAAATAAAATAAGTATAGATAACATGCAACAATATTTTAATATTTAGTATAATTAATTATTATGGAAGTGGTCCAGAAGAGATTGGGAACTTCTGATTTAGATTGATTCAGAGTATTTTACAAAAAGATTGGTGTGCAAAACTTGTAGTTGCCAGCCTTATTCCAACAAATCTGATTTTGTTACAAAAAAATTTAATCGTCGAATTTGCTGAAGAGATAATTTCTCATCTTGATCCTGATCCAATATTCATTCAGAGCACGAATACTGGTGATATGACACACAAACAAGACCTCACCCAAGTGGACGGCATTTTCAAGATGAGCACAAACAAATATCCAAGGAATCCTCTTCTACCGAAAATTTGAGTATCAGAAGGCATTTGAAAGCTGGATAAAACGTTGTCAGAATTGAATTGCATTAGATGGAGGCTACTTTGAAAACACATTTCCAACTGATAATTAGCATTGCATTTTTAGTTTTACTGGGGCTAACCATATATATATATATATATATATATATATATATATATATATATATATATATATATATATATATATATATATATATATAGATATATATATATATATATAAATATATATATATATATATATATATATATATATATATAGATATATATATATATATATATATATATATATATATATATATAAATATATATATATATATATATATATATATATATATATATATATATATATATATATATATATATATATATATATATATATATATATATATATATAATATATATATATATATATATATATATATATATATATATATATATATATATATATATATATATATATATATATATATATATATATATATATATATATATATATATATATATATAGAGCATGTAAGAAATAGTTACCTTCACCATGGAGGTCAACACTAAACCATGTATTTTGAATCGTTTCCTCAGCTGGTGGTTCGTTACTGAAAAATCCGCCACTAAAAGTTGATGCATACTTGACCAATAGTCTTCTTCCACACTGGCATAGAGACAGGATTGCGAGGCATATACCAAGGAACATAGCCTGTAAAACATACCCAAAAGAAGGAAGCAGCATATAAGGACCAACCTGTAATATATAATAAAAAAATTACTTACTTACAAATAAACCTTTATCCAAAGCCAATTGTGACACGTAGCGTTCTTAGTGTGGGGGGTGTAAGGGGTCAAACATATAATATGATCCAAATGCCAACCTCACCCGCTCGAGTGGTGACCTTGGTCACCCGGTGCTCCCTGTCAGATAACCAACGAGACTCTGGCGACCAAGTATCAGCGGTATAACTGTAAGAACTAGAATTAAGGAAATGGAGTTCTAAATTCGTCGAACGTAATCGGAAACTACGACGTCTCGCCTGAACATGAGTCCCCAGGAAAATTCATACTGCCTTATTATGCCAGGAAAACAGAGAAAAATGGCCCTCCGTCCCAGGCAGGTGTTAAGTCACCAGGGGGTGGGAAGAATCTCCTGGCTTGACGTGGTAAAATTCAAGGGCAGGATTGCTACGTGGAATGTCCGCACTTTATATGCGGCAGGTAAATTGGATAATGCAGTGAAAGAGATGAAACGATTAGATATAGACGTCTTGGGAATCAGCGAGACCAAATGGCCTGAGAATGGAATATGTCAACAGAAAGACACAACACTGTATTGTTCTGGATCAACAACCAATGACCGACATCACAGATATGGAGTGGGTATATTAGTGAGAAAGAACATAAAAGGATCGATTATAAACGTCACAGTACACTCGGAACGAATAATTGTAACGCAACTGGCTGCCAAAGAACCTAATATCGATATTGGGCAGATATATGCTCCCACCACGGATAAACCGGAACAAGAAGTTGAAAAATTCTACGAACAATTACAAGGAGTTCTCCGATTACTCAAATCACAAGAAATAACAATGGTGATGGGCGACTTCAGTGTGAAGGTAGGACGTAGAAAAGCGATAGAAAGTGTAATGCGCCGGTTTGACTTGTGCGACAGGAATGAACGAGGTGAAAGATTGATTATTTTGTACTGAAGACAATTTGACCATCAAAAATACATATTATAACTTACACCAAAGACGACTATATACATGGAAATCTCCTCAAGATGACCCTCAACATATAGTCCTGAATCAAATAGATTACTTTTTGATCAAAAAACGACTCCAAAACAACATTACAAGGGTTGCCGCATGCCCTGGAGCTGACATCGGATCGGACCACAACCCACTGATCGGCGACTTTAGTTTAAAAGAAAATTAACAAGGGCCCATCAAAAAAGAAATACAACATCAGTATTTTAAAATTTTTTAAGGAACTCGAGGCAAACTTCAGATTAAACGGACCAACGGAAGAGCAGTCTGTAGATTCATATTGGAGGACTATAGAAACAAATATAAACCAAGCAAGAAGTAGGGTTGTTATGTATAACAAACAAGAAGCGAGGAAACCTTGGATGACCGGTGAAATCCTGGACAGACTGGAAGACAGGCGCAGGGCTAAATTAAGGAATGACACAGCGTAGTACAAATGAATACACTGAGAAATCCGTAATAAAATAAGACAAGCAAAGGAAAATTGACTAGAAGAACAATGCCAAGGGGTAGAAAGATTGCACGAAATTCATGATTCATTTAATTTTCATAGGACATGGCATAACATCCCAAATTTTGCACTCGATGATTTCAGACCATACCGCTCAGAAGGTGATATTATATATCGAAAACAAAAATCTTTATTTATTAAAAAAAGAAGCTTTAACACTCAGAATAAAACTAACTTCAAGAAGGGTCTTCAAAAATTAAATTGGCAGTCTATCTACTCAATCAGTGCTGAATTAGTGGACAACCAGTGGTCTACTTTTATGAAACTTTTTTTAGAGATATTTAATGAGCATTTTCCCCAAATAAAGATCCCACGTAGAAATTTTAATAAATCCAAATATATGCAAAGTAGTCCTGAAATCAAAGAGTGGAAAAGACAATTGGATATTCTGTATGTAATAAAAAAATGTAAATATTAGATATAAGGCTATGTACAGTAATAAAAAGAAAGAATATGACAACTTGTTGAAAGACCATAAAAGAAAAAACTTTGCGGAGAGGTTAAGAAATTCGGATAATAAAAGTAAATGTACTTGGAAAATTATAAATGAAATAAAAGGTAAGCCAGCAGAGAAAAACATTAAAATTGAAGGAAATAAGGAGACAATAGCTAACGATTTTAATGATTTCGTGATAAACGTAGCACCTAATCTATTAAACAAATTGAATAATATACCTTTTAATTCGGAAATAGAGTATAACCCTGTAGAAATTAAGGTAGAATTAGTGAATAAAGAGGAAATAATGCAGATAGTCACAAAACTGAGAAATTATCGCCCAATAAGTCTGCTCAGTTCATTCTCCAAAATATTTGAACATGTTATGTGCCAGCGAATTCTAGGATTTATGGTGGAAAATGGCTTACTTAATAAGACACAACATGGGTACTTACATGGAAAATCCACACAAACAGCAATTGTTAACTTTGTACAACAGATAATAGACGTTCTAGAAAATAACGAGATTCCTCTAGGGTTGTTTCTTGATTTATCAAAGGCATATGATACATTAAACCATAATATACTTTTACACAAATTAAACATGTACGGAATTCGAGGAACAACCCTGAAGTGGATCAAATCATACTTATCTTGTAGGGAACAAAGAGTAATGATAAGTAAGGGAAGTGACAGGGTCTCATCTCAAAATAAAAAAACCGGTCAAGTGCAAGGTGAACTTGCGCAATTAGTGTTCCGTACGTTGATTGCTTTTAAAATAAAAAAATTTGTTACAGATGTATAAAATGATCAGTGACTTCACAAAACACACCCCAAATGAGTTTCCAACAAAGTTTGTTTCCAATCTTTACTGATGACCTTGAAATTTTTGTTTTTTTTTTAAATACCAGAAAAATTATTAAAGGTAATGCACTCGTGATAATTTTCGTTCAATCTACACCCCGTGCAGAATATTCCAGAATTTTTTCAAAATTTTTTGATAAGTACTTTTCGAGATAAGGCGCGGGACAGCGATTTTTCGCGATTTTTCAAAAATAATACAAAGAAAAATGCGCGCAAGTATTACATTATATATACATTTTTTACTCGTGTTTTCACAAGCTTTCATTTGATACCACACTCGATGACCTAGTAAAAATTTTTTTTTTTTCACTTCCGATTTCACCCCCCAAAACTAACGTTTTAAGTCAAAATTTAACTCTCAAAACTACATGGCTCTGATGAGGCCATCAATTCCTATATTATTACCAAATTTCAACTTTCTATGTCAAATAGTTTCGGAGAAAATCGGGTGTGACAGACAGACAGACACCGAAGTGTTCTTATAAGTGTTCCGTACGGAACACTAAAAAGAAGATAATGTTAGGCATTCCACAAGGTAGTGTTATGGGCCCTATACTGTTTATCTTATATGTAAATAACATAACTGAATTACTTTTGTTAAATAATAAATGTAAAATTACTAATTATGCAGATGATACGAACATTTTGTTAAGTAATAAAGACATTACTGACCTTGAAGAAGATGCTGAGATTTTTATGCTAGGGGTGGAGGAATGGTTCGCAAAGAATAGGCTAGTCATGAATAACACAAAAACGAACATTATGATATTTAAAACAAACAGGTCACAACTAGAGGAACCAACTAGTTTAAACTTAAATGGTAACCATATTAGTTTAAATGCTGAAGCTAAGTTTTTGGGCATGTTTTTGGATAGTACTTTATCCTGGGAATGTCATGTCAACCATGTTGTGAGTAAATTAAACAGAATATGTTTTAGTCTTAGAGTCTTGGGGAGGTATATTCCTTTTGACATCAAGAAGATACTGTATCATGCAAACTTTGAGTCCCATATAAGGTATGGAATTATCATGTATGGAAATTGTAGAGATGCTAGTAGGGTTTTTGTTTGTCAAAAAAGAGCTTTACGAATTATACTCAATTTAAACCATAGAGAATCATGTAGAGGAAAGTTTACAGAAAATAAACTACTTACTGCTACTGCTGTATACATACAGGAATGTATACTATTCCTGTTTAAAAACAGATCCTTATTTGAAAGATATGAGTCACAAACTGTATATGCCACAAGAACAATGAGCTATACTTACCCAAGACACCGATTGACTATGACAGAGAAGGATGCACATTATCAATGTGTAAAGTTGTATAACACTTTACCAAATGATATTAAATTAATTACAAATCTCAAAATTCTCAAAATGAAAATCTTTAGATTGTTATTGAAAATAGAGCCATATAATATTGAAGAATTCTATAGATACTTCGATAATGTTTAATCCTGTTAGGTAGTTTTAGTGTTAGTTGTGGACACTATTTTATTGTATTCTGGCATACTTTTAAAATAAAGATAATTTTGAATTTGAATTTGAAATTCAAGGAAATCACAGGATGCTTCAGGAGGAAAAATATAAGGTCGATTAGGCAAAATAATAAAATAATAACTGATAATGAAATACTTCGTCTGACCTGGGAAGGGGAAGATTAATATAAAAACGTTATATATCAAGATGACCGACCAGCGCCATCGAATATAATCGGCACTGATAATGTTACAGGACTTCCGATACTTATATCTGAAATAAGGCATGCAATTAAAAACTTAAAAAACGGGAAAGCACTAGACCGGGGAGAAGATAACATCCATGCCGAAGTATTGAAAGTCATGAAACCAAAATACTCGTCTTTTCAATAAAATTTATGACAATGGCCAAATTCCATCCGTGTGGGCTTAAATCTACCTTTATAGCTATACCGAAAAAAATAACGCTTATAATTGTGAAGACCATAGACTGATTAGCCTAATGAGCCATGCCTTAAAAGTTTTCTTGAAGATTATCCATTCAAGAATATGCCAAAAATGCGAAGAACACAGCGGTGACACTCAGTTTGGATTTAGGGACACTATGGGCACGAGAGAAGTCTTATACTGCACGCAGCTGCTGACTCAAAAAGGTTACGATCAACGAAAAGACGTGTTTATAGCATTTATAGACTATCAAAAGGCCTTTGATGGTATAAAACACAGACCGATGAAACACTATAGCAAATTGGATTAGACATGAAAGATCTAAGAATAATACAATGCCTATACCGGAATCAGTTAGCAAAGTTACGGATTAATAGCCTACTATCAACAAAAGACCTTCAAATACCAACTGATGTACGACATGGATGCGTTTTGTCTCCTCGTACGTAGAAAGGATTTTTCGATTAGCGTTACAAGATCAAACGGGGAATAAAAATTAATGGAACACCAATAAACAATATACGATACGCTGATGACACAGCTATTCTAGCAAACAACTTAAACGCTCTACAACAGGGGTGCTCAAACGGTCGATCGCGAGTGCTTTTTGAGTCGATCTCGAGAAAAAAATTCCGATATAGAACTATTCACAGATTTTGTTTTAGTTAACTAAAACAAAATGTAATGAATAAACTACTAAAATTTATTCGATCCACAATTAGGCCAGAATAACCCCCTCATCACTTTCTTTTATCGTAATAACCCCCTGCTAGCGGCAAAAGGCGGCTTTATCAAAGGAACGCGCGGTACTTGTCAAAGAAAAGCCGCGTTTTTTATTCCCGCCGATTTTTCTAGAAACTTCGGGCGGCGTGTTTGACGGGAACATTCGAGACTTCGTTCGCGCCGATATAAATGTTGCGCCTGCAGGAATAGGAGTCAGTCTGAGTTGTAACTTGAAGGCGATACATCGATACAAAGTTTATTAATAAATAGTCCAAAATGAGTGCGGCGAAGAAAAGTAAAACTTATCATTTTAATAACGATTGGGAGGTAGAATTTTTCTTTTGTATGGTAAAGGATAAGTGCATTTGTCTCATTTGCCGTGCGTCAGTTGCAATACCTAAGCGTGGGAACTTAGAGAGACATCATAAAACGGTTCATAAAAACTATGAAAAGGATTTTCCGTCACAGAGTGATTAAAAAAAACGAAAAGTACGTGATTTGATAACTTGTTTGAAAAAAGAACAAACCATGTTCACAAGACCAGCCAAACAATCAAAAGCTGCAACGATCGCGTCATTTAAAATATCTCATATATTGGCGAAACACAAGAAACCATTTGATGATGGATTGGTTGTGAAGGAAGCATTTATTGAAGCGGGTGAGACTTTATTTGGAGATTTTAAAAATAAAACAGAGATTATGTCTGCTATTAGAGAACTTCAGTAATCACAAGGTGTGTTGAAGTCATGAGTCAGGACATGGCAGATAAACTAAAACATGATACCATGGAATGTACATACTTTTCTTTACAGTTCGACGAATCCACCGATATGACAGACACTGCCCAGCTGTGTATTTTTATTCGAATGGTATTCAGTGACATGTCGGCTAAGGAAGAGTTTTTGACAATGATTCCTCTGAAAGGAAAGACCCGTGGCGAAGATATATATGACGTTTTCTTCAATTTTGTAACAAACTACAAGCTACCAATATATAAACTAGTGTGCATTACAACCGATGGAGCACCAGCAATGACTGGAAACAAAAACGGTTTTGTGGCATTGTATCGAGCTAATGATGATTTCCCTTTATTTTTCTCCTTCTATTGCATTATACATCAACAAGTTTTGTGTTCAAAAGTTCTAAACATGGAGGAGATTATGAGCATTGCAATAAAAATTGTGAATTCTATCCGTGCACGTAGCTTGCAACGACGGCTCTTTAAATTGCAGTTGGAAGATAGTGAGTCAGCTGAACACACTGATTTAGTTCTTCACACGGACGTCAGGTGGTTGAGTCGCGGAAAATTCCTAGAAAGGTTTCAAGAATTATTGCCCGAAATAACAGCTTTTCTGGACGAAAGAGGTGATGACACTCAGATGCTGAAAAACGGAAAATGGCTGACTGATTTGGCATTTTTGACAGACATCACAATGCATTTAAACACCATAACTTGGAGCTTCAAGGTAAAGGAAAAACTATTATTGAGATGATTAGCGCAATAAACGCATTCAAAAGTAAATTGCAACTTATGATAGATCGACTGAAAAGAAAGGATCTGAAAAATTTTCCGTCTTTGAAAGCAAGGATTCCTCAGTTGAATTATGATATTTATGAGGCAGAATTATCAAATATTTTGGGACAATTCGAAATACGTTTTTATGATTTCAGTAAATTGGCAAATATCGCATCATTTATGAGTTATCCTTTTTCGTGTAAAAACATTGAGGAATTAGCTACTGAAATAGCAAGTCAGTTTAACATGGACTCATGTTCTGTTGAAAATGAGTTAGTGCAGATTATATCAGATATACATTTCAAAGCCACAGCATCTGATACAAAATTCTGGTGTTTTATATCTGAAAATAAATATCCGAATCTAAGGCAAATCGCCCTTCAACTGACGGCAATGTTTGGGTCAACTTACTTGTACGAGTCTGCATTTTCTGAAATGAAGATAATTAAGTCAAAATATCGCAATCGACTAACTGACGAACATATGTCATCATGCTTGCGATTAGCACTCGGTAATTACGTACTATCTTATAAAAAGTATGCTGAGGACATGCAGTGCCACGCTTCAACATCCAAAGTCACTCTTTAGTTAAGTTTAGACACTAGAACTCGTTTGTTTTGTAAGAACCAATAAACTCGCAATTTTGAATAATTATGAGTTTTTTCATTGACATTTTAGAGCATACCTACACTTACCTTGACTAAAAAAATGCATATTGTGCGGAAAACTAATATCTATGCCACGATACACCCTACCTAGACGACAATCCTGCATCACACTTACTTGCAGCCTCTCAGAGTCGATCGATCGTAGTCTAACAATATTGAGGTAGATCGCCAGCAGTTCAAGTTTGAGCACCCCTGCTCTACAAGACATACTGAATGAGATAAACAGAGTGGGCAAACAGTTTGGACTAACAATGAACATCAAAAAATCAAGCATCAGCAGACAACAGCACAACCAAGCCCAAATATTAACTGACAACAGCCCCCTAGAAAGAGTAAGTAGTTTTAAATATCCTGGCTGCAATATAAATGACAGATTGGACTGCGACGAGGAAATAAAAATAAGAACTGGGATGGCAAGGACAGCTCTGGTAAAATTTCAGAAATATCTCTGTCGTAGAAAAGTGCCTCTAAGTTTACGATTCCGCATAGCAAACTGCTACATATGGCCTATAATAACGTACAGTGCTGAAATATGGTCAGTTAAGCTAAGATCAGTAAATCGAAATTTGAAATGCAGACCCTCCGCAAACTGTTGCGGATTTCATAGGTAGATTATGTGACCAACGAGGAAGTATTGCGACAAGCTGGAACTCAGCGAATACTGCTGCAACAAATAAAACATCTCTAGGTCTCATACTTGGGACATATACTTCGTTTTTTTTTATGGGTCTAGCACACGTGCTACAGCGATTCACGTTGTTCTTGAATCGCTGTAAATTGTACTCGGTGGGAAACACAGCCCTGGGCAAATTATTCCAAAGGGATGACGTTCTCCATATAGAAGACTGCTTGAAAAGCGTTGTACGCGGAGTAACAAGCTGAACCTCATACGGATGTGAAGTATTAGCGCGACGTATTTTTCTAACATGCACCATTCTGGGAGGAATTAAGCGGGCTAAAACGTTCGAACACTTTCCATGAAAATACTTGTAGAACAGACTCAAGTCGCCAACCGTTCTTCGATGTTCCAGCGAATCAAGGCCGCCGCACAGTGGGGAAAAACGAAAAATCGTGTTTCAAAATTGTCTAGAGCCTTCAATTTTGGTCCGATTTGGACGATTTTTTTTTTTAAATTGAAGCTTATTAAATTCCGAACAAAGTTGTCGGAGCCGATTTTGCAATTAAACTTTTGTTTCAAAATGGCGGACGTCTTCAAAATGGCTTGGTTACCATTTCTTTTATATAGACAACATTTTATGTAAGAGTAAGTTAAGGTTAGACATATTTATTTTCTTATTTTTTTTAGTCTATTCCTATAATTCAGTAGTTCTGTATATGTACTAAAGGGTTTTCTCGTTAATAAAGATTATTATTACTCTTACAAAATACACGCAGAGAAATGCTAAAATAGGGACAGTTAAATATTTTACTGCATTAGCCACTGTTTAGCAACAGCAGCCACTTTTTTGCTACAACAGCAAACAATGTGGCTAGTGCAGCAAAATATTTAGCTGTCCCTATTTTAACAAAACGTTTTAGCTGTTGTAGCCATTTTCTAGCTGTGTGAGCTGTCCTTTTCTGCGTGTATCGCTGTTTTTTGTATCTGCTAGAAAATTGTCTACGATACTTAAAATTTACAGCAGCAATATTCTAGCAATAACTGCATGAAAATTTAAATCCCGCAAGTAAACTTGAATAACTTAAATGATCTGACTGGCACAGTCTAAATGCCACAGAGAAACTTTACTTGCTCGATTCGATTTTGGCATCCGCCATATTTGATTTGTCATTTTAAGTCAATTGTTGAAACATATTTATAATTAACAACCTTAAAGAAATTATTTATGCAAATGTTATGGATTTAAAATAATAATGGTACGTTTATTCATATTTATAATACTTTTATTGTTCATGGCAGCCATTTTAGGTTCATTATTATTAATCTTGTAACTGTGATATTAGATATATTATCTGCGACATAAAAAAACATACATACACGCATTTTAGCACAACTTGGTTTGAAACTGTAGGCGTTTTCTGTGTCTCAGTCGCTATATAATCAGAAACCAACGTCCGCCATTTTGAAACAAAGTTTAATTGAAAAATCGGCTCCAACAACTTTGTTCGGAATTTAATAAGCTTCAATTTTTTAAAAAAAAATCGTCCAAATCGAACCAAAATTGAAGGCTCTAGACAATTTTGAAACACGATTTTTCGGTTTTTTCCCCACTGTGCGCCGGTCAGTTCGGGGTCTCCAATCAGACGAATAGCTCTTCTCTGACTCTCTAACTTTCTCGTGGACACAGATATGAAGTACTAAGAGTGATTTTGATGGGAAAGATAGAAGAGGGAAGAAGAGGACCAGGTCAAAAACAACATTCTTGGCTACGTGACATTAGAAATTGGTGTGGAGTCAGCAATGTTGGAGATATCTTTGCTCTAGCAAGAAAGGGACAACTCACAATCACGTCTTGAGACGGCAGATGAACGCCTACACGCTGTAAGCGTATGGCACTAGAAGAAAAAGAAGCGTTCTTAGGGATGTACCTAGTGCCACCTATCGGCGCCAGTAGATATTATTTCACGTTCTTGTTATCTAGCGTTAGTCCGAGAACTTACTACTTACTTGTACAGGGCGTTTATTTTCATACTGATACAAATAGTTCTGGGTTCTGTGAGCTACATCACCATCAGCACCCAAAAATGGCACAGCCCAGCCTTCTATAAATGGAGGCCTGTGTGGTACCACCTTATTGCTCTGTTTCGGCTTGTAAGTGGGTGCTTTCTGGTACTTCTGGAAGAAGCGTCGTCTAATGTCTTTTAACTTACTCATGTTGCCTGCACTATTTACAACAGTTTCCCAAGTACCAGTGTTTAAAATAGGACCTAAAAACAGAGGTGGATTTAGGGGGAGAATAAGAAGGGAAAGACGGAAGTTTCTTGAATTTTCATGTTCTTAGTTTATAAATATTATAGGCAACATTAGGATTCAAATAAACAAATAAAAAAAAGTCCAAGAAATATAACGCTTCAGCGCTATACCATTTTCTGAGCTTCAAGCATAGCTATTCCAAAAATTAAAATTCAGTAAAATGTTTTTACAAAAATCTAAAAAGTGCGGGAAATTGATCTTTACACTGTCGTTCAAATTAGAGAATATTACCTTTTGACGGACCTTCTACCCAGAATTTCACATATGTTTTTACAGAATGGAGTGTACCTTTGAAACTTTGTTGTACAAACACAGTGCCCACATCCACTGGTACACTGTCTAGTCCACAAGCGCTGATAGCATATACACCTATCAAAAAAAAGTGTGTTAGTAAATTATAATTTTTACGAGTCTTGTAGCCTTAATTGTCCTCTTTGCCCTAAAAAGATGCAGGGCAAACATTTATGCGGGACCGTAATATTCACATGGACGCGAGCCATGTGAATAACAAGTAAGTGCGACGAAATTTAATTTCTTTTGAAAACTCACCTTTTTCTACAGCAGCATCATGATGTTCTAACTGCATTTTCTCCATATATTCCGGCTCGCCGCTAACATCAACATGATGTGCACCAGCCTCGATGCATGCTTTCACTACTACCTCTCCATATTTCCAGTATGGCCCGACGCAGTTGATTACAAGTCTGGCTCTCTTAGCCATCGCCACCAATGATGCATCGCTTTTTATATCAACAATTATGACAGGGATTGAATCAAAATTGGTTTCTAAAAAATAAAAACAAAAATTCGTGAGTTTATAGAGGCTGTGTATATGTTTAAATTATTTTGATTTGAGAAATCGTGATTCTCTTGGGATTAGACGGTATCAATTTGAATTAAACCTTTTCCGACTCTTTGCTCTTAGAGATTAGAACACAAGGTCCCAGAAGATCAGAATACATATCGTCTAATCTCAAGAACCGCCATTTGTCATCTAACCAAAACCCTAAAAGCTTCCGTTCCCTGTTTAAAAAAAAAAAATTCAGTTTGATGTTTCATTCTAAATATTTTAAAATCAAACTTTTTTTTATGAGATCTTGTGTAACTAGATAATTATAATGCTGCAACTTACAATAATACCCTGCAACAGCATTAAGGCTGGGATAATTATTAGATATTCAAGAGACCTTGTAACTTAATTATCAACAATTAATTTAGAGCGACATGCAATTGAACATAATTGTACAGTATGTACCTACTCAATTATAACCTAAATGATCTGGCCATTAACTTAAAAACACTTCCTATGAATAACACAAAATATTGTAATAAGTGGTGTTTTTTTTGTATGTAAATAAAAAAAGAGCCCCAATCAATACTAGACTTTATTTTACAAGGCTATACAAGTGCAAAATCAGCACGAATTACTTAAAAATGTATTTTCATAAACGTGAAAATTTTATTTGCGTTATATATATATATATATATAATATATATATATATATATATATATATATATATATATATATATATATATATATATATATATATATATATATATATATATATATACATATATATATACACTCCTGGATATAAAATTAATATATAACAATATATTAAATCATACAAATCTCTATATAATATATATATATATATATATATATTAATGTTAATTTGGACAAAATTAATTAATTTTTTAATGGACATTGGTTACACTAAAAGTTAGAAAAAAACTTATTCGGATACTTTAAAACTGAATTAGCTACCAAATTTCTCTATAAGATTCGAATTAAAATTATTCTTAAGACCTAATAACAAAATCGTTGAAATTATGTAATAATGAAAAAAATAAACTGGGACACTAGTAGCAAAATTAATGGTGTAACTGGGATACTAGTAGCGTGTGTTGTCTCCTCTACTTCGGATGACAGCGTTTATGCGCCTAGGCATCCTTCTAATTAAATTTTGGATAAAATCTTGAGGAATTTGCTCCCATTCTGTGATAACTGCATTTTCAAGTTCCCTCAGGTTTCTAGGTGCAGGTATATGACGTTTCACATTTTTCTTAAGGTGATCCCATACATGTTCTATCGGATTCAGATCCGGGCTTTTCGATGGCCATTGCATAATCGGTATATCAACTTGATTAAGATAATCGAGTACCTCCCTAGCCACGTGAGGTCGAGCGTTGTCTTGCATAAACAGGAAATTGGGCCCCACAAAATGACCGAAAGGCATCACATGTTCTATTACAATATTCTCAAGATAGTAGTCAGCATTCATGGATCTCGTACGGACAGGAACTAACTCTGTGCGAGCATCAAAGCAGATGCCACCCCAGAACATAACAGAGCCACCGCCGAATGGATATTGCAAGGAGCAAACCTCTCTCCTGGTCTTCGCCATACTCGCTCACGACTATCTGGATGTTTTAGACTAACCCTAGTTTCATCTGTGAAGAAAACTTGTTTCTAATCATCCACAGACCAGTTTTCGTGATTTCGGGCAAAACGTAACCTGGCAACTCTGTTCTCTCTAGTAAGCAAGGGCGCAGTGGCTGGTCTCCTACTGTTTAATCCAGCTTCATTTAACCGTCTTCTGTTTTAGAAGAAATTGTGACATTGCGAACAGCTTCGAGTTCGTTTCTTATTATAGAACTAGTGACAGTCCTGTTTCTTAAAGCATATTGTCTTGTAAAATGTTCAACTAGGTCGCTAGTGCATCGTTTTCGCCCTTGCCCTAGCCTTCTAGAATAAGTTCCTACTTCATTCAAGCGTCTTACCATACGACTTATTGTGGAACGATGTTTGCCTAACAAATTGGCAACATAACTCTGACAATATCCTTTGTCCAATAAAACTGAGGCTCGCACTACCTCGTGTTCAATTAAATTCCTTGTTCGATTCATTTTTCTAATTCTTCGGGGTCAAAAATAAAGCAGTCTACTACAAAAACGTATTACTTTGAAAAAGGGAACAATTTATAAGCTTACTTTTAAAGAAAATCTATCGCATTATTACAGAAAATTGTTTATCTTCTAAAAAATTCTTTAAAACTGTGAATCTAAACGAATTGTTTTGATTTCTGTCATGAACAACGAAACAAAATATGCATAGCCTACTATTCAATTCGATAAACTTTAAAACTGACATAAGAAAAAGATAAATTAATTTTCAGATTGTTGCGTTAATTTTGTCCAGGAGTTTATATATATATATATATATATATATATATATATATATATATATATATATATATATATATATATATTGTTAGGTGTGAAAAAGTGTTCTCTGTTTGAGGCATCTTTTTTTTTGTACCCTGTGAGAAGTTGTTTGTCCCACGCTTGAGCGCAATTTTGTAACATTGGAACTTGCCCGCACGTTGTGGTGTCATTTTGTAGCTTATGAAAAGGTGTTTAATTGCGCCCCACGTACACTGCGTCATTTTTGTAACCTTTGAATATTGGACGCCCCAAGCTTGAGCACAATTTTCTTGCAGCCCCGCTTTAATTTCTGCTAATGAATTGAGTGGATCCTGATTTTTGAAAGAACTAAAGAAATTAAACAAACACTAGCTCAGTTTTCCTTGGTAGAGAAATATGGGTAAGAGATAATTGTCTTACGTCTTTTTTGGAATTCATTTCTATTTTTTAAAAGGCTTTAGCTGTACGAAATTTTGGGCACCATCCATTTTAAAATAGAAAGGATCTAACTTCAGCTAAAAAAATGGAAAAATGCTGAAGGGTTTTATGGGTATTACTAAAAAGAATTAGTCTAGTACAACTTATCCTGAAAAGAAAAATAAGTATTCAGTGAGACACTAGCTTTAATCAACAAAAAGAAAATTTATTCATGTTTTAAAATGAAAAGTTCTAACCTTTACAGTTTTACCTAACAAATTCTAGCCTAACTAGTAGTTGTTACATTAAAATTTTAGACTATTATAACCCCCGAAGACGAGAAATCGTGCTTTACACTTCACTTTTTAGTCTGTTTTACATTGCAGTTAAGGCGCTACTCTCGAATAAGTCTATTGAAGGGAGTTTTGTTGACTTACTGTTTTTTATTCCTGCTGTGATCGACTACGCCCGATTTCACACTTTTTCTTAACAAACACTTAGAAAGCCCACTACGGCTTTTATTGAAGGAACTGGTACTTTTACTTAGCGGCTCTGGTGAAAATTAGCCTACTTCGGCTAGATGGAAAATAGCCTCTCGGCTAGACGGTACTGCCTGGCTGCGGCTAGATGGAAAACAACCTTGGTCGGCGGCTAGATGGAAACGACCCTCTTTTCGAGCTCTGAGGAGCCTTAAATAAACCGTCCGACTTTGCCGGTAGTATCGCGACGCTCGAATCAAAACTGCGGATCAAATATTTCACCAATCGCGGCGTAGCGATAGGTTTGGTCAGGAACTCGCACAACACACTATGTACCGAACGTCCTGAAATCTCTGTTTAATATACCGTTCGATACAAAAATGAAAATAAGTACAATTTGAAATGAAAAATCAGTAACATTACATGGTCTTAAAATCTAGGAAAAAATGAATGTTACATTTACCCCCTTCCAAAAAGAAATAGACTACACTAGTCTATTAATCTAAGGCTACTTATGAAAAGGTATAAAGTGGTACACTATCACTTAATACTAAGGTCAGAACTTAAAACAAAATTACAAACTTCGGACCTTACTACTAGACTTAATTCAATTAAGCACTAATATTAAGTACAATGAAAACCAAATGAAAATCTTTGCATGATCACAAGAATCTTATAACTAGACTTAACTTAATTAGACACTAAGGTTAAGTACATCAAAAAGCAAATAAAAATCCTTGCATGAACATAAGAAATACCTTTCCAAAATAACAATCGCGGTCTTCTTATATAAAAGAATCAGCTCTGTTATTGTTACCAAAACAAAAAATATAACTTTGTCTAGACTCTTGTCTAAATCAAAAAAGTGAACTGAAATAAAATATGAACACCCCCCTTAAAATATTTTAAGGATTGTCTGAAAATTTTCTATTTCAGCAAAAGAAATTTATATAAAAATTCTTAAATAAAGAAAAAAATAAAAAAATGATTCTAGTGCAAACACTTACACTAAAAAGAAAAAGTCTTGTCAGACCATTTAGCACTAGGCCAAAAAAAAAAATATCTGGATAAATATCCAGACAAACGCTCGGGAAAAATCGCCATCCATGCTCTAGCTCATTGCTAAGAGAACATTCTAAATCTAGTATCACTACTAGTCGCACTCCGAAAATAATCGCACTCTACAACGCAATGTCGACGTCCTAAGACATCCAGACATGCTAAAATCGCCAGGGAAAACGCTCTGGTTGATCGCCAGATAATCGCACTCTATAACGCAATGTCGACGTCCTAAGACATCCAGACATGCTAAAGTCGCCAGGGAAAACGCTCTGGTTGATCGCCAGAAAACACGTCGGCTTATCGCCAACCAAACACTCTGGTATATTGCCAGAAAAAAGCCTCGGCTCCTCGCCAAGAAAACACTCTGGTATATCGCCAGAAAAAACCTCGGCTCCTCGCCAAGAAAACACTCTGGTATATCGCCAGAAAAAACCTCGGCTCCTCGCCAAGAAAACACTCTGGTATATCGCCAGAAAAAACCTCGGCTCCTCGCCAAGAAAACACTCTGTAAATAGTCCTCGACTACACAAAGTCCGCGTTCTAAAAAGAACAATCTCGCCATTAATATAGTGAGCAGCTATAAAAGCTAACAATATCACTATAGGCACAGTGAATAGCTTTAAAAGCTAAAATTCACTCTAAACACAGTGAATAGCTATAAAAGCTAAAATTCACCAAACTGAATGATCCTGCTTCAAAAAGCAACGTTCACTAAGAACGGAATGATTAGTCTGCGCGCAACTAACATTCAAGGAAACATTCCCAGCACCACTATGTGAGACAGCAAGTCTCGAAATAGGACCTCCCTAAAGTCATAATCCTATATATGGGAGTCCATAAGCAAAACGACTCAAAATCACACATTTTGAGCACATGCCCTCAGGCAACCAACATACACTGAAATATATACAGAAATATGTACAGAAATATATACAGAAATACATACAGGAGTTCAAATCCCAAACTCTTGGTTATGATTACTCCATACTGAGCTTGGTGAAAGCTCCTAGCAAAAGCTAATCAAATCTTCGGCACATCGCACCAAAGTGACAAATCTGCCTAGAAACATGAGCCAGAAGAAACGCCCTCCATCATTCTTCAGGGTGGCTACACAGAGATATAAAACTTAACCAGCATTGCGCCTCTTCAAGTTGCATGAAGAACCCTCGTGTACTGGTCTCGCCCTGGAACAACAACGAAAAACATTCAATCCATCCCACATAACAGGAGACAAACACCTCACCACGATATACTGAAAGGTGGAGACAATAAAATACTGAAATGGTGACCCTGGTGTCCACCAACAAAAGGGAGTAGATTATAGCATCCACTAAACTGAAACGGTGTCTACCACACACCACCAGGAGTCAAAAAAAAAATTTTAATCAATAGGGTGTTCCGAAACACACTACTGCCAACAGCCTGTCACCACTAATAGGTTAATTGGAGCTGAGGTCGACTACAGTAGTTAGGCTCTCCTTTGGTTCAAATAGAAATAACCATTGGGTAACAAAACCCCTAAAGGTCCCAAAGGTCAAACGTTCACCCTCCATAGACTACCCTTCCAATTAGTCTGTTCCTCAGGAAGACTAACTCCCTGCCAAACGTCGTAACGGCATCTGTTAGCACCCGGTGCATCACAGCCTGTAAAAACAGATAACTCATGGGATACAACCTAAAAGGTTTACAAGGTTGACTTAACCAAGCTTCTAACGAAATTTCTAAAAAAAAAAACGAAAATGAGCTTAAAAAGCTACATGAAGCAAAAATTTCTCAAATTTTTGGTGGCAACGCAACAAAACTTTTGAAGACGACAAGAGCTTTTCCAGTTTAATCAGAAACAAGAAGAAAACATCGTTGACAGCTAAAATATTCGATCATGGTGTTAATCGTCTTCCTAGACAATAGCCTCTAGAAGAAACTGCTACAGGTATCAGGCATAACCGTTTTCTGTCAGCCCAAACTTCTAGATTACCTCTTGGAAATCTAAAAATTCGGTTAGGAATCTTCCTTCACTGCGCCTAGCCTCTCTTGACAAGGTTCTCATCTCGGTATCAGATTTTGATCATTTCTTTGTGAAACGACTGTCTTACTCTGCTCTCATCTCCTGTAAATGATCAGCCTTTAGTTCTCCTGCAGAACTTCAATTTTCTATCAATCTGATAGTAGACCGAAAAAACTCAACATACGCCTATGAGTCCATGCAAAAAAAATGTTTAAAAAAATTAGTGACTCAAAGGTAACGTTTAAACGGCTCTGAAAAAAATAGAAAATACCCTCTGTTTGTCGATTCAGAAGAAGATCTAAATCAAAATAATCCAAGTCTTAGACTTACTGGATAAACCAAAATCAATTTACTCTTAATTGCACCCAACATATACCACTAAGGTAATAGAAATACACCCACTCGGGTAACAAACTTTGAAATTGCTCATAAAATCTTGACTCTACATCACACTACACGAGCTCCATCTTGCGCTTGTCCTAACTCAAGATCACCTTGGATTGCCTCTAATCAAAATTTCGCTTCCAAGTGTCAAGAACCGGATATTATTTGGGGTCATAAGCAAATCAAATCCCGCGACCACCGACATACCAGTCTTATGATATATCCTGAGTGTGACTCTTTCGCAAGCTCGCAACAGCTGAGTCGATGCTAAACATCACCCACAATCAACCTAAGTTTGGGATATGGCCAATACCCAAAACCTTAGCAAAAAACTATAAAAGTAAGCTATACTCTGCTCAACTTTTATAACAGTCAAAAAAACGAGGTCGTCACCTCTACAGAGCAACATCAAAAAAAGGTAAAGTAGAGCAATTAAGATAACGTAAATATAAATTATTCTTCTTCTGACAAACTTTCACTAGGGTTAGGTCCGTTGAATGGTTTTAAGTCTTTAATATGCCATCGTCCTATTTTAGTCCCATCTAAATTAACTAAACCATAAACTAAATCTGAAATCTTTTCTCTTATCACGCAATGCACATACTTAGGTACCAACTTAGATGTGAATTTATCTGCTGCACTGGAAAGAATTTTATTTTTTTCGCCAAACGTGATCACCTATTTTAAAGGCAAAATCCCTTTTTCTAAGGTTGTAAGACTTACTGTTCCGTTCATAAGCCTTATGTATCCTACCACGCACGTCGGTGAAAATATCTTTTAAACCCTTTAAATTTTCGGCGTACGCCCCCCTGTTACCCGGAATTATTTCGCTGTCAACATTGACATCCAAATCCAAATTTTTATAACACGATCCAGATAGAGGTATCTGTCTGCCGTAAACTAAGAAAGACGGTGTAAACCCGGTTACTTCGTGTCTTGCGGTGTACACGGGATTAAAACGGATGTTAAAACTATATGTCCCACTTAAGCTCTTAAAACACACAGAAGTAAACTGAGTACCGTTATCGCATCTCGAAAGCGATGAAACTCCGAGGATTAGAAAAATATCGTTTTCTAAAATTTTCAAAAAGCATTCGGCTTTAGAGCTTTTCAAAGGAAATAACACGGTATACTTTGTTAACCAGCAAGAAACCACGAGAAGCCATTTATTTCCCTTTTTTTTTTGAACGTGGGAATGGGCCTACTAGATCAGCTGCTATGACTTGAAAAGGGTAATTGACCGTTTTCTCTTTTCCCGTCAGTCCCATAGGTAGTGTATTTGGAGATTTCTGCGCTCCACATACTTCACAAGTCCTCACAAACTTTAAGATATCAAAACGCATTTTAAACGCATGTTGTCTCAGCCTAATCGCCCAACGTGCTAGTTTGCCACTAGGGTTGTTAATAGAATTAAGCCACAATAAACTATAATGATCTGTTATGACCGTGAAAGGAACACCTTCTATGTAAGGTCGAAACTTTTCGATGTTAAAGAGTACTGCTAAGCATTCTTTTTCAACAACCGAATAGTTACGTTCAGCCTTTGACAAAGTTCTACTGGCATACGCTATCACTCTTTCCTCACCATTGATTTTCTGTGTTAGGACGCCCCCTAAACCGGTATTAGAAGCATCACTAGAAATATAAAACTGTTGGGAGAAGTCTGGTTGGGATAAAATGGGAGCTGAAACCAATAGCTCTTTAATCTTTATAAAAGATCTTTCTGCTGCGTTTGTCCAATCTATCGATTGTCCTTTTTTTCGTCCTTTCAAAAGATCATTAATAGGTGACAACAAGGTAGAAAAATTCTCAATAAAACGTCTGTACCATGAACACATTCCTACGAAGCGCTTAACTTCCGTAGTATTAGTAGGTCTCGCATAATTAACCATGCTTGCTACTTTATCCGGATCGGTACGCAAGGAATTTGAGCCTACAATATAGCCTAAAAACTTTAGAGAAGTTTTGAAAAAATCACATTTGCTCAATTTATCGTCAGTCCGGCCTCTTTCAATTTATTTTTTACTTCTTTAAGTAAGCGTATATGCGATTCGAAGCCTTCCGATGTTACTAAAATATCACCGAGATAGGTAAAAATCTGTGGCTCATATTTCGGACCAAATATAGCGTCCACTAAACGTTGCTGAGTTTGAGCAGCGTTCTTTAGACCAAACGGCATAGTGACGAACTGAAATAGACCTCGGCCTACTACTGCAAAAGCGGTCTTTTCCTTAGAGGATTTGTCCAAAGGAATTTGCCAGAAAGCCTTTCTAAGGTCTATCGAAGATACATACTTAGCATTCCTGAGTGATGTCAAAATTCTGTCGATGTTCGGTAATGGATAGTTATCAAATTTGCTGACCTCGTTGAGCTTTCTTCCGTCAAAGCATAGACGATTTCACTCCGAGTTTCAACATTTCGTCTAACTCCTTATTCAATACTTTTGACATGTTCGGAGACATGGCGATGGGCCTTGTCTTTACCGGATTGGCATCAGCCGTATCTATAGACATGGTGATTTTTATTCGTTCGGCCTAACCTATCTTTACTACTTATTTCATTGAAAGAGCTTATTACGTTTTCTGCCTTCAAGCGTTCCGTCCGCGAGAGATCATCTAGGGTACATAGACGCGAGAAAAGGTTTTCTAATGGACTTTCTGAATAACAATCTTTAAAACTTGTATGATAATTGACTTCTAGGGACTGTGGATACCACGAATTATTCTTAAAATTTACAAAAATTCCGAATTTTTTGTGCAAAATCACATCCTAAAACCAAAGTATGTGATAGAGAAGGTACTACTAGAACAGAGATTACTAAACAATGACCATTGCAGACTAGCGGCAACTCAACCGTACCTAAAACTTTTAGACGGCTGCCATCTGCAGTGGTAACACTTCTATTTTTGACATGGCATATTTTTATACTTAAACGACTTAAAATTTTAATACCATTCTGACCTAAAACGGAGGCATTTGCACCAGAGTCAAATAAAGCCGAGAAATGGGCACTTAATAGATCTATCTTTATATGCGGTCTATTATCTAAATATTTATGCACGAATAAAGGAGACATGTGACCATTTGGAGAAGCAGGAGTTTTAACTTGAGGAGGAGAATTTTTATTAGACTAAAAAAAATCAGAAACTTTTTGTAACTATTAAGTCCAATCTGATCTATTGGAATATTTCTTTACTTAAGATCCTCTTTAGAATCTTTCTTTTATCCGCGACCGGATGTTCTGAGAAAGTACGACGGATTTTCAGTTCATAGTCTAATTCATTTTCCAGTAGGTGATTGACTTTAAAATTGAAAGCTTCCATGATAATTTAGATTATAAAATTTAAAAGAATTGTTTAAAAAGTCGTAAAAATATTTCTCCTGTGCTCCCAATAGTCAAAATAAATAAAATCATATAAAGGCAACTAAAATGTGTAAACTTCTTTACCAAACATTTAAAAAATCTTCAACAATTTCAAAAAAAAATTTTAAGTATTGCCTTGTATTAAAATCCTTTTACTAAGATATCTTAAGAATTTCCTATAAAAAAATCTCTAAATACCGTTTCGTATCCGCAAAGTATTTAAAATATTCATGCAAAATATAGGTGAGAAAAAAACGCACCGTTTTTTCTTCGGCTATCCGCAAAATAAACAGTGTAAAAATTAAAGTCGACCAACACATCTGCTAATCTGAACTATAAAGCTAGCTTTTAAGAAAAAAGTAGGAATCGCTTATCTTAGAGTCAACAACAAAATTCAAATATCTAACTCATATCATCAGATAAATTGAAATAAAAAAATTCTACAAATTTCCTGCTTTTGTCTTACTGCTATAGTGTAGTTTCGTTTAATAAATATTATGAAATAAAAATATCTGCAAAGTTAGAGCTTTTACTTTGTTCGAAAGCTAGTACACTGAACCCTTTAAAAAATAAAATTCCAAAAGCCCCGCGTTGACAGCGCTATTTTGTTAGGTGTGAAAAAGTGTTCTCTGTTTGAGGCATCTTTTTTTTGTACCCTGTGAGAAGTTGTTTGTCCCACGCTTGAGCGCAATTTTGTAACATTGGAACTTGCCCGCACGTTGTGGTGTCATTTTGTAGCTTATGAAAAGGTGTTTAATTGCGCCCCACGTACACTGCGTCATTTTTGTAACCTTTGAATATTGGACGCCCGAAGCTTGAGCACAATTTTCTTGCAGCCCCGCTTTAATTTCTGCTAATGAATTGAGTGGATCCTGATTTTTGAAAGAACTAAAGAAATTAAACAAACACTAGCTCAGTTTTCCTTGGTAGAGAAATATGGGTAAGAGATAATTGTCTTACGTCTTTTTTGGAATTCATTTCTATTTTTTAAAAGGCTTTAGCTGTACGAAATTTTGGGCACCATCCATTTTAAAATAGAAAGGATCTAACTTCAGCTAAAAAAATGGAAAAATGCTGAAGGGTTTTATGGGTATTACTAAAAAGAATTAGTCTAGTACAACTTATCCTGAAAAGAAAAATAAGTATTCAGTGAGACACTAGCTTTAATCAACAAAAAGAAAATTTATTCATGTTTTAAAATGAAAAGTTCTAACCTTTACAGTTTTACCTAACAAATTCTAGCCTAACTAGTAGTTGTTACATTAAAATTTTAGACTATTATAACCCCCGAAGACGAGAAATCGTGCTTTACACTTCACTTTTTAGTCTGTTTTACATTGCAGTTAAGGCGCTACTCTCGAATAAGTCTATTGAAGGGAGTTTTGTTGACTTACTGTTTTTTATTCCTGCTGTGATCGACTACGCCCGATTTCACACTTTTTCTTAACAAACACTTAGAAAGCCCACTACGGCTTTTATTGGAGGAACTGGTACTTTTACTTAGCGGCTCTGGTGAAAATTAGCCTACTTCGGCTAGATGGAAAATAGCCTCTCGGCTAGACGGTACTGCCTGGCTGCGGCTAGATGGAAAACAACCTTGGTCGGCGGCTAGATGGAAACGACCCTCTTTTCGAGCTCTGAGGAGCCTTAAATAAACCGTCCGACTTTGCCGGTAGTATCGCGACGCTCGAATCAAAACTGCGGATCAAATATTTCACCAATCGCGTCGTAGCGATAGGTTTGGTCAGGAACTCGCACAACACACTATGTACCGAACGTCCTGAAATCTCTGTTTAATATACCGTTCGATACAAAAATGAAAATAAGTACAATTTGAAATGAAAAATCAGTAACATTACATGGTCTTAAAATCTAGGAAAAAATGAATGTTACTATATATATATATATATATATATATATATATATATATATATATATATATTACTATAGAGGTTTTCACGGATGGTGGAATGTAATACATTAAAATTCCGTACAGTATACAGTACAATCCCGATTATCTGAAATCCGGCTTACCTGAAACAAACTGTTAAAAAGCAAATTGTATTCCCATTAAACGAAAAATCCCCATTATTCGAAACAGACGATGAATGGTTTCCTTAACGCGTTGGGGACTCCCCGAAGTCTGGAATTTCACCGCTGTCTACGTTTTGGTTAGTCAACGAGTGTTATAAGTTACTCATTACGTCTATTATTATCGCAGAGGTAATAGTTTCGTTTTAATAGATATTTTACAAAATGGAGCGTCATAATAATAAGCGTAAACGTATTGTTATTACCTTAAAAGAGAAACTTGAAGCAATTCAACGTTTAGATAATGGCGAACTTCTTAAAAATATAGCGAAGGATTTAGGTGTAGCCGTGAGTACTGTTTCAGAGTGGAGAAGAAATCGCGAAAAACTTGAAAAATGGTTGTAGTGTTTTGTTATCGCCCACACAGGCACGAAAAAGTATGAAAAGCGGTGAATACCAAAAAGTGGATGATTTTTGATTTTTATGGTTTACACAGAATCGAAAACGTGGAATACCAATTTCAGGAACAATTTTAAAACATAAGGCAGTGAGTTTAAGCGAAGAGTTGCCGGTTATTGCAGCGCCTGTAAATTTTCCTGCAAGTGATGGATGGCTAGACAGGTGGAAAAAAAGACATGGTGTACGTCAACTGAAAGTTTGTGGAGAAAGATTGTCGGCTAATGTATCTGCTGCAAAAAAATTTGCAGAGAATTTTGAGCAGCTTATTAAAGAACATGGTTTACAACCAGACCAAATCTATAATTGTGATGAAACAGGCTTGAACTACAAAACGTTGCTGTAAAATACCTTAGCTTCAAAAACGAAAGCTGGAGCACCTGGTTACAAACGTAGCAAAGAACGTATTACTGTTCTTGCATGCAGTAATACTTCTGGAAGACACAAACTTCCATTATTATGTATTGGTAAGTCAGCAAATCCACGAATCTTTAAGAATATTCGTCGCAATGCTTTTTCTGTTTTGTATAAAATCAAAACAATGCCTGGATAAACGCGATTCATTTAAAGACTGGTTTTTTGAAGATTTCGTTACCAAAGTGGAACTTTTTTTAAAAGAACGTGGATATCCTAAAAAATGTATTCTGTTACTAGATAACGCCCCCACTCACCCAAGTGAGAAGTAACTTGAAAGTGGAGAAATAAAAGCAATGTTTTTGCCTCCTACTGTAACTTCTCTCATTCAGCCTATGGATCAGGGTGTACTGGAAAATTTAAAACGCAATTACAGGCGTTTTGTTATTGGAGCATATTTTAGAAGAAGTAGATGAAGGTGGCAATCCTACTGATTGTCTAAAAAAGATAAATTTGAAAAATGTTATATATTGGATAGCTTCAGCCTGGAATAAAGTAAAGAGTAGTACTCTGGAAAAATCTTGGCCAAAATTGATTCCACAAAAGGAGAGACATTACTGAGAGCAGAAACAGAAGATAATGAAAGTTTACATCAAATTATTACAAGAATATCAGGATGTGAAAGTGTTACGGAAACCGATGTTTGTGAATGGTTAAACAGTGATAGTGTGGAAGATGAAATGACTGACCAAGAATTAATTAAAAGTGTATGCAAAAATGCTAATAAAATATACAGCGATGATGATGATGATAACGAAGTAGAAGCCACTGACAATATTCCAGTAAAAATGTCACATTCAGAAGGACTAGAGGCCCTAGAAAAAGCGTTAACTTATGTAGAACAACAAGAAAATGCAACCGCCGCGGACGTTTTGCTTATCAAACGTTGGAGAGACATTGCAGCCAAAAACAGAACTAACGCAAAACGAGTGCAGTTATAAATTACCTCATTTTTAAGACATAATCGCGTCTCTTCGATTGAACTTCGCACTTGTTCGCAACGACTCAGTCATTTCGAGGTTAGGTCTGTTTACTAGAAGTATGTGGTTATCACGACATCGAAATATTAGAATAGATGAGAGAAAGTATATAGCCTGCTCTAAGTAAAAGCGTATAGTCGTTAAAAAGAAAAGCAAATAATATGAGTCATTATGTCTCTCTTACTCGGCGCACGCTCACAACACTCTCGCACGGGTACGCACGCCCACAACACTAAATTAGAGTGGGTACCCGTGCGAGAATATTGTGGGCGTGCGCCGAGTAAGAGAGACAGAATGACTCATATTATTTCTTTCTCTTTCTACGAGCGCCACGCTTCTCACGAGAACTTACCTCCTCTATTTTAATATCTCTATGTTTCACGAATGTCAGCAACAACCTATAGCGGAACTACTATATGGCGGAAAATTCATATATATATAATTTATATATATATATATATATATATATATATATATATATATATATATATATATATATATATATATATATGTATATATAAGATATGAAATTAGTTGGGGAACTCGGCAAATGGGCAACAACAGATGTTCACACTATATTCATTTAGCCAATATTTCGGTCCTAGGTTGGGACCTTCATCAGGGCACAAAATGCAGTGTGCGAATTAATCTAACAAGAATGACCATAAATAACAATTGTCATAAGAAAGACCAACACTGAAATAAAACAGCCACTATTCACTAACATATTAATTTAAAAATATGACATTTACAGCAAGGATGCCATTAGAAAGCTTGGACGCTGAAAAATCAAAATTAATTAACCACCTGCGATCTGAAAAGAGAGGCCTTGTCAAACTTGTCATTTCTCTTTTCAGATCGCAGGTAGTTAAATAATTTTGATTTTTCAGCATTCAAGGTTTCTAATGGCATCCTTGCTGTAAATGCCATATTTTTAAATTAATATGTTAGTGAATAGTGACTGCTTTGTTTCAGTGTTGGTCTTTGTTACGACAATTGTTATTTATGGTCATTCTTGTTAGATTAATTCGCACACTGCATTTTGTGCCCTGATGAAGGTCCCAACCTAGGGCCGAAATATTGGCTAAATGAATATGGTGTGAATATCTGTTGTTGCCCATTTGCCGAGTTCCCCAACTAATTTCATATCTTATATATACATATATATATATATATATATATATATATATATATATATATATATATATATATATATATATATATATATATATATAAATTATATATATGAATTTTCCGCCATATAGTAGTTCCGCTCTAGGTTGTTGTTGACATTCGTGAAACATAGAGATATTAAAATAGAGGAGGTAAGTTCTCGTGAGAAGCGTGGCGCTTGTAGAAAGAGAAAGAAATAATATGAGTCATTCTGTCTCTCTTACTCGGCGCACGCCCACAATATTCTCGCACGGGTACCCACTCTAATTTAGTGTTGTGGGCGTGCGTACCCGTGCGAGAGTGTTGTGAGCGTGCGCCGAGTAAGAGAGACATAATGACTCATATTATTTGCTTTTCTTTTTAACGACTATACGCTTTTACTTAGAGCAGGCTATATACTTTCTCTCATCTATTCTAATATTTCGATGTCGTGATAACCACATACTTCTAGTAAACAGACCTAACCTCGAAATGACTGAGTCGTTGCGAACAAGTGCGAAGTTCAATCGAAGAGACGCGATTATTGAAAGTCTTCGCGCTGGACCTTCGGGGACTGAAATAATTCGTTTTTTCGTGTACCCGAGATCAACTCTGTACGTTATTGTTGTTAAATATAATGCTTCTGAGAAGGCACACTGGCACACACAAGCCATTTAGTCCAAAACTGATTATCGGATAACGTGGACATCTTCTCTTCTAAAGAGTTCTGGCATCCTAACAGCCCGGATTTGAACCCCCTCGACTCTATGTTTGGAGCGTAATCGAAACAGTTAATAACAAGTCCAGAGTCCCTAATGTGGCATCTTTACGCACCGCTATCGAAGCAGCATTTTCCAATATGGACAGTCCTGCTCTAAAGAGAGCGTGGGAGCGCTTCAGGCCAAGGATGGAGGTGGTCATTGTGGCTTAGGGAGGTTAGATCGAATAATTCCACTCTGGATAGGTCACACAACTGACATACAAAAGGATATTTTTTCATTTTAATTTTTTGACGAATAAAATTTTCTTTTAAAAAAATGTTTAATTTGTCCGGATTTAAGTGCCGCACCCTGTATATGTGTGTATGTCTGGCATCAGTCTAAACTGTCTTTAAAACTTAAAAGTATATAAAGAATGCATTCTACCAGTAACAACATATGGTAACGAAACACGGGTTCTGACAAGGAAAGTTATTAGAGAATTGCAAATTCACCATTGAAACCACCACCATCCAAACCAAACGTTTGGATAAGGAAAAACAGAGGTCCATGCCATAATTGAACGAATTCCTTTCCCCAAGTGGAACTGGGCTGGCCATGTGGCCAAACATACGGATAACTGGAGCGGAAAAGTGACCAGATGGAGACCATGGGAAGAAAAAAGAAGTACTGGCAAATCTCAACAATGTTCGTACGATGATATTAAAAAATCAGCCGGGCTCAATTGGTATCAAATTGCTCAAAACAGGGACATTTGGAAGCACATGAGAGATGCCTATATTCAAAGGATAGAGAATAGCTAGAGGAATAAGAAGAGATGTTTGGTGGCGGCCCGTGGCTCCGTGGCGTAGTACTTGCTTGCGGTGCAAAAGGTCTCGAGGTCCAATCCTGGCAGGTCGGTGTACTTATTTATTAATTTATTTAAGTATATTTGGCCTCTCCACGTACATAGGTAATAGTTGTCTGCAGAAATGCAATAAAGTGCGTGGCAGCACTACCGCGTTGTCTAAAAACTGTCGTGAAATACAAAAATGTATGTTTCGGCACTTGGACAACGTTCACGGCCATATCCCCGCCGATATAAACAATTGACGAACAAGCGAAAGTAAGTATTTGTTTTACTAGTAATTCGAAAGGAAAGTTATTTAATAATGGGTGGCGCCTCGATGCCTGGATTGGAGACTAGAGGGGTAATTTCTGCGATATTCTGAATCCTGTTCAAAATGATCTTAACCGTAAGAAATCTCAGCTATTTTAATATTGTAATTATGGAAACTTTGGTACCTATTCAAGCAATTTAAATTTGTAAAATTTGAAAGCAGTTGTTAAAATTCTTTTCATTGCTTTGTTAGATCTACTATTAGAGCGAAAAAAAAGTAATTCTTTTAGGGCCGTCACTAAACATTGTCTTAAAAATTGTAAGTAAAAAATTGAGCGATTTTCAGAGAGCATATTCAAAAATTCTATATAAAATATATATATATATATATATATATATATATATATATATATATATATATATATATATATATATATATATATATATATATATATATATAAGCCGGGCTCGCGGTTCCGCTCGCGTGGACTTGATTCACTACTATCGTCACTGCTTATTCCTTATGTTACCCAACGTAATAAAATATCTCCCATTATTTCCTCTTATCTCCCAATATTTCTCCCTATCTCCCATTATCTCTACATTTTTTTATTATATCGGTTTCACAACGTTCTCCGACGACTTCCGATACCCAGTCTCCATTCGGTGCGGTCATTCCACTGGCCTTCCTCCAGTCCCTCTACATAATTTCCATTATCTAGGCTTATCTCTGCTCATCTCCCATTATTTCTCCTTATCTCCCATTATCTCACCTTATTTCCCATTATCTAGGCTTATCTCGACTTATCTCGCAATATTTCTCCTTATCTCCCATTATTTCTCCTTATCTCCCATTATCTCACCATAACTCCCATTATCTAGACTTATCTCTGCTTATCTCCCATTATTTATACTTATCTCTCATTATCTCACCTTATCTCCCATTATCGAAGCTTATCTCGACTTATCTCCCATTATTTCTCCTTATCTCCCATATGATTATATATATATATAAGGATCTGAAAAATTTTCCGTCTTTGAAAGCAAGGATTCCTCAGTTGAATTATGATATTTATGAGGCAGAATTATCAAATATTTTGGGACAATTCGAAATACGTTTTTATGATTTCAGTAAATTGGCAAATATCGCATCATTTATGAGTTATCCTTTTTCGTGTAAAAACATTGAGGAATTAGCTACTGAAATAGCAAGTCAGTTTAACATGGACTCATGTTCTATTGAAAATGAGTTAGTGCAGATTATATCAGATATACATCTCAAAGCCACAGCATCTGATACAAAATTCTGGTGTTTTTATATCTGAAGATAAATATCCGAATCTAAGGCAAATCGCCCTTCAACTGACGGCAATGTTTGGGTCAACTTACTTGTGCTAGTCTGCATTTTCTGAAATGAAGATAATTAAGTCAAAATATCGCAATCGACTAACTGACGAACACATGTCATCATGCTTGCCTTTAGCACTCGGTAATTACGTACCATCTTATGAAAAGTATGCTGAGGACATGCAGTGCCACGCTTCAACATCCAAAGTCACTCTTTAGTTAAGTTTAGACACTAGAACTCGTTTGTTTTGTAAGAACCAATAAACTCGCAATTTTGAATAATTATGAGTTTTTTCATTGACATTTTAGAGCAGACCTACACTTACCTTGACTAAAAAAATGCATATTGTGCGGAAAACTAATATCTATGCCACGATACACCCTACCTAGACGACAATCCTGCATCACACTTACTTGCAGCCTCTCAGAGTCGATCGATCGTAGTCGTACAATATTGAGGTAGATCGCCAGCAGTTCAAGTTTGAGCACCTCTGATCTAGACACTCTGGCAATCGTTGAAGCAACGCAACATTTTTGTGCTTACCTATATGGAATAAAATTCGCAATTTATACAGATTGTAACTCTGTATGTGCTATAGCTTTAAAAAAAAACTTATACCCTCATATCGCAAGCTGGTGGATGGAGCTACAAGATTATAACTCCTTTATCGAGTACCGCCCTGGTAATAAAATGTCACATGTAGACTATTTAAGTCGAAATCCCATGGGTGGAATGGCCGTATTAAACGTGTTAGGTTTAAAAACAACAAACATAAACAAAACTGTTGAGAAAGGCACATTTCAAGAGTTTCAATATAATGACGCGTTTTGTCGTGAAATATTACACACTCCAGACTCCGACTGTTATTATAAACAATCTCATTATGACGAAGACAAAACCGCCGAAATGTTTTGTGCCCGCAGCCACGCGTTTGCTTAAGATAAAAATGGGTAGATGTCTAAAAAAATACATCAAGAGTCACAGTAACTGCACACGATCAGTTGAGATCATAGTCTTCAAAATAATTATACAGAAAGGTGAAAATCCAAACGAGAGATACCGGCTACATAAGAAAGGATTGCGAATCACGGTACCTGCACACGACCAGTTGAGGTCTTTATCTTCAAGATAATTATACAAAAGGGTGAGTTAGAGTGGCGATATAACTGCCTTTACCTAAAATAAAAATTCAGTGTGTATTTGTTTGACTAAGGTTGTCAGTACTTTTAATTAAAAAAAGGATTAGTAACGAACTACGATCTCACTAATGCCTATTGAAATAGTGGCAATCCCACTATAGAGTTGAAAGAGGATTAGTGACGATCTCACCAATGTCTATTGAGATAGTGGCAATCCCACTATAAGGATAAAAATATAGCCTTCTCATTAGGATAGTGGCAATACCATTAGAAGGGTAAAAAAAAAATAATCTGATGGCAATCCCATTGGGTCTGAAAAAGATATTGGTAATCCCACTGTGCCTGGTGGCAATAATATCTGTTGTAGGTTCATGTTCTAATGTATCTAGCAGTATACATGCTAGTCATAACAAAGATACTGTTCCGTTAATTTATTTTAGGTGAAAATAAGATGAAGACATCACGAGGAGAGAATGGACAAGTTAGTTAACTATCAGCATTTCTTGTATGGAAAAACCACCAATCCTGGCGTGGTCAAAAACAAAACAACGAATTTGCAGAATGGCCGAAAAGAATTGTAACCTTAGAAGTAGAATATAAATTACTGATAAGAGGCCAATAATCCCAATCCCGCCGATAAGGAAAAACGACGGATCATGGAGCCGATCAAACGAAGACAAAGCGAATACCTTCGCCGAACATCTAGATCAAGTCTTCACACCGCTACCATCAAATAATCCAACCTTAGACACAGAAATAGAGCAATATCTCGATACACCTGGGCAACTATCATTACTTCCTAGACTCTTTACACCACCTGAAGTTTGGAGAGAAATAAGATTAACCAGTTCGCCAGTCTTCTTGATCTGTTTTTAACCACCAATCCGGAGATTTACACGGTCAGCGTAAATCCGCCGTTAGGTTCTTCTCACCATAAACTACTTTCGACATCGAGTATCTACCAATCAGAGACAGAGAGGCGCCTAAACCGTGCAAGATTTGGCACTACAAATCTGCTAAATGGGAGGATCTCATGGAATATTTTCGAACTTTCCCTTGGTTAGACGTTTGTTTCGATCCGACGACCCATCTGACTGCGCCAGGAGGTTTCCGATATTATTTTGGCCGGTATGGAGGCTTACATCCCTTTTTCGAAGAAATGCCCTTCCAACGACAAGCCTTGGTTTGACCGAAAATGTAAAGAAGCTGTTGCTTCTAAACATCTTGCCTACCGACAATGGCGTGAAAATCCTAATACCATAAACCGTAACACCTTTGTTCGTGCCAGGAACAGATGCAAAGAAATTATCGACGAAACCAAGGAGGCACACAATCAACGAATTAGAAACAAATTTCTCGCTTATCCCAACAATTCCAGGTCCTTTTGGTCAGTCGCTAAGGCAGTCAGTCAAAATTTCACCAAATCCACTATACCACCACTCACACGGCCAGATAATTCTATTGCAACGACACCTGTTGAGAAAGCGAACTTGTTGGCTGAACTCTTTGCTTCACATTCTACTGTCGATTTCCAAGGAAAAACATCACCTACTATTCCCATAGTGCAGTCAAGGATTCCCGATATTGTCTTCAGACAGCGTATCGTAAAACGTATTTTAATGAAGCTGGACACCAAAAAAGCTTCCTGCGCTGATGAAATACCTGCCATAGTTCTCAAAAACTGTGCGAGGGAACTAACACCAGTTTTCTGTAGATTTTTCAATCTATCCTACAGAAAGGGAATATTTCCTTCCTGCTGGAAATGTGCCACAGTTCAGCCGATACCTAAAAAAGGCAAGAAGACCTTGCCAAATAACTACCGACCAACCGCACTGCTTTCAATAATATCGAAAGTCATGGAAAAGGCTATCAATCAGCATCTTCTAAAATATCTTGAAGAATTCAACATTATTAGCGATCATCAATATGGCTTTCGTAAAAATAGATCAACAGGAGATCTTCTGACTTATGTAACACACGTTTGGAACAACGCAATTGAACACTTTGGAGAATCTCGAGCGGTTGGCCTTGACATATCCAAGGCATTTGACCGTGTTTGACACGATGGGCTATTGGCTAAGCTACGTTCTTATGGTATGTCGGAAAAGGTCTGTTTGTGTGTACGAGTGGCAGTCGACGGATTTCTTTCTAACACCTTCACTATCAACGCCGGTGTACCTCAAGGCTCCATACTGTCTCCTACTCTTTTCCCCATTTACATTAACGATTTGCTGGAAAAGACCGAGAATCCAATCTATAGCTTTGCAGATGACAGTACGCTTATCTCTTCATTCACTTTGAACGCTCGGACATCGGCTACTCAAACGAATATCCGCAGACAGCAGGAAGTCATTCAACTTAACAAAGACCTGGAAGAAATTTTATCTTGGGGTACAGTAACCAAGTGGAATTTAACGCTACAAAAACCTAGGCGACAGTTTTTTCTAAAAAAGTTAACGTTGCTGAACCCGACATAGTTATGTCGGGGCACTCCATTCCTCTAACATCGTCACTCAATTTGTTGGGCGTTAATTTGGGAGCAAATATGTCCTGGCATGAACATGTTGCAGGCATAGCAAGGAGAGCTTCTCAAAAGTTGGGAATATTATTTCAAACCAGAAAGCTTTACACTCCACAACAACTGTTAATACTTTACAAAGCTCAAATTCGACCAACTATGGAATACTGCTCCCATGTTTGGGGTTCTGCTCCCAAACGTACACTGCATTTGTTGGATTCTATTCAGAGAAGAGCTGTTTGTCTGATTGGAAACCCGGAACTGACCGGCGGCCTTGATTCGTTGGAACGTCGAAGAACGGTTGGCGACTTAAGCCTATTCTACAAGTATTTTCATGGAAGGTGTTCGAAGGATGTGGCCCGCTTAATTCCTCCCAGAGCGGTGCATGTTAGAAGTACACGTCGCGCAAATACTTCACATCGGTATGAGGTTCAGCTTGTTACTCCTCGTACAACGCTTTTCAAGCAGTCTTTTATATGGAGAATGTCATCCCTTTGGAATAATTTGCCCAGCGCCGTGTTTCCCACCGAGTACAATTTACAGCGATTCAAGAACAACGTGAATCGCTTTTTCCGCACACATGCCGCTCCTAGAGCGCTTTAGGGACTTCCCTGCAACACGTATGGTGGACCCATAAAAAAAAATAATTTGAGATGGATTAAAAGTCATTTATATTTATGTATCGTGCGCGTATATATGGCAGAAACAATATTTCAAGCAGTTTGAAAATTATGAAATGTAAATGACATAGAGCAGTAATTTGACAATACTCCACTGTAAAACTTCAGTTACTACTCTAAGCAGATCAGATTTATTCTCAATATTTACAGACGGATTCTTATGTGAAAGAAAAATTATATTAACTTTAAAGTAATGTCATTAAAGCCAACTTAATTTAAAATAACTAATAAAATTTGAAGATTACGTGGATCAAAAGCCTTGAATTATAGCATCAGTCATATGAGGACGAGCCATGGAGCTATGGAACCCTTAATCTAAATCATATTTGGGTAGCTGGAACGACTTCATTTGCGTCTAAAAAATCATTTATCTGGTTTTACATTATCTTTTCCAATACCGTCACAAGTGTGAGTAAAATTTACTTTCAGTAGACGAATTATATTAACCTGCTTCCATTTTAGAGAACATCATCCCTTTGCAATAATTTGCCCAGGACTGTATTTCCCACCGAGTACAATTTACAGCGATTCAAGAACAACGTGAATCGCTTTTTCCGCACACGTGTCGCTCCTGTAGCGCTTTAGGGACTTCTTCCCTGCAGCACGTGTGCTAGAGCCATAAAAAAAGTCCGTACAAAGCACCTGGGTATGACCTCATCAACGGGAAAAATAATAAAGGAACTACTAAGGAAGGCAGTAGTACAGCTCACAACAATTTACAATAGTATTCTACGCCTCGGACAGTTCCCACTCCAATGGAAATACGCTCAGATGATCATGATTACCAAACCAGGGAAACCTCCACAACATACAAACTCGTATCGCCCAATTAGCCTCTTGTCTCTACTTTCCAAGATAATGGAAAGATTACTCATCACCAGAATATCTGAAAACCTGCCAGAAAAAGAAATAGTCCCCATACATCAATTCGGATTTAGAGTAAGACACACTGCACTATACAACAATACCACAGAATAGTTAAACACATAAGGAAAAACTTTGAAGAAAAAAAAATGTGCGCTTCAGTATTCCTAGACCTTGAACAAGCGTTCGATAAAGTCTGACACCGGGGGTTGCTCTACAAACTGAGGAAAACATTACCAGACCAGATCTTCCAAATACTTAAATCCTACCTAAGAGACAGATTTTTCCAGTTCAAAATGGAAAACACCCTTTCTCAGTATCATCCAGTTCAGTCGGGAGTGCCTCAAGGAAGTGTGTTGGGGCCGTTATTGTATACCATCTTTACTGCTGATATTCCTACATCAGATAATACCTTAATAGCCACCTTTGTGGATGACACTGCAATTATGTCCTCTGACGCAGATCCTGACAGAGCCTCCTTAAGGCTTCAACAACACCTCAACGTTTTGGAAGTATGGCTGAATCAATGGAGAGTTAAGGTTAACAGTGCAAAGTCTACTCAAATCATCTTTACTACTAAACACACCATTGACTTGGCAAGTTCACAGAAAAGCCTAACGCAAATCCTTAAACTTGAAAATCAAGAAATACTACTGGCTGATTGGCAAAAACTCTTAACTTTCTGTTGAAAACAAACTACTACTATACAAAACGATACTAAAACCTATATGGACATACGGTATAGAGCTTTGGGGATGTAGCAAACCATCAAATACCAAAATTCTCCAAGCCTTCCATTCAAAAACATTGAGACTGATCACAAGCGCTCCATGGTTTGTCAATAACGACACACTACACCATGATCTCAGAATCCTATACGTCAATGAAGTAATAACAGAAGTAGCCAGCCAATTAATTGATAACCTATACAACCAGCCTCTTGCTAATAGACGACTTCGAAGACGATGGCTAGAAGACCTAATTGACTAGATGTTGGAGTTCCATATGTATGGATAGAGCCCTTCTCAAGCCACCTACCAGCCTAACCTAAATACTCTGTAACTGAAATTGAGTAAATGTGCAAAAATAAAAAAAAAAATACTGATAATTGTTTACAGGCGGGCTGGTCTGTTTACATTACGTAGATTAAATTATACTTGAGTCACTGTTTATGGTATACTACAGTCCCTGGCCAAATTATTAGACGCACTGTATTTTTTTTAGTAATTTTATGTTTCTTAAGAGTTTTTATGCAATAATGGTATATTTAAACTACAATATTATTGATTTTTATTTAAAAGAATTGTTGTAGACTACATATTTGTATTTATTTTTAACATATGGCAATACTGTGTTGACAAAGTGATACATGAACGTAAATAAGTACAAACCTGTATCAGTCGCGATCGGAATCGAGTCAGGTACGGACGTGTTTCTGTGGCTTTATGGACTGTGATTGTTTGTTTAACAGTTTTATACTACTCAGTTATTAGTTTATTTTGTATGCAGTGTTTTAAAAAAGTAATTGGACTATTTTCATTATGGGTAGAAAAGGCGATCTTTCACCACGTAAAAAAGCTGAAGTGAAGGCCCTTGTGATTGCGAAAACATTTACAAACCGAGAAATATCACGAAGATTGGAGGTTTCTGAAGCTAGTGTACGACGCATAAAAAAGAAAATTGAGTCAGGGAAGGAATTAAGCCCGAAAAGAAAGAAAAGATGCGGTAGAAAACCAATTTTCACTCCACGGTCAGAGAGATGTTTGAAGAAAATTTGTGTAGAAAACAGATTTGCTACCACAAAGGTAATAAAATCACAACTCCAGGATGCTAGCGTAAATGCTTCTGAGCGCACTGTTCGAAGAAAATTGAAAGAATTAGATTTTAAAGCCTGTCGCCCCGCCAGGAAGCCCAAGTTAACAGCTGCAATGAAAGCAAAGCGCCTGAAGTGGGCGAAACAATGGCAAGACAAAGATGTGGACTTCTGGAGATCGGTAAGATACAGCAATTTAATCAATAATTGATACATTATTATCATTTTCAGTTAAATAAAGCAAATAAACATGGAAGTTTATATATTTTTCCTATTTTTGACAGGTCTGCTTCAGTGACGAAAGCACATTCGAAATTTTGCAGAATAAAGCTCAGTATGTGCGTCGTCGTCATGGAGAAAAGTTTCATCCTGATTGTGTCGTCCCGACGGTTAAACATCCCACCAAAGTGATGATTTGGTCAGTCATCAGCGGCAAGGGCACTGGACGTCTGTACGTCGTCAAAGGAATAATGAGGCAAGATCAGTACAAAGAAGTATTACAAAATCGGTTGATTCCGCAGCTCAGAGAATGGTTTCCAAATGGGGAACCATTCACTTTCATGCAAGATGGAGCTCCCTGCTACACTGCTCGGTCTGTTAAAGCTTTTTTGGCAGAAAAAAATATCCCTCTGTTGGATTAGCCCGATATGAACCCCATTGAAAATGTGTGGGAGCTGATGAAAAGAGAAGTGGCTAAAGATGTGATTACCAACAAAACCCAGCTCCTAGAAAAGATTATTCATGTGTGGAATCATCATCCTCAAATGCAGGAGACAGTACAATCTTGCATTGATAGCATGCCGCGCAGAATTAAAGCTTTGATAGCGGCTAAAGGTGGCTCAACTAAATATTGACTTTTACTAACATTAATTTCACTTTTCTTTAAAACTTAATAAACTTATGCTTTTCTAAATTAATGCTGTTTTATTTATGTCAAATAAATAGGTAATTGATTGGATAATATAAAAATAAAAAACAAATCAATTTAAAATAATAAAACGGTACAATATCACTCGGTAATTATTATTTTACATGAAATCTTGCAGTGCGTCTAATAATTTGGCCAGGGACTGTATATCCAACTATGGAACTGCTGAGTTTATATTATATACGGTCATATATTATTTAAAAATGATGTTTTATGTATCGGATGTTTTAGAATGCACAACATTATTATTTACAGAACCAGAGGTAATTTCGAAATTGAATGCAGACCAGGTTTCAAAATGGCCCATGTGAACTGTCTTAGCCGGAGTGCTTCCGGAGGACGTACACTGCTAATGCGAGTTACTACCGCAAATAACTCACCCAAGACAACCGGTGAATATCAAGCAGAAGTTTTATTCTGCCAGTCTATAGTAAACAAAACACATAGTGAACCTGGATATACAGTAAAAGACAATATAGTATTTTTACCAAGTTTAGATGACGGAAGTGACCGTTGTTTTCTACCAATTTCGGCAAGGATAGAGGTTATGCAATAGTATCGTGATGAATCATCTCATATTGGTGCCGATAAAATGATATCAAAATTGCTAGAGGATTTAATATAGCCACACAGAGGAGAAACGGTCCGCAAATATGTTACAAATTTTCGATCTTGTATTCTGGGGAAATCTTTTCCTAAAAAAAAAACATGGCATGTGTCAACAGAAACCTAAACCTTCAACAAAAATGAACACTTGACATGTTAATGATACTAGACCACTGGTGAAATACAACAAATGTACAAATAGTTGATCGTCGTGGCCGTTACTATGTGGTAATTTATCATTTTAACGGAAAGAAATACGAGGCTGGTTTGAAAAGTCCGTGCAAAGTCCGAGAGATGGCACCACCGGCGCGTATCGAGGTCATGTTTAGTTAGTAGCATCTCTTGAATGAACGCACACCAAGTTTCAGCCATATTGGTCTATTTCTTTGTGTTTGGCATTCGTGTGAATCAAGGAAGTCGAGTGATTTTCAAGAAATGGACGAAAAAGAATTTCGTGTGGTGATTAAACATTACTTTATGAAAGGCAAAATGCCTCAGGAGACTAAAGAGAAGCTTGATAAACATTATGGTGACTCTGCACCTTCGATTAGAACAGTTTATAAGTGGTTTCAAAATTTTCGGACTGGCCATATGGGCACAAGTGACGCTGAACGTTCTGGACGGCCTGTGAAGGTTACGACTCCAGAAATCATTGATCAAATCCATGATATGGTGATGGATGACAGAAGAGTTAAGGTGCATGAGATTGCTAGTGCTGTGGGCATCTCGACTGAACGGGTACATAATATTTTGCATAAACATTTGGACATGAGAAAGCTATCCGCAAGATGGGTGCCGCGATTGCTCACGCTTGACCAAAAACGGAATCGTGTGAAGTGTTGCAAGGATGGTTTGCAGCTGTTCCAGAAGAATCCGGAAGACTTTAAGCGTCGTTTCGTCACTGTGGATGAAACATGGATACATTACTATACTTCTGAGACCAAACAACAATCTAAACAATGGGTTACCAAGGGGGAATCTGCACCAAAAAAGGCGAAGACCGTTCCTTCGCCGGAAAGGTTATGGCGACTGTCTTTGGGATTCGCAAGGGATAATCCTTATCGACTATCTGGAAAAGGGTAAAACTATTACAGGTGAATATTATTCGTCGTTATTGGACCGTTTGAAAACCGAGCTGCAAGAAAAACGCCCGCGATTGGCCCACAAGAAAGTCCTTTTCCATCACGACAACGCACCAGCACACACCTCAGCAGTTGTGGTCGCAAAATTAATGGAAATAGGATTCCAACTCGTTTCACATCCCCCCTATTCTCCAGACTTGGCTCCCTCGGACTACTATTTGTTCCCCAATTTGAAGAAATGACTGGCGGGACAAAGATTTTATTCAAACGAGGAGGTGATTGCAGACACTAATGGCTATTTTGCAGACTTGGACAAATCCTATTATTCGGAAGGGATCAACAAACTAGAACATCATTGGACGAAGTGTATAAGCCTAAAAGGAGACTATGTCGAAAAATAAAAAAAGGTTTACCCCAAACACATAAGCAGTTTTTATTTTTGCACGGACTTTTCAAACCAGCCTCGTAAAACACTTATTATGTATTATTACCACTATATTGTACAAGTTTTGCGACTGCAGTTTCGACCTATGCGGTCATTATCAAGCTTACGTACTAAACTGAATTAAATAGACAAGTCATACTAAAATTAAAGTTAGGTGGTAGGTATAAAATATTATTATAAAACATTATTATTTAATTCTAGGGTTAATACAATTGATCTTAAGTGGTAGGTAGTAATTTTATGGTTTTATGACGGTAAATAGCGGTGAATAGAAAAGGTCTAGTTGGTCGTTTAACAGATTACAGTTTTGGTTTTTCCGATGTTTATAAATTTCCAATGATTCTAAGATATTTAATTTAAAACCTTTCTCCGCATAATGTGGAATTTCTGTATTATGTAAATCGGGAAAGGGGTGTTGGTTTTCTGTACAGTGGTTTGCAAATGAGGAATCTGTTTTTTTTGTAGTCTATATGATCTAAAATGTTCTGTATGTCTGGTTTTAATGTTTCTTCCACTTTGTCCAATATATATGCTGTTAGAGTCCGAGCATTTTAACTTATAAACTCCACATTTTTGAAATTTGTCCGTCTTATCTTTGCATTGTAAAGGATATTTGATAGGGTATTTTGCGATTTGAACGCAATTTTCAGATTATGTTTTGAAAAAATATTGGCTAATTTTTCGGATAGCGTGCCATGGTAGGGTATTGTAATGTATGTATGTTGTTCCGTGGATTTTATTTTAGGGTATATTAAGCGAAAAGTAAGTTGCTTTGTTTTTTGTTAATCCAACCCACTCTCGAGAGAAGTTATTTTTTGTGGCAATGTTTTTAATAGTATTTAGTTCGTCTTCTAGGTCAGCTTTGGATAACGGGAGTGAAAGGGCTCTATGTATCATTGAGTTGAATGCTGCCATTTTATGTTAGTTTGGGTGGAATGAGTCTTTTGGGATCGTTATACCTGTGAATGTGGGTTTTCTGTATACTTTAAATGTGCAACTGTTATTCATATGTAAGATGCTTAGATCTAGAAAGTTAATTTTGTTATCTGCTTCCTGTTCTAGAGTAAACTGAATTTTTGGGTGGATGCTATAATAAAATCCATGGAACAACATACATACATTACAATACCTTACCATGGCACGTTATCCGAAAAATTAGCCAATATTTTTTCAAAACATAATCTGAAAATTGCGTTCAAATCGCAAAATACCCTATCAAATATCCTTTACAATGCCAAAGATAAGACGGACAAATTTCAAAAATGTGGAGTTTATAAGTTAAAATGCTCGGACTGTAACAGCATATATATTGGACAAAGTGGAAGAAACATTAAAACCAGATATACAGAACATTTTAGATCATATAGACTACAAAAAACAGATTCCTCATTTGCAAACCACTGTACAGAAAACCAACACCCCTTTCCCGATTTACATAATACAGAAATTCTACATTATGCGGAGAAAGGTTTTAAATTAAATATCTTAGAATCATTGGAAATTTATAAACATCGGAAAAACCAAAACTGTAATCTGTTAAACGACCAACTAGACCTTTTCTATTCACCGCTATTTACCGTCATAAAACCATAAAAATTACTACCTACCACTTAAGATCAATTGTATTAACCCTAGAATTAAATAATAATGTTTTATAATAATATTTTATACCTACCACCTAACTTTAATTTTGGTATGACTTGTCTATTTAATTCAGTTTAGTACGTAAGCTTGATAATGACCGCATAGGTCGAAACTGCAGTCGCAAAACTTGTACAATATAGTGGTAATAATACATAATAAGTGTTTTATTTCTTTCCGTTAACAAATGTACACATATTTTGGTAATTATAGATTCGTTTACCAAATTCGTTCGATTTTGTTCTATTAAGCAAAAATAACCGGTCAAGTGCAAGTTGAACTTGCGCAATTAGTGTTCCGTACGTTGATTGCTTTTAAAAATAATAAATGTTGTAACGGAAGTATAAAATGATCAGTGACTTCATAAAATACACTCCAAATGAGTTTTCAACAAAGTTTATTTCCAATCTTTACTGAAAATTGATGACCTTGAAATTTCTGTTTTTTTATATACCAAATAAATTATTACAGGTAATGCACTCGTGATAATTTTCGTTCAATCTACACCCCGTGGAGAATAATCCAAAATTTTTTTAAAATTTTTTGATAAGTAGTTTTCGAGATAAGGCGGGTGGACAGCGATTTTTCGCGATTTTTTTAAAAATAATACAAAGAAAAGGGCGCGCAAGTATTACATCATATATATATTTTTTACTCGTGTTTTCACAAGCTTTCATTTGACACCACACTCGATTACCTAGTAAAAAATTTTTTTTTCACTTCCGATTTCACCCCCCAAAACTAACCCCTTAAGTCAAAATTTAACTTTCAAAACTACATGGCTCTGATGATGTGTGACAGACAGAAAGACAGACGGACAGACAGGCACCGAAGTGATCTTATAAGTGTTCCGTACGGAACACTAAAAATGACAAACTGCACTATAAAATATCTTACTGAAGTACCACATTTCTAACTGGAAAATTTAAAGAATTTTTGGAAAATTTCTATTGAACTACACTTAATTACAACGGGTGTTCCACGTATCAATGCACAAGTGGAACGTGTAATGCGTACCTTGTTTAACGCTATGCGAGCTTTTCTAAAATTGGACACGAATACTTCCCGAGATCAAAAATGATTTTAATGTTACCGTTAATAAATCAACCGGATAGGTCTCTGGGTTCTAATGTTTGCCGAGAATCGACGATTAAAGCCACCGATCAGCTGTTGGCTGATATACCATTCTAAAATGAGGTCATTGATACAGAGGTGACACGAATAGACGTAAACAAACGTCTGGAGAAAATTGCTGAACAAGCAGTAAATAATTTCAATAAAAAGAGGGTTCATGCAATGCCGTACAATGTTGGTGACAAAGTAGCTATAGAGAATAGTCAGTTGTCATATGGAGGGAAACTAAAACCAAAATTACCAAAATTTTAAGGCTCGAGAGCCACACACAGATATATTCCGTAGTAGTTTTATAATATAGGTTGTATGAAAGTAAGAAATTAATCATTTCGAGGCAATTTTGAGTATTTTGATAAAATTAATTCAGTATCATAATAGCGAAAGCTAACATAAGCTAACATATATATATATATATATATATATATATATATATATATATATATATATATAATATATATATATATATATATATATGAGTTATCAATTTCACGGCTGTGTATTTAAACAAAAATTGTGAGTTTCGCAGGGTTGCAGCCAGATGATAAAGTATTTTCTAGGGCATTTCACAAAAAATAATACTCTTTTTACTTAGTGAAAGCTTTCGGATATATTCAATCCTTCTTCAGTCACTCTACAAAAGGGGGACGGTGGTCATTAAAAAAACTTTAAAAAACAAAAATTATTAAAAAAACTTACTGTAAGTGAGGTTACAAACATAAACTAGGCTCTTCCAACATTCTTTCTTTCTCCAAAAAAAAAAAAAACCTTTTTGTCTCTTGCACCACACAGTGTACATGTAAACAATAAAAACATTCAAAAAGAAAATTTTCAAAATTTAAACACCATTATACATGTATATACTCGGGACGCACAGAGAGCGGTATAGCACTGCCAGTCGTGGTAAATATGCACTTTTTTTTGAAGATGTTTGTTAGATTTAGGAATTTCTCTCTAGAAGAAGATAGAGGATATACGGTTTATTTTAAAATTAATTATAATTTATGTTATATAATAAGATGTCCATCTTTTTATTTTCGAAAAACATATATGTGAAGAATGAAATTAATTACACACACAGTGAAAAGAAGAAAAGGAAAAAAAAAGGAAATGTAAAAAAGGAAAGAAAAAAAGGAAAAGAAGAAAAAAGGGGAAATATATTTTATGCTAAGTTTGGGGTAGCTTCAGAACAATGGAATTCCGTCCTTTGGAGTGACGTACTTAAATTCGAAATTTTCGGTTCAAATCGACGAATTTACGTGCGGCGGTCAGCTGGAGAGAGGATGTTGGAAATTTATTTTCAGGCATGACAACAACCCTAAACATTCTGCTAGACAAATTAGTGAATTTTTGGACCAATGAAAATCCGATGACGTCCTGGAAATGATGACTTGGCCTCCACAATCACCCGACTTGAACCCCATCGAATTGCTGTGGGATCATTTGAACAGGTCTGTTCGAAAACTCAATCCAACATCAGAAAAATCACTTGTGGGAACTTTTACAAGCAGAATGGGTTAAAATAACCGAAGGAACTCTGAAGAAACTACTGGGCAGAATGCCCAAACTCTGTAAAGCGGTAATTAAAAACAAAGGAGGTCACATAGATGAGAAAAATCCTGGAAAATCATGAATATTTTCGGATTTTCTAGACAATAAATAATGTGAACATAAATAATAATTCCTTAAAATTAAAAAAATATATATTATCTGGGTTTTTGTTGTCTTGGGACTGAAATAACTAGGTGGGCAAATAATTTTTGACGATAGTATATATATACAGTCGACACTGTTTATAGTGAAACTCTATATAGTGAAAAACTCTTTATAGTGCAATTTTTTCAAGACCTAGAATATTTTAATGAAATTTCATGTAAAAAGCCCTGCATATCGTGAATCTGTAAAATAGTAACACTCTATATAATAATAAAAAAAATTTTACCGGAATTTTATGTATAAAATTTTTTATGCATTTATTGAGATCTTGGCCATTTCGGGTTTCCCATTTTTATCTAACATTAGCACGAATTCCATTTTTATGACGCATTCTTTTGAAAAGGTTCTTAACGCGTTTATAACGCCTAATGGTTGGCAATAAATCCGGTAGATTTCTGTGAGAAACCCGGGGAATAACCAATTTTATAGAAACCCTGGGAAAAACCCATTTTATAGTCGAGGCCTAGTAATTCGCAAATTCAGGTTCAGTTTCTTTTTGTTTAAGAACAAGTAAGATGTCCAAGCGAGTGTGTTTAAGTTTAGCTGAGAAAATTAAAGTTTTGGAGGAAGTTGATAAAGGCTGCAAAAAAATTGATGTTGCTGCAAAATTTGGTGTTTCTCCAAGTTGCGTCCCTCTGATAATAAAAAGTCGCGACAGTATCATCAAGAAACCTAGTGTTCCAAGCAGTCGAAAACGAGCACGGGTGAGGACTTACGAGGATGTAAATGAAGCAGTTTTACGATGATTTCAAGTGGCCCGTACGCATCAAAACGTACCAATATCGGGAAATTTAATAAAGCAAAAGGCTCTACAATTTGCTAAAGAATTTAACTGCGTTAATTTTCAAGCTAGTGAAGGGTGGTTGAGTGCCTGGAAGACTCGCAATTCAATTGTTTTCAAGACGGTGTCTGGCGAGAGTGCAAGCGTTAGTCAGGAGGACTGTGACATTTGGATTGAAACTGTTTTAAAAAGTGCATTGAAAAAGTACGAGCCAACGTTTTCAATTGTGATGAAACCGGTTTGTTTTTTTAAATGTTTGCCAAATAAAACTTTTGCTTTGAAAAGTGATAAATGTTTTAAAACAAGTAAAGAATGGGTGACACTTATGGTTGGAGTAAACATGGATGGCTCAGAAAAACTGAAATTACTGCCCATAGGTACAAGCAAAAATCCTCGTTGTTTAAAAGGAGTTCAATCTTTGGAGTTAGATTACGCCAATAATAAAAAGGCATGGATGACTTCTGAGATTTTCGAAAGATGGATCAAAGAACTGGACACGAAAATGAAAAGCCAAAAGCGAAAGATCGTGATGTTTATAGACAATTGTCCTGCACATCCAGTTACTGTAAGTAAAAAATTAAGGAATATTGAATTGATCTTTTTTCCACCAAACATGACCTCCAAATTGCAAACTATGGACCAGGGTATTATAAAAAACATAAAACATCATTACCGAAACAGAATTGTTCACAAAATTGTTAATGCGATTGATAACAACCTTCCAGTCCAAAAATTGATTACCCTTAAAGAGTGTATAACCGAAGTCGCTAAAGTATGGAGTGAAAATGTTTCTCAGAAAACTATCAAAAACTGCTTTTCTAAAGCAGGTTTTACTGAAAAAATTGACGAATGGGAAGAAGAAGACAAAATGGATCTCGCTACCTTAAAAAGGCAATGGGTATTCTACAAAAAACTGCTACCGTCGACGCAGATTTTTTACTTGAAGATTTCTTAGAAATCGATAATGATGTTGGCACGACAGATCTCCCAACTGACCAAGACATAATTGACGATATAAAAAGTATAGAATATCATGAAGAAGAAACTGAAACCGGGGAATGTCCTGCTAAATTTAGTGAAAATGAAATAAGAAAGGCATTTGACATTGTGCGAACTACTCTCAGGGGCCAGGAAAGTGTACTTGATCAAATCTTTATGCATTTGAATAAATGCGAGAATTTTGTTAAGCAACAATTATTTTTCAAAAGTAATGTTCAAAAGAAAATAACTGATTATTTTTCCTAGTACGTATATATACGTAGTATGTACAGATTTTGTATTATTCTTTTTATTTCGTATGTAGTACATACATACATAAAGTCCGTACGTCATAGTTTTCAGGCAATATCCCAGACGACTATTATATTTTTTGTCTCTTTTTACCAATACCTACGATTTTTGGTGAAAAGAGACAAATAATATAATAGCCGTCTGTTATATGGCCTGAAAACTATGACGCAAGGGTAAAGATATAACGTACGGACTTTATGTATGTATTTAGCCCTATACATGCTATGTACTATTTAAACTTTCGAATGTTTAATAAAATCTTTTCTAATAATTCAATTTTGCAATTTTTTTTGTTGCTTGTACCTTATAAAATACAAGTCAATGATTACCAATATAAAATACATACATAGCAATATATACGGATTTTTTCTTTATATAGTGAAAAACTTTCCATAGTGAAATTTCGGTCAACATTTTGGTCTTTCACTATATAGACTGTCGACTATATATATATATATATATATATATATATATATATATATATATATATATATATATATATATATATATATATAATACATATACAAAAAGTCTAAAAATTGTTATTTCTGACGTAATAGAATGACTCGTAATTGCAGTTTTTAATTATTTCCCATTGGGATGTCCGTACCTATACGTAAAAAATGGTATAACTGAATATGATTATATATACACATAAATTCAATTATCATACAATACTATTTACTGTAATTAGTAATCAAGTGTCAGCATGACGACGAAAGTAAAACTTCGGTCCCAGAATAGGCACAGATCACTTATGATAATAAAAACCAGCCACGTGCAAGTCGGACTCGAGCAATTATTGTTCCGTACTATGATTGTTTTTAAAATAAAATAAAATCCTTACCTAGGCTAAGTTAACTAGATCCCTGACATGTATGTTTTTTCTTAGTCAATAATGTATAATAGTTATAGCATTTTAGCTACCTAATCTATAATATATATAAAATGCGACGTCTCTCTGTCTGTCTGTCTATCCGTTAGTGCGCCTATCACTGGAGAACCACCTATCCGATTTACGTACTTTTTTTTAAAAACATACATATGTTCTCTGGCCAAGTTATAGGCTGTATTTTATTACGATAGGTAGCATAATGAATGAGCAGTGATGTAAAATAGTGAATGAAGTCGGAAAAAAGTTTGTCGCTAGCACGTTCCCTTGCAATACACAGCCAAAACCATTAAATATGGAACAATATTGTGTAGCAGAGAATATCTATAATCTATAATATATATAAAATGCAACATCTCTCTGTCTGTCTGTCCATTAGTACGTTTATCACGCGAGAACCACTTATCCGATTTACATGTCTTTTTTTAAATTCATACATATATTTCTTTGGCCAGGTTATATAATAATAATAATAATCTATATCTATAAATATATATAAAATGCAAGTTCTCTCTCTCCGTCTGTCTATCTGTCTGTTTGCCCGTCCGTTAGTGCGCTTATCACTGGAGAACCACTTATCCGATTTACGTGCTTTTTTTTTTAAAACATACATATGTTCTCTGGTCATGTTATAGACTATATTTTATTACGTGAGGTAACATGAGGAATAAGCAGTGACGATAATAGTGAATCAAATCAGAAAAAAGCTTGCCGCTAGCGCGTTCTCTTGCAATACACTGCTTAAACCACTAAATATGGAACAATATCATGTAGCAAAGGATATCTATAATATATATAAAATGTAACGTCTCTCTGTCTGTTTGTCCGTTTGTGCGCTTATCACTGGAGAACTACTTACCCGATTTACGTGCTTTTTTTTTTAAACATGCTAAACCATTAAATATGGAACAATATCATGAAGCAAAGAATATCTATATTATGTATAAAATGCAATGTCTCTCTGTCTGTCTGTCTGTCCGTTAGTGCGCTTATCACTGGAGAACCACTTATCCTATTTACGTGCTTTTTTTTAAACATACGTATGTTCTCTGGCCAGGTTATATGATATATTTTATTACATTAGGTGACATAAGGAGTAAGCAGTGACGATAATAGTGAATCAAGTCGGAGAAAAGTTTGCCGCTAGCGCGTTCTCTTGCCATACACTGCCTAAAGCTTTAAATATGGAACAATATCATGTAGCAAAGAATATAATATATATAAAATCCAACGTCTCTCTGTCTGTCTGTCTGTCCGTTAGTGCGCTTATTACTCAAGAATCACTTATCCGATTTAGGTGTTTTTATAAATTTATACATATGTTCTATATATTTCGATATAAGCCTAGATAATGGGAGATAAGGTGAGATAACGGGAGATAAGGAGAAATCATGGGAGATAAGTCGAAATAAGCCTCGATAATGGGAGATAAGGTGAGATAATGGGCGATAAGAATAAATAATGGGAGATAAGGAGAAATAATGGGAGATAAGCAGAGATAAGTCTAGATAATGGGAGTTATAGTGAAATAATGGGAGATGAGCAGAGATAAGCCTAGATAATGGAAATTATGTAGAGATAAAGGGAGATAAAGAGAAATATTGGGAGATAATGGGAAAAAATGGGAGATATTTTATTACGTTGGGTAACATAAGGAATAAGCAGTGACGATAGTAGTGAATCAAGTCCACGCGAGCGGAGCCGCGGGCCCGGCTAGTAGCTAATAAATCAATCCAGAATCTAGTAATAAAAGTGTAAAACAAATATTTACTACCTAAATAAAACTGTCACCATTTTGGCGGTCAAATATTTTTGTTTTTTTATTCCAGACAGATTATCAAACGTAATGCACTTGCCCATCCTACGCTTTATGAAGACTATACCAGAGTTTTTTCAAAATTTTTTGATCAGTACTTTTCGAAATAGGATGGGTGGACAGGGCTTTTTGCCCATTTTTAAGAATAATACAAAGAGAAGTATGCGCAAGTATTACATCACATATATTTCTGAACTCGTGTTTTCACAAGCTGTCATTTGACACGCCACTCGATAACCTGGTAAATTTTTTTCACTTCCGATTTCATCCCTAAAACCAACCATTTAAGTCAAAATTTAACTTCCAAAACTATACGGCTCTGATTGGGCCATCAATTGCTATATATTTGTGCCAAATTTCAACTTTCTATGTCAACTAGTTCCGGAAAAAATCGGGTATGGCAAACGTGCAGACGGACGGACGGACAGACAGACACCGAAGTGATCCCATAAGTGTTCCGTACGGAAAAATACCATCTCATAATTTAACTTGTAAATAATTTACAAAATTAATGGTTAGACACGAAGCTTGTTTATTTTTTTCCGTATTTAGGTTTTAGTTTCTTTAACTTAAATTTATATAACATTATAGTAGTTCACAATAACAGTAAAAAATTTCATTATTCAATCGTTATCTATGTCCCTAAAAAGCACCTCAGTTTTTTAGGCAAAATTAAAAAGTTTATTTACATATTCGAATTCTGCGTAAAGGAGAGATGCCATATTAGATCCACCATTTCGAGTTTAAAAAAAACTATTAGATTCAAAAAGCAAAAAAGGATAAATTTTTACTATTTAACAATTGGTGAAAAACATACCCATTTCGTCGCCTATTTTTTTAAGAGCTTCCTTAAGCTTCTCTTTTGATCTACCAGCAACACCCCAACTCAAATTGCGTCCATCTTGCTTGGACATTCTGTCAACATAAGGAATGCAATGGATCCCTGTAAAACCAGTTGCTCCAAATATAACAATGTCTAAGCGGTCCGCCATGGTGAATTAAAACTAAAAAAATAATGTGCATATGTACATATTATATATATATATATATAACACATGGGCTGAAAAGTCCCGGGCCTAACAAAGAAAACACGGTTTTTTTGGTTCAAAATTAGCTTTATTCATCAACGTAATCTCCATCAAGAGCAACGCAATCATTCCAGCGCCGCTCTAACATTTCAATACCACTTTTGTAGAACGATTTATCTTTTGCCTCAAAATAGGCCTCAGTTTCAGCGATAACCTCTTCATTCGTGCGAAATTTCTTACCGGCGAGCATTTTTTTCAGGTCTGCGAACAGCCAGTAGTCGCTGGGAGCCAAATCTGGCGAATACGGTGGATGTGGGAGCAATTCGAAGTTCAATTCATGTAGTTTTGCCATTGTTTTGATTGACTTGTGACACGGTGCGTTGTCTTGATGAAACAAAATTTTTTTCTTTGCCATATGCGGTCGTGTTTCTTTGCAATTTCGGCCTTCAAACGCTCCAATAACGCTATATAATATTCACTGTTGATGGTATTTCCTTTCTCAAGATAGTCGATGAATATTACACCACGCACATCCCAAAATACCGAGGCCATAACTTTTCCAGCCGATTGTTGTGCTTTCGGGCGCTTTGGACGAGGTTCACCAGTTGCTGTCCACTCAGATGACGATCGTTTTGATTCCGGAGTGAAGTGATGGATCCATGTTTTATCCATTGTCACATATCGACGCAAAAATTCCGGTTTGTTACGTTTTAAACATGGCCAAACACTGCTCAGAATCATCAACACGTTCTTGTTTTTGATCAACAGTGAGCAAACGCGGCACCCACTTTGAACAGAGCTTTCTCATAGTCAAATGCTCATGCAATATAAAGCCAACACGTTCTCTTGATATCTTTACGATGTCAGCTAACTCACGCAACTTCACTTTTCGATCATTCAAAACGATTTTATGGATTTTTTTTGATGTTTTCTGGTGTTACCGCCTCATTTGGACGTCCACTGCGTTCTGCATCATCGGTGTCTCTACGACCACGTTTGAAGTCAGCAAACCAACGTTTTATTGTTGTTTCTGATGGAGCGGAGTCCCCATAACACTTTTCAAGCCATTGCTTCGCTTGAACGGTATTTTTTTTTTTCCCATCAAGAAGCAGTGTAAAATTAAAACACGAAATTGTTTTTGATCCATTGTTTTGAAAATAACAAAAGTAGCGTCACTCTTAGCACAATAACTCACAAACTAATGAATAGAATATCATGAAATTTTAACAGCTGTCTTTTGAAGGTTAGTATTAACTGAAAAAATGGTGACTGCAATAAAACTAGCGCCATCTATGTGTTTAGGCCCGGGACTTTTCAGCCCATGTGTTATACGTGCGCAGTATTTTATCAATAACTTGTTTTAAACGTTTCGCCACGAATTTGGAGTATTTTCAAAAACTTTTTTCTTTTTTCTTTATTTTTTGTTCTTACATTTCGTGAACTTCGGTGGTTTACTTTACTATCTATTACTGATAGTAAAGTAAACCACCGAAGTTCAAGAAATGTAAGAACAAAAAATAAAGAAAAAAAGAACAAATTTTTTGAAAATGCCCCAAATTCCATGAACCTGAAACCCAAAAAACTCCTAATTTAAATATTGTAAATGGTTTAAGAAGACAAAAGTTTATATATATATATATATATATATATATATATATATATATATATAATATATATATATATATATACACCTATAAGATATGACGATGTTTTTAGAATAAAAGTTTGAGGCTTCCTTAAATTACTTTTACGTAGTTTTATCGAGGGGCGCTATTTATCAATATTTTTCTTCAATTGCCTGATATTGCAAGATATACTAATATGATTTTAACACCCTACATACAGGGCCACGCCGACTCTCGGCGCCTTTGTGCGAAACCTATAAAGCGCCCCTTTTTCGTAAATAGAGAAAAACGGTTCACGGTTGGGAACCGAATTGTTCATTAGGTATAACACGAAGAGCCATGGACTTCGCTCTGATGATTTCGAGGACGACTTTTTCAGCAATCTTGCCTAGACCGACAGGGGCAGCGCGGCCCTGCTTATATACATGAAAATCTTAGTATTTAAAACATTGTAATTCAGCGCTATCTATTGGGATGTACACAGAAACACAGAGGACTTTGTTTCCAAATTGCTTACACATAATTAGAATTATATATATATATATATATATATATATATATATATATATATATATATATATATATATATATATATATATAAATAAATATATACAGTCGACACTGTTTATAGTGAAACTCTATATAGTGAAAAACTCTTTATAGTGTAATTTTTTCAAGACCTAGAATATTTTAATGAAATTTCATGTAAAAAGCCCTGCATATAGTGAATCTGTAAAATAGTAACACTCTATATAATAAAATTTTTACTGGAATTTTACGTATAAATTTTTATGCATTTATTGAGATCTTGGCCATTTCTGGTTTTCCATTTTTATCTAACATTAGCATGAATTCCATTTTTATGGCGCATTCTTTTGAAAAGGTTCTTAACGCGTTTATAACGCCTAATGGTTGGCAATAAATCAGGTAGATTTCTGTGAGAAACCCGGGGAATAACCCATTTTATAGAAACCCGGGGAAAAACCCATTTTATAGTCGAGGCCTAGTAATTCGCAAATTCAGGTTCAGTTTCTTTTTGTTTAAGAATCAAGTAAGATGTCCAAGCGAGTTTAGCTGAGAAAATTAAAGTTTTGGAGGAAGTTGATAAAGGCTGCAAAAAAATTGATGTTGCTGCAAAATTTGGTGTTTCTCCAAGTTGCGTCTCTCTGATAATAAAAGTCGCGACAGTATCATCAAGAACCCTAGTGTTCCAAGCAGTCGAAAACGAGTACGGGTGAGTACTTACGAGGATGTAAATGAAGCAGTTTTTACGATGGTTTCAAGTGGCCCGTACGCATCAAAAACGTACCAATATCGAGAAATTTAATAAAGCAAAAGGCTCTACAATTTGCTAAAGAATTTAACTGCGTTAATTTTCAAGCTAGTGAAGGGTGGTTGAGTGCCTGGAAGACTCGCAATTCAATTGTTTTCAAGACGGTGTCTGGCGAGAGTGCAAGCGTTAGTCAGGAGGACTATGACATTTGGACTGAAACTGTTTTAAAAAGTGCATTGAAAAAGTACGAGCCAAAAAACGTTTTCAATCGTGATGAAACCGGTTTGTTTTTTAAATGTTTGCCAAATAAAACTTTTGCTTTTAAAAGTGATAAATGTTTTGGTGTTAAAACAAGTAAAGAAAGGGTGACACTTATGGTTGGAGCAAACATGGATGACTCAGAAAAACTGAAATTACTGCTCATAGGTAAAAGCAAAAATCCCCGTTGTTTAAAAGGAGTTAAATCTCTGGAGTTAGATTACGCCAATAATAAAAAGGCATGGATGACTTCTGAGATTTTCGAAAGATGGATCAAAGAACTGGACACGAAAATGAAAAGCCAAAACCGAAAGATTGTAATGTTTATAGACAATTGTCCTGCACATCCAGTTACTGTAAGTAAAAAATTAAGGAATATTGAATTAATCTTTTTTTTTCCACCAAACATGACCTCCAAATTGCAACCTATGGACCAGAGTATTATAAAAAACATAAAACATCATTACCGAAACAGAATTGTTCACAAAATTGTTAATGCGATTGATAACAACCTTCCAGTTCAAAAATTGATTACCCTTAAAGAGTGTATAACCGAAGTCGCTAAAGTATGGAGTGAAAATGTTTCTCAGAAAACTATCAAAAACTGCTTTTCTAAAGCAGGTTTTACTGAAAAAATTGACGAATGGGAAGAAGAGGACGAAATGGATCTCACTACCTTAAAAAGGCAATGGGGTATTCTACAAAAAACTGCTACCGTCGACGCAGATTTTTTACTTGAAGATTTCTTAGAAATCGACAATGATGTTGGCACGACAGATCTCCCAACTGACCAAGACAATTGACGATATAAAAAGTGTAGAAGATCATAAAGCAGAAACTGAAACCGGGGAATGTCCTGCTAAATTTAGTGAAAATGAAATAAGAAATGCATTTGACATTGTGCGAACTACTCTCAGGAAAGTGTACCTGATCAAATCTTTATGCATTTGAATAAATGCGAGAATTTTGTTGAGCAACAATTATTTTTCAAAAGTAATGTTCAAAAGAAAATAACTGATTATTTTTCCTAGTACGTATGTACGTAGTATGTACATATGTATTAACAGATTTTGTATTATTCTTTTTATCTCGTATGTAGTACATACATACATAAAGTCCATACGTTATATCTTTACACGTGCGTCATAGTTTTCAGGCAATATTCCAGACGACTATTATATTTTTTGTCTCTTTTTACCAATACCTACGATTTATTTGTGAAAAGAGACAAATAATATAATAGTCGTCTGTTGTATGGCCTGAAAAACTATGACGCACGGGTAAAGATATAACGTATGGACTTTATGTATATATTTAGCCCTGTACATGCTATGTACTATTTAAACTTTCAAATGTTTAATAAAATCTTTTCTAATAATTCAATTTTGCAATTTTTTTTGTTGCTTGTACCTTATAAAATACAAGTCAATGATTACCAATATAAAATACATACATAGCAATATATACGGATTTTTTTTCTTTATATAGTGAAAAACTTTCTATAGTGAAATTATATATATATAAATATATACAGGGTTAGAGGAAAGTCGTCCTAGATAATTAAGGACGTTATAGTTTAGGTCGTTTCTGACCGATTTGACTCTATGACTTGATGTCCTAAACTTAACCGTTTTCGAGATATTGAAGTTTAAAGATTTTCTAAAAAAAACATGTTTTTTTTGCTTTTTTATATCGATTTTTTTTTATTAGAGGTTCTCGAGTGCGATTTTTTGGTTATTTTTAGTTAGTCTGTATGTCAAGTATCAAAAATCATCAAAAAAAATTGAACTAGTTACTAACAGTTTTCAAATGGCAGCTTGTTAATGTTTCTAAATTACGAATTTTTTACCAAGTGTTTCCTACTTTAAACCAATAAAGAGAAAAAAAAAATGTATGGAAGTTATTCTGCAAATTATTTTAAAAACTTTTACGTCTTTTTAGCTATCAAAAAAGGTATAATACTAGGAGTTTAATAGGAAAACTGTACACAGAATGACACCTAAAGCGGGCTCGGGTAGCAAAAGGTAAATTTTTAGTTCTAGGTGAAAATACGAAAAATACACAAATAAAACAAAAAACCTTACAATTTAATATTTTTTATTACGAACACTTCCTCTGTAGTGAGCTGGGCAGCCATCGTGTTGAAAGTACATGTTCACAAACAAGATTCAGCTTAAATGTGTGGATGGGTATAATTTCAAATTATCTGGTTGGGCCATTCTTCCTGCCAGATAATTTGAATGGCGAGGAATACGACAATTTTTTGCGGAATGATTTACCTAATTTGATGGAAGACCTGCCTATTGGTTTGAGACAAAACATGTACTTTCAACACGATGGCTGCCCAGCTCACTACAGAGGAAGTGTTCGTGGATGGCCCAATGACAATTATCCCAACAAATGGATTGGAAGAGGCGGACCCATACCTTGGCCGGCGAGAAGCCCAGACCTAACACCGATGGATTTTTATGTGTGGGGTCACATGAAAAGTCTCGTATACGACCAGATGACTCCTATCGAAAACGTGGATGTCCTAAGACAAAAAAATAATTGATGCGGCTGACGAAATGAGGCGGCACCTCACAACCAGCGTTGTGAAAAGTAATTTAAGAAAAAGAATGAGAATTTGTGTTAGAAATAGGGACGACCATATAGAACATGAATTATAATTAATAAAAAATATTAAATTGCAAGGTTTTTTGTTTTACTTGTGTATTTTTCGTATTTTCACCTAGAACTAAAAATTTACCTTTTGCTACCCGAGCCCGCTTTAGGTGTCATTCTGTGTACAGTTTTCCTATTAAACTTCTAGTATTATACCTTTTTTGATAGCTAAAAAGACGTTAAAGTTTTTAAAATAATTTGCAGAATAACTTCCATACATTTTTTTTTTCTCTTTATTGATTTAAAGTAGGAAACACTTGGTAAAAATTCGTAATTTAGAAACATTAACAAGCCGCCATTTGAAGCTGTTAGTAACTAGTTCAAATTTTTTTGATGATTTTTGATACTTGACATACAGACTAACTAAAAATAACCAAAAAATCGCACTCGAGAACCTCTAATAAAAAAAATCGATATAAAAGCAAAAAAAAACATGTTTTTTTTTTTAGAAAATCTTTAAACTTCAATATCTCGAAAACGGTTAAGTTTAGGACATCATGTCACAGAGTCAAATCGGTCAGAAACGACCTAAACTATAACGTCCTTAATTATCTAGGACGACTTTCCCTGTAACCCTATATATATATATATATATATATATATATATATATATATATATATATATATATATATATATATATATATATATATATACATATATATACATATATATACATATATATACATATATATACATATATATATACATATATATACATATATATATATATACATATATATATATATATATATATATATATATATATATATATATATATATATATATATATATACATATATACATATATATATATATATATATGACTACTATTAAATGATTAGGTTGTTTAAAAGGAGTAGTCAGTTAAAATTATTGACCGCTGATTAGCTTTTATATCAGTTTCTGGCATGTCTTTACAGGCCTAGACCAGAAAATAAATATTATTTGTTAGTGTCAGATATGTTCTACTATACGTTATTAATTTGAATATGGGAAAACGTATGTTACAGTTTAAGGCCAGAAAGTGCTGTCTAGTAACATTAATTTTAATAATCACAATTTTACTGCTTTAGTTATTATTTACATCTGGGATGATTTGTTATTATTATACTATAAAGTGTGGGAGATTAGATTATTTAGGAGTATTCAGTTAAAATGATCAACCTTTGATTGGTTTTTTATCTTTACTGGCCTGAACCAGAAAACAAATATATTATATACTGTCCTCTATATTCTTAGAAACGATATATTACAGCTTAACGCCGAAACGTGATATCAAGGAACGTTTCCCGGACTGTTTACACTGCATTTATTAATACGTAAAACAGTTATTTTTTTAGGTATTGTTTACATCTGGGATGATGTTATTATTATACGAGTAATATGAAGTGTGAGAGATTAGATTATTTTGGCGTATTCAGTTAAAATTACCCACCGTTGGCGTTGATTGGTTTTTTATTTAAAATGTTATCTACTTTTTACATGTTCGAAGATTACATATTTGGTATTAAATTAAAAAAAACCGGTCAAGTGCAAGTTGAACTTGCGCAATTAGTGTTCCGTACGTTGATTGCTTTTCAAATAAAACGTTTTGTTACAGAGGTATAAAATGATCAGTGATTTCACAAAACACACCCTAAATGAGTTTTCAACAAAGTTTGATTCCAATCTTTACTGAAATCTGATGACCTTGAAATTTTTGTTTTTTTTTATATACCAGATAAATTATTAAAGGTAATACACTCGTGATAATTTTCGTTCAATCTACACCCCGTGGAGAATATTCCAGAATTTTTTCAAAATTTTTTAATAAGTACTTTTCGAGATAAGGCGGGTGGACAGCCATTTTTCGCGATTTTTTAAAAATAATACAAAGAAAAGTGCGCGCAAGGATTACATTATATATATTTTTTACTCGTATTTTCACAAGCTTGCATTTGACACCACATTCGATTACCTAGTAAAAAATTTTTTTTTTCACTTCCGATTTCACCCCCCAAAACTAACCCCTTAAGTCAAAATTTAAGTTTCAAAACTACATGGCTCTGATGAGGCCATCAATTCCTATATTATTACCAAATTTCAATTTTCTATGACGAATAGTTTCGGAGAAAATTGGGTGTGACAGGCACCGAAGTGGTCTTATAACTGTTCCGTACGGAACACTAAAAACTGCATATTCATGCATCCTTGGAGTAAAAAATCAGTTGCTGATTGCTGCTACACGGTTACCATTAAGTCCGAGATACGACATAACACGGTACGGGACTGGAAAGTGTTGCTTAATTATGGCCAAAAATAATTCCACAACCAAACTCGATGTTAAGTTATATACCCACTTACCTATAATCATAGAAAATATAACCATCATTACAGAAGGGCTAACAGGTGAAATGAAACGTCGCGGCAAAACGAAGCCGGCTTGCTACTTCGCAAGTAGAACTTTTAAAAACTTGACGAGGCATATTTTAGCGATCCCGCGGTGGCCAGCCTGCTTTATTTTACGGCGATGTTTATCCCACAAATTCGTCTTTCGTAGTGGCAGCTAGATTTTTTGTGCTATAATATATAACAGCCTTGATGATTAATATAAATGTCGCTTAATCTTGACCTTGTTCTAATAATAGCTATTTTAACACAAAATATTTGTATTTTTACCTTGCGGCTAATAATTATTATTTTATCCTTTTTTTATTGTACCTAATTATTAAAGTATTTTGATTGAAAATCTAATACATTATTATTTAATAAAGGATATTTACTGACAGGGGTATGAGGCTTAAGTGATAATTTTTTTCACAACATAATGTGAAAAATTGACGCATTATGTGAAAGAGTTTTTTAGTGTTCCGTAAGGAACACTTATAAGATCACTTCGGTGTCTGTCTGTCTGTCACACCCGATTTTCTCCGAAACTATTTGTCATAGAAACTTGAAATTTGGTAATAAATATAGGAATTGATGGCCTCATCAAATTGGGAAACGCCTCCATCAAAGATCAGATGCGACAAGAAATCACCAGAGAACTTAATCGAGCAGGAAATACCAGCGGCGATGTCCCATCCTTGTGGAATGGTCTCATGGGCAAACTAACAAACGTTTGTAATAGACACTTGAAATCCGATACCAGAACACGGAAAAAGAGATGGATGACCACAGACATTTTAAGCTTAATGGAGAAGAGGAGACTGGTTAAAGCAAATAGGGAAGAATATAAAAGACTTAGTAAAGTGATTCGAAAGGAAGTAAAAATGGCAAAAAAACGATGGATGAGAGAGATGTGTGAAGAGATGGAAGAAATGGAAAAGAAACATGATATTTTCCAAATGCACCGAAAGTTGAGAGATATAACTGGTACGTATTGAAAACAACCAGCCCATGTATTATTCGATTCATCCAATCAACCTATTATACGGGATGAAGAAATCAAAGAAGCTTGGGAAACATATATCAACGAACTTTTTGATGACAACAGAGCTTCCAAAGGAAACAATGACAACTGTTTAAATGGGCCCGAAATCTTAAAGGAAGAAATCGTTCACGCAATCTCTATTACACAGAATAAGAAAGCCACAGGACCTGACGAAAATTCCCATTGAAGTAATCAAAACTTATAGCAGAGGAAAATATAGGACAAATTGCAAAACTGTTTAATCTAATATACAGCACAGGCACTATACCAGAAGAATGGTTAAAATCAACATTCATCACAATCCCCAAACAATCACATCCCAAAAAGTGTAGTGATTACCGCTTAATCAGCTTAATGAGTCACCTCTTAAAGGTTTTTCTACGGATCATCCATTCCAGAATTCGTACAAAGTGTGAGTTCGATCTGGATAATAGTCAGATGAGGTTCAGAAATGCATTCGGGACGCGCGAAGCCTTGTTCGGTGTCAATGTGCTCTTGCAGAAATGTCGGGATCAGCGTAAGGATGTGTTCGTTTGCTTTGTCGACTATGAGAAGGCTTTCGATAAGGTTAGACACGACAAATTAATATCAATACTACAACAACTACAGCTAGATGACAGGGACATTCGAATAATTGAAAACCTATACTGGGGACAAACAGCCGAAGTCCGCATAGGAGAGTTGAAAACAAATAACATAAAAATTAAGCGCGGGGTCCGACGGGGCTGTGTCCTGTCTCCACTCTCCACACCTATACTCGGACAGGATTTTCAAGGAAGCATTAGAGGATGTGGAGCTGGGTGTTAAGGCTAATGGGGTTGTGTTGAGCACAATAAGATATGCTGATGACACCCTCATTATGTGCGATAGACTGGACGGTCTGCAAACTATGGTAAACAGAATTGATGAGGCTGGACGGGGTCTGGGCCTGAATGTCATCGTTGGCAAAACCAAGTTTATGGCGTTTGAAACCAATATGATGATGCGAAGCTGACACTCAACAACTCACCGATAGAGCGGGTTCATAAATTTAAATATCTTGGAAGTATAATAACAGATGACTTGGATCCCGACGTAGAGATAAGATGCAGAATTGAAACAGCTCGTACAACTTTCAGAAAAATGAGCACTCTTCTATGCAATGACAATTTGAACCTCAAACTGAGGCAACGGATGGCCAAATGCTATATCTGGTCAGGGTTGTTGTATGGAGTGGAGTGCTGGACCATAAAAATAAGCACATTGAACCGACTGGAAGCTTTTGAAATGTGGATCCACCGTAGAATGCTTCGAATACCGTGGACTGACTTGCTGACAAATGAGGAAGTCTTGAGTAGAGCAAACTCTGAAAGACTGTTGATCAATACTACAAAATGTCGCAAAATTGCTTATCTCGGACATATACTACGTGGAGAAAAGTACGGTCTTCTCCAGCTCATCATGAAAGGAAAAATTAAGAGAAGGCGCGGAGTTGGTAGAAAACAAATGTCCTGGCTAAAGAACATCAGAGAGTGGACAGGATTCTAAAGCGCTGGAGATCTTTTTAGATTGGCCGAAGACAGACAAGCACTCTCCATAGTGATCGCCAACGTCCGGGCGACCGGATATGGCACATGAAGAAGAAGAAGATCAGAGCCATATAGTTTTGAAAGTTAAATTTTGACTTAAGGGGTTAATTTTGGGGAGTGAAATCGGAAGTGAAAAAAACATTTTTTTACTAGGTCATCAAGTGTGGTGTCAAATGAAAGGTTGTGAAAACAGGAGTAAAAAATATATATAATGTAATACTTGCGCGCACTTTTCTTTGTATTATTTTCAAAAAATCGCGAAAAATCGCTGTCCCGCGCCTTATCTCGAAAAGTACTTATCAAAAAATTTTGAAAAAATCCTGGACTATTCTCCACGGGGGGTAGATTGAACAAAAATTATCACGAGTGCATTACCTTTAATAATTTATCTGGTCATCAGATTTCAGTAAAGATTGGAAACAAATTTTGTTGAAAACTCATTTGGGGTGTGTTTTGTGAAGTCACTGATCATTTTATACCACCGTAACATAAATTTTGACTTAAGGGGTTCGTTTTGAGGGGTGAAATCGGAAGTGAAAAAAAAATTTTTTTACTAGGTCATCGAGTGTGGCGTCAAATGAAAGCTTGTGAAAACACGAGTAAAAAATATATATATAATGTAATACTTGCGCACACTTTTCTTCGTATTACTTTTAAAAAAAATCGCGAAAAATCGCTGTCCCCTACCTTATCTCGAAAAGTACTGATCAAAAAATTTTGAAAAAAATCCTGAAATATTCTCCACGGGGGGTAGATTGAACGAAAATTATCACGAGTGCATTACCTTTAATAATTTATCTGGTATTTAAAAAAAAAAAAAAAATTCAAGGTCATCAGATTTCAGTAAAGATTGGAAACAAACTTTGTTGAAAACTCCTTTGGGGTGTGTTTTGTGAAGTCACTGATCATTTTATACCACCGTAACATAAATTTTGACTTAAGGGGTTCGTTTTGAGGGGTGAAATCGAAAGTGAAAAAAAAAATTTTTTTACTAGGTCATCGAGTGTGGCGCGTCAAATGAAAGCTTGTGAAAACACGAGTAAAAAATATATATATATAATGTAATACTTGCGCACACTTTTCTTCGTATTACTTTTAAAAAATCGCGAAAAATCGCTGTCCCCTACCTTATCTCGAAAAGTACTGATCAAAAAATTTTGAAAAAATCCTGAAATATTCTCCACGGGGGGTAGATTGAACGAAAATTATCACGAGTGCATTACCTTTAATAATTTATCTGGTATTTAAAAAAAAAAACAAAAATTTCAAGGTCATCAGATTTCAGTAAAGATTGGAAACAAACTTTGTTGAAAACTCATTTGGGGTGTGTTTTGTGAAGTCACTGATCATTTTATACCACACTAACAAAAATTTTTATTTTAAAAACAATCAACGTACGGAACACTAATTGTGCAAGTTCAACTTGCACTTGACTGGTTTTTTAATAAGGAATAGTGAGTCTGATGCGTGAAGCTACGTGTCGGTGATAAATTAAAATCACATCTGTGGCCCTTTAGAGAATGTTATTTTTTCAATATGTACCAACAATTATATAGTACAAATCTGTGAAAGAACGCCGGTCTTATAATTTTTAGTTTTCCCGTTTAATTTCGTCAGTCTGTTGTACATTTTGCCACATCGCTTCAGTGGAAAAACGTTTTTCCTGGTTTTAGTTAGGAATAATGATTTGCAGGCAATCATATAAGAAGTTAAAGAAGTGAGGGGAGAAGTAAGAATTATATATCGCTTCATCAGTGGCGTGGCTAAGGTCAACAGGCGGAGGGGGATTATGGATACAAAGAGCGGACATTATTACAAGCAGAGCTACGTATAAGGGGGGGTACACTAATTCAGTATTAACATAAATATTATATAGAAGGGACTGGGATGGATGATTAACAGACTTTCTCCTTGTTTTTGGTTTCCAAACAGGAATTTTAATCTCAATTTTACTTGTATAAAGAGGCAAAATTGCGATTGAAATGGTGGTTTATACTATTAAAACTACAACATTTTTCGACCTTTACCCTTTCGTCTTCCTCCCTAAAGCGATATCGCAAAAAAGTGATAGCTTCTTTCTCATTTCAAGTACTCTATATCTACCAAATTTATTACCGATAACTTATTTCGAGGAATTTAAAAATCTTTTCTTAAAAACTTCTTCATTTATAACACAAACACTGAACAATTTCAAGGTTTTCAGGTCTAAGATAAGACATTCCTTGAATATTTAATAAAAAAATAATTAAAAGCAAATCAAGAGGAATGCCGCAGATCCCACCGAACAGTTTTCCAATTGAAATAAATTTAAATTGTAAGAAATTAACAAACTTACCTAAACTTGCAAAAGTACTCACAACTCCGACAGTACAGAGAACAAATATGCGAATAAAGAAAACAATGAGCCATATGAAGCTTTAAATTCGGTGCGTGATCTCCTGAGGTGGGGATAGGCCAGGGGGAACGCACGTGGATCGGAAAAAGAGATAAAATTATAGTCTTTTCCCTGATAGGTCACATTTGTGCTACTGCATTATAAAGCTTTCTCTTTTTAATATACGCTCTAGCAGTATAATGCCAGCCTTTTATTAATCTGTAGCGCACATCAAGAGTAACAGTACGTTTAAATGAACTATCAATTGTTTTTCTGCTGTCGATCGTTCTTTTAGGTTCTTTGTTTTCATGACTTGCATTTTTTCCAATTCTTATGATTCGCATTTTCTGCTGTTTGATGATTTATTTCTGAATTATTTCTACTTACGTTATTCAATATTAAGTAAAGACGTAAAAATAAGTATCTTTTTATTCCAATTTTTTCAATTTTAAAATCAATTTGAAAAGTATTTTTAACTAGAGATAGAGTTGTTTGTATAACTATTAATGTCTTTTTGGAGGCGTTATGAGCTTTGTTTCGTTTTTGGCTTTATTTCCCTAAAACTATACCGTGTTTTACGCAGGTTTTCGTAAAAACTGTTTAACCATTTTTGGTAGGAAAAATGTATAAATTCAGGTTCAAAACGTAAGAATTCCCAATAAATATTTGGAGAACTGGTTGTTAACCTTGGCATTTGAAAATGTAATCATTTATATCATCTTCCTTTATTTAATTTATATATATATATATATATATATATATATATATATATATATATATATATATATATATATATATATATGTATAAAGGGTGATTCATTTAGAGGTACTTTTTTTTAAATAAAAAAAAATGAATAAAAACAATTTTATTTTATAATCTTTATTATCATATAAAAGAACCATTCTTTACAATTATTTCTTAAAGATAATTTCTTTCAAATGTTGTCCGCGACTACGGTTAACAACGTCCATTCTGAAGTTCCAATTTTCAATGACGCGTGTGAGTATTTCGAGTGGTATTTGGCCAATGACTCGAGTAATATTGGCCTCCAATGCCTCAATTGTAGCTGGCTTATCCATGTAGACTTTGGACTTTACATAGCCCCAAAGGAAAAAGTCAAGAGGTGTGATGTCACATGATCTAGCCGGCCAATTCACTGGTCCAAAGCGTGAAATGATCTGTTCGCTGAATTGCTCTCGCAGTAAAGCCATGGTTTCACGGGCTGTATGGCAAGTGGCGCCATCTTGTTGGAACCAAATTTCGTCGAGACCACGGGCTTCAATTTCTGGCATCAAATAGTCTGTTATCATGGCGTGATAACGGTCACTGTTTTGAAGAAATATGGACCGATTATTCCACCGGCCCATAAACCACACCAAACAGTTGTTTTTTCTGGATTTAATGGCAGCTCTTGAACCTCTTCAGGTTGTTCATCACCCCAAATACGGGCATTTTGTTTATTCACGAACCCATTAAGCCAAAAATGGGCCTCATCGGTGAACAAAATTTTTCTCGAAAACAGTGGATCTTCTGCAAGCTTGTCAAGAGCCCAACGACTAAAACGGAAACGATTCGGAAGGTCGGTCGGCTTCAGTTGTTGCACTAGTTGAATTTTGTATGCTTTTAAAGAAAGATCCTTACGTAAAATACGCCAAGTTGTTGAATATGACAGGCCAAGCTGTTGAGAACGGCGACGAATCGACACTTCACGGTCTTCGCGTACACTCTCCGCTACCGCCCCTATATTTTCTTCACTACGTGCTGGATGTGGTCTATTCGGTCGAGCATTATCTAATAATGAAAATTGGGTCTCAAACTTATTGATGGTAGAGCGAATTGTGCGTTCGGTAGGCCGATTATGTGGACCATAAGTTGCTCTAAGCGCCCGATACACATTCCTCGTAGAACGCCCATTTTCGTAATAAAGTTGAACAATTTGTAGACGCTGTACCGGGCTAAGTCTTTCCATTATGAATTGTCAAACACTACTGAACAGGAATGCCACTTCAGTTGACACGACGCATGCGCAATCTGCAATTAAATCCCCATCACAAAAAGTACCTCTAAATGAATCACCCTTTATATATATATATATATATATATATATATATATATATATATATATACATATATATATATATATATATATATATATATATATATATATATATATATATATATATATATATATATATATATATATATATATACCTATATATTATATATATATATATATATATATACATATATATATATATATATATATATATATATATATATATATATATATATATATATATATATATATATATATATATATACAGTGACTCACAGCTTAAATGATGCAGTCGCTATAAGAAAAGACTAACTGGTTTCAGTGCCTCTTTATTTATTTGGAAAAAACAACTTATTGAAATTAAATTAGTAAAGAGTCTTCTAAAAAGTATGAATTATTTTTTGTCTTAAATATGCCTTACTTAATTAACAATAAATAATTAATTAAATTATATGCGATTTTAACATCACAGCTTAAATGATGCAAAATTCAATATACCAAAATGATTAGAGAAAACAAACTGTAGAATTTGAAATAAGCCTGCTAATATTTGGTCGGGCCTCCCTCATTATCAATAACGGCTTGAAATCTTCTGGACATTGATTCAACTAACTTTCTAGTATACTCCGGGGAAATTGTATTCCATGCTTCAATAATTTTTACTTTTAATTCAGTATTATTTGATAATGGGGCACTATTTACTTTATTTTTTAATGTCAGCCACAAATTTTCAATTACATTTAAGTCTGGTGACTGGGCTGGTGTTTTAATAACATTTGGACAGTTATAAAGCAACCAACTGCGAACTCGAAATGACGTGTGCTTTGGATCATTGTCGTGAGAGAACCGATAATTGTTTTCAATATCTAATTTTTGGGCACTAGCGACGAGATGCTGCCTTAGTATATCCAAGTACACATATTGGTTCATATTCCCTTCGACGAAATGCATGTTACCTACTCCTGCAGATGACATACAGCCCCATAACATCACTCCACCTCCACCGTGCTTTACCGTAGCTTTCATATTTTTCAATTTTAATTCTTCGTTAGGCTTTTTCCACACTGATATTTTTCCATCGGACCCAAATAAGTTTATTTTGATCTCATCAGCAAATATTACTGAATTCCAGAAGTTCAAGTCTTTATTGATATGCTCTCTGGCAAATTCCAATCTCACGCGTCTATTTCTTTGGCTAATGAAAGGCTTATTTCTAGCAGTTCGACCATGTAAATTATTATTTCGCAAGATCCGTCGAACTGTTTCAGGATTACACCTTTTTCCAAACTGTCTTTCTACCTCGGCGCACAACTTTGGCGCACTTTTTTTTGGATTATTTGATACCTCTCTTAAAATCCATCTTTCTTCACGTTCATTGAAGATCTTATTTGGAGCCAACCTTGACTTATTCTCGACTCTATTTTCATTCCGGTAACGTTCAATGATATGCTGAACAGTTGACGGACATTTATTTACCATTTTGGCTATGTCTCTTTGGCTGTATCCATTCCTGTAATGAGTAATAATTAAATTTCTCTCAGAAATTGTAGTTCGACGACCCATTCTTAAACAATTTCGTTTTATTGAATGAAAAAATGTCAAACTAAACAAAAAACAATTGCACTAAGAAATCAAAGCAACGCCGCCTTCGTAAATTTCAAAATGCGATAAGTTTTGACCCCTGTTGTTATTTTGCATCATTTAAGCTGTGACGTTAAAATTGCATATGATTTGATTAATTATTTATTGTTAATTAAGTAAGGCATATTTAAGACAAAAAGTAATTCATACTTTTTTAGAAGACTCTTTACTAATTTAATTTCAATAAGTTGTTTTTTGCAAATAAATAAAGAGGCACTGAGACCAGTTAGTCTTTTCTTATAGCGACTGCATCATTTAAGCTGTGAGTCACTGTATATATATATATATATATATATATATATATATATATATATATATATATATATATATATATATATATATACTATCGTCAGAAAGTATTTGCCCAACTAGAAATTTCAATATAACTGCCAAAATTTAATACCTAATTAAACTCTTTTATTATATTAGGTAAATTTAATTTTTTTTTTCTTAACAAGTGTCCATCATAAAATTGCTTAGATACGCCTTTTTAGTGAAATCACAAATTAAAAACCAATCAGAACAAATTTCCAAGTTTTGCATGATAATCGTTTTGAGGCGATTCAGAATTCCAGTTGAAGTAAGGACTCATTTCAAGTTTCTAGAGATTATGGAAATTCCTAGTGACATTTTATGATAAAAACTATGCCATAAATACCATTGCCCTCTTGGAAATTAACCATTTGCAAACAGTACTTTGTCATTGATACAGGCTCAATTGTTTTGTGAAAATGTCAAAAACGAAAGAAGTTTCAGTTGAAAATCGGGCTCTGATAATTGCGAGACGTCAAAATGGTCACTCGAGTCGACAAATTGCGAATGATAGGCGGATGCCAAGGAGAACGGTGGGCTACATCGTAAAAAAAATTTCTACGGGACATGGAATTCCAACCAAAAACGTTCAAGAAGGTCTCGAAAAATGACTCCCGCCGACGACAGAGCTGTAACAATATCCAGAAGACGTAATCGCCGCCTAACCGCATCAGAAATCACGGCCCAAGTAAACCTGGAGCGGCCCATCCCCATCAGCGTGACAACCGTGAAAAACAGGTTAGCAGAAGGTGGACTACACGGGAGAGTTGCAGTAAGGAAACCACTTCTTAGGCAAATGAATAAACATAAACGATTAGAATGGGCCCGAGAACATGAAAATTGGACATCAGAATAATGGATTCGAAATTTGCGGCGGTTAGCTGGAGAGAGGATGTTGGAAACCTGTCTGTCAGTAAAACATGGTGGAGGTTCAGTAATGGTTTGGGGTTGTTTTGGCAACCGTAAAGTTGGAAAAATCTTTAGGATAGAAGGAATCATGCGAAAAGAACAGTATCAAGAAATTTTGCTAATTTAAATGCTTCCCTCTTGGAAAGATATTTTTCAGGGGAAATTTATTTTTCATCATGACAACTAAACATTTTGCTAAACAAATTAGAGAACTTTTGGACCAATGGAAATCCGATGACGTCCTGGAAGTGTTGATTTGGCCTCCACAATCACCCGACTTGAACCCCATCGAATTGCTGAGGGACCATTTAGACAGGTGTGTTCGAAAATTCAATCCAACATCAGAAAATCACTTGTGGGAACTTTTACAAGCAGAATGGATTAAAATAACCGAAGAAACTATGAAGAAACTACTGGACAGAATGCCGAAACTCTGTAAAACGGTAATTAAAAAAACAAAGGAGGTCACATAGATGAGAAAAATCCTGGAAAATCATGAATATTTTTCTGATTTTGCTAGACTGTAAATAATGTGAAAATAATAATAATGCATTAAAATTAATACATATATATATATATATATATATATATATATATATATATATATATATATATATATATATATATATATATATATATATATTTATATATATAAACTCCTGGACAAAATTAACGCAACAATCTGAAAATTAATTTATCTTTTTCTTATGTCAGTTTTAAAGTTTATCAAGTATTTGAATAGTAGACTATGCATATTTTGTTTCGTTGTTCATGACAGAAATCAAAACAATTAGTTTAAATTTACAGTTTTAAAGAATTTTTTTAGAAGATAAACTTGTTCCCTTTTTCAAAGTAATACGTTTTTGTGGTAGACTGTTTTATTTTTGACCCCGAAGAATTAGAGAAATGAATCGAACAAGGAATTTAACTGAACACGAGGTAGTGCGAGCCTCAGTTTTATTGGACGAGGGATATTGTCAGATTTATGTTGCCAATTTGTTAGGCAAACATCGTTTCACAATAAGTCGTATGGTAAGACGCTTGAATGAAGTAGGAACTTATTCTAGAAGGCTAGAGCAAGGGCGAAAACGATGCACTAGCGACCTAGATGAACGTTTTATAAGACAATATGCTTTAAGAAACAGGACTGTCACTAGTTCTATTCGGCGGTGGCTCTGTTATGTTCTGGAGTGGCATCTGCTTTGATGCTCGCACAGAGTTCCTGTCCGTACGAGATCCATGAATGCTGACTACTATCTTGAGAATATTGTAATAGAACATGTGATGCCTTTCGGTCATTTTGTGGGGCCCAATTTCCTGTTTATGCAAGACAACGCTCGACTTCACGTGGCTAGGGAGGTCCTCGATTATCTTAATCAAGTTGATATACCGATTATGCAATGGCCACCAAAAAGCCCGGATCTGAATCCGATAGAACATGTATGGAATCACCTTAAGAAAAATGTGAAACGTCATATACCTACACCTAGAAACCAGAGGGACTTGAAAATGCAGTTATCACAGAATGGGAGCAAATTCCTCAAGATTTTATCCAAAATTTAATTAGAAGCATGCCTAGGCGCATAAACGCTGTCATCCGAAGTAGAGGAGGTAACACACGCTACTAGTGTCCCAGTTACACCATTAATTTTGCTACTAGTGTCCCAGTTTATTTTTTTCATTATTACATAATTTCAACGATTTTGTTATTAGGTCTTAAGAATAATTTTAATTCGAATCCTATAGAGAAATTTGGTAGCTAATTCACTTTTAAAGTATATATATATGTATATATATATATATATATATATATATATATATATATATATATATATATATATATATATACACTTCTGGACAAAATTAACGCTACAACATAATGAAATAGTCCAATTACTTTTTTAAAACACTGCATACAAAATAAACTAATAACTGAGTAGTATAAAACTGTTAAACAAACAATCACAGTCCATAAAGCCACAGAAACATGTCCGTACCTGACTCGATTTCGATCGCGACTGATACAGGTTTGTACTTGTTTACGTTCATGTATCACTTTGTCAACACAGTGTTGCCATATGTTAAAAATAAATACAAATATGTAGTCTACAACAATTCTTTTAAATAAAAATCAATAATATTGTAGTTTAAATATACCATTATTGCATAAAAACTCTTAAGAAACATAAAATTACTAAAAAAAATACAGTGCGTCTAATAATTTGGCCAGGGACTGTATATATATATATATATATATATATATATATATATATATATATATATATATATGTAAACGACATCGTCTCAGCCTCTATATAGAAAAATCCCCGTCCGGGTCTGATTGAAAAAGAAGTTTAGAATTAACAGCATGACTGAACGATGTAACTTGAGAAGTAAGATATAAATTATGGGTGATTGCTCCGCGGACAGAATGGGTTGTTTACATGACGTAGATTATGTATATTTAAGTTACTATAGTTCACATGTCTCAAATTAGTAAAGCCTTAAATATGTTTTATGTGACAGGTTTGGCTATATATTATATTAAGATTATGTTTTTTGTATAGCGAATGTTTTGGGGTATGCGTTTCATATTATTATTGTTTGTTTGAGAGCCGAAGTAGACGGTCAGTTTTTGTTAGACGTCAGTTTCAATTCTTAATAAAAGTGTTTTTACCCATATATATATATATATATATATATATATATATATATATATATATATATATATATATATATATATATATATATATATATTATCAACATTTAGCCCTCAATTATTTACGATTGTGATAAGAAATTGATGTTATATAATCATATGGCAATATCTAACATTAACATATAACAAGAACAATAAATAATTGGTAATAATATACCATTTACACTGACCACGCCACAATTTTGGTCAGAAAAAGCTTATTTTGAGGCTTAGATTAAGAATTTTAAATATGAAAGTACAAATTTGCTGAATTCTATGTCAACACCGCAAAAATACACCGATAACGAAGTCTACTTTTTTTTTTAAATCCTTAATTTTTTTTAAACAGTATTCTAGCTGGGTTTTACTTGTTTTTCAAGGAAAGGTCAAAATGAGGAAGTAATAAGTTAATTTAGACCTCGAATTCGGTTCTAGCGCCCCAAAATACGAGGCTGGTTTGAAAAGTCCGTGCAAAGTCCGAGAGATGGCACCACCGGCGCGTATCAAGGTCATGTTTAGTTAGTAGCATCTCTTGAATGAACGCACACCAAGTTTCAGCCATATTGGTCTATTTCTTTGTGTTTGGCATTCGTGTGAATCAAGGAAGTCGAGTGATTTTCAAGAAATGGACGAAAAAGAATTTCGTGTGGTGATTAAACATTACTTTATGAAAGGCAAAACGCCTCAGGAGACTAAAGAGAAGCTTGATAAACATTATGGTGACTCTGCACCTTCGATTAGAACAGTTTATAAGTGGTTTCAAAATTTTCGGAGTGGCCATATGGGCACAAGTGACGCTGAACGTTCTGGACGGCCTGTGGAGGTTACGACTCCAGAAATCATTGATCAAATCCATGATATGGTCATGGATGACAGATGAGTTAAGGTGCGTGAGATTGCTAGTGCTGTGGGCATCTCGACTGAACGGGTACATAATATTTTGCATAAACATTTGGACATGAGAAAGCTATCCGCAAGATGGGTGCGGCGATTGCTCACGCTTGACCAAAAACGGAATCGTGTGAAGTGTTGCAAGGATGGTTTGCAGCTGTTCCAGAAGAATCCGGAGGACTTTAAGCGTCGTTTCGTCACTGTGGATGAAACATGGATACATTACTATACTCCTGAGACCAAACAACAATCTAAACAATGGGTTACCAAAAAAGGCGAAGACCGTTCTTTCGGCCGGAAAGGTTATGGCGACTGTCTTTTGGGATTCGCAAGGGATAATCCTCATCGACTATCTGGAAAAGGTAAAACTATTACAGGTGAATATTATTCATCGTTATTGGACCGTTTGAAAACCGAGCTGCAAGAAAAACGCCCGCGATTGGCCCACAAGAAAGTTCTTTTCCATCACGACAACGCACCAGCACACACCTCAGCAGTTGTGGTCGCAAAATTAATGGAAATAGGATTCCAACTCGTTTCACATCCCCCCTATTTTCCAGACTTGGCTCCCTCGGACTACTATTTGTTCCCCAATTTGAAGAAATGGCTGGCGGGACAAAGATTTTATTCAAACGAGGAGGTGATTGCAGACACTAATGGATATTTTGCAGACTTGGACAAATCCTATTATTCGGAAGGGATCAACAAACTAGAACATCGTTGGACGAAGTGTATAAGCCTAAAAGGAGACTATGTCGAAAAATAAAAAAGATTTACCCCAAACACATACGTAGTTTTTATTTTTGCACGGACTTTTCAAACCAGCCTCGTACATACAGATATGATGGTTAGTGAAAAAGTGCGAGACGTTTTTGTTCTTGTGTCTTTAATTTAATAATTATCAAAATAGATTTAAAATTATTCGAAATCTGTCCATTTCTGAAGGTTGTACCCACGGAAACTTTTGTTCAGAAAGCTGAGAATTACAACATGCCAAAAATTCAGGGAATATGATCGAAACCACTTTTCCACAAGAAATTTGCGCGGTCCTTTAATGGCAAATTTGAGTTTCTCAGATATCTTAATAAAACAATTGTCCTTTAAGTTATAACCATCAAAATAAAAACATTTTTTTTTTCAAATCATATAACAGTTCATTTTATTGTGAATTATTAAATTCAGATAAATTTGCTTTGGAAAGAAGACTCTGTATCTTCTAATACCAATCCAAATTTTACTTTGGCAGGCATTCAATTGTTCCGTATTCATTTAAATGAAAACAACAGATTAGAATGATAACCAAACTGACATGAAGAAGTTTTTTTTTCTTGTGAGTGAGCCACGGTACAAAATTCTTTATATGCATGCCTGCAACAAGCATAATTTTTGTAGACAATTGGTAAATTGATTTACCCAGTATTTTCTTCGCCAACATACAATCCTAAAATAAAACAATAATACAATTTTCAGAGTCCCTTACTTGAAGAACCCTGAAAAAGAACTATAACATACAATCTGTCAAGTAAGAACGCGACCGCTCGTATTCTTGAATAGATGTATTTCGAGAACATTTTTTTACCATCAATGTATGCTTTGGTGTGCTAACAACGGCGCAATTACCTTAGTAAGTTGTCCCATCACCTCCGGCATCAATAATCGCCTGGCATCGTCGAGGCATGCTGTCGACAAGATTTTCTGCCTACTCTACACATTTTTCGAATCTCGCGGTATCAAGTCCTCAGAGTCTTTGTTCTGAGCTTTCTCTTTACAAGGGACCAAACGTTTTCAATAGGGTTAGCGTCCGACGATTGTGAGGGCCACTCTAGTATCTTATTGTGGGCCCAAGCGAACCGCTTCGCGACGTGATTTTTTACCCAGCAAAGGTTTCTTCAACGTGCCTCGGAATTTGACATCATAAGCATGAAGATGTTGTCGAATGGCCTCATGGGACATATTCAAACCTGATTTTCTCAATTTTGCTCCTCCTTGACGCAACGTCAATTTGGCGTCCCGTGACAACAGAGACACGACTACCGAGTCATGTTTTGGCAAGTCGTCGACATTTTTCGTCTCGTTAAAAAAATTCACAAACGACACCCACTTTTTAATATATTTAGGCCCCTTTGGATGGGAACAAAATAAGACTGCCTGGAAGCGACGCGCAAACGAGTGACTCATTTTCGATTTTACGTGATTTCGACGATAGTTTGGAATCGACTGATACTTTTATTAAAATGCGTTGTAGATAAAGGTTCCTTCTACCGATTTTTTGCTGAATCGCTAAAATCGCATCTACAGTGACTTACAGCTTAAATGATGCAGTCGCTATAAGAAAAGACTAACTGGTCTCAGTGCCTCTTTATTTAATTGGAAAAAACAATTTTAACGTCACAGCTTAAATGATGCAAAATAATAACAGGGGTCAAAACTTATCGCATTTTGAAATTTACGAAGGCGGCGTTGCTTTGATTTCTTAGTGCAATTGTTTTTTGTTTAGTTTGACATTTTTTCATTCAATAAAACGAAATTGTTTAAGAATGAGTCGTCGAATTACAATTTCTGAGAGAAATTTAATTATTACTTATTACAGGAATGGCTACAGCCAAAGAGACATAGCCAAAATGGTAAATAAATGTCCGTCAACTGTTCAGCATATCGTTGAACGTTACCGGAATGAAAATAGAGTCGAGAATAAGTCAAGGTTGGCTCCAAATAAGATCTTCAATGAACGTGAAGAAAGATGGATTTTAAGAGAGGTATCAAATAATCCATAAAAAAGTGCGCCAAAGTTGTGCGCCGAGGTGGAAAGACAGTTTGGAAAAAGGTGTAACCCCGAAACAGTTCGACGGATCTTGCGAAATAATAATTTCCATGGTCGAACTGCTAGAAATAGGCCTTTCATTAGCCAAAGAAATAGACGCGTGAGATTGGAATTTGCCAGAGAGCATATCAATAAAGACTTGAACTTCTGGAATTCAGTATTATTTGCTGATGAGACCAAAATAAACTTATTTGGGTCCGATGGAAAAATATCAGTGTGGAGAAAGCCTAACGAAGAATTAAAATTGAAAAATATGAAAGCTACGGTAAAGCACGGTGGAGGTGGAGTGATGTTATGGGGCTGTATGTCATCTGCAGGAGTAGGTAACATGCATTTCGTCGAAGGAAATATGAACTAATATGTGTACTTGGATATACTAAGACAACATCTCGTCGCTAGTGCCCAAAAATTAGATATTGAAAACAATTATCGGTTCTATCACGACAATGATCCAAAGCACACGTCATTTCGAGTCCGCAGTTGGTTGCTTTATAACTATCCAAATGTTATTAAAACACCAGCCCAGTCACCAGACTTAAATGTAATTGAAAATTTGTAGCTGATATTAAAAATAAAGTAAATAGTGTCCCAATATCAAAAAAAACTGAATTAAAAGTAAAAATTACTGAAGCATGGAACACTATTTCCCCGGAGTATACTAGAAAGTTAGTTGAATCAATGTCCAGAAGATTACAAGCCGTTATTGATAATGAGGGAGGCCCGACCAAAAATTAGCAGGCTTATTTCAAATTTTAAAGTTTGTTTTCTCGAACAATTTTGGTATATTAAATTTTGCATCATTTAAGCTGTGACGTTAAAATCACATATAATTTAATTAATTATTTATTGTTAATTAAGTAAGGCATATTTAAGACAAAAAATAATTCATATTTTTTTAGAAGACTCTTTACTAATTTAATTTCAATAAGTTGTTTTTTCCAAATAAATAAAGAGGCACTGAGACCAGTTAGTCTTTTCTTATAGCGACTGCATCATTTAAGCTGTGAGTGACTGTACCAAAAATGAATTATCGTGGACACGTTCTTACTTGATAGACTGTAACATATTCGAAGCTATACCCTTACCCTCATCTGTAACTGCTTTTATGTTTAACTTTAAATATTGTAAACAGACAGACAGATCTACAACACTTCCCATTTATTTTGATTAAAGTTAGAATATAGTTTTTTTTGTTACAGATGGAGAATAAATAACAAAGCACGAAATAAGATCTAGGCGACCTTTTCAAGAATATAATATTACATGAATGATGTCTTAACCTCCAGTTTTAATTTAATTTTTAGTTTAATACGTAATTTTGTGTTTATATTATTAATAAAAATAGTTTGATAAATATAATTGTTTTATTTCTCCGAAATTAATTTTATTAAGGTAATTATAGTTACATGTTCTTGTGGTATATTTTTCTCCCGATTCCATTTCTAGAATGAAAGAGGGTTAGTTCAGCTTAGTTTAGTTTTATCCTCAATATAGAGAATTAGCCTGAAAAAAAAAACTTTGATATGTAAGATTGTATTTAAGATTTGCGAAAGCGATCTATTATGAGATCATGGAGGGGGCCTAAAATAAGTAAGGGTCAAGAAAATTATTTTATTAAACTGTAAAATAACATATAGTGTTATCTAAGTTAAATTAATTATTGTAAAGACTTAATACCTGTATTGCATTTTAGGTTCAAAATTTTAGGTATATTAACAATATAAATATAAATGCAAAGTAATTTGAGATGAACCGTAAGATATTTGGTAGAACTAACATGTTTTAAGTTTTGTGTTCTACATTTTGTACCAACAACATTACTATCATTTTAAGATAAAATAGAGTAAGAGTAGAGAGAGTAAAGCTTTTATGCTTTATTGCTACTTAAATGAAAAACTCTGTACATTAACATGGACTGTAGCTTCGCCGGCATCGTAGATCGGCCAAGTATATTTTATTTAAGGACATTATTCCATTTATTTTAATTTAGTTTTATTCGAAACTCATGCACGTGCGTGACTGAATTTTGGAACGTACTACTCGTTACATTGTAATGTTATAAAAATGTATTACTTTGTCGGATAAGCATTCTATCTTCCTCGTATCGGCGAACTTAAAATAGATAGACAGTCATCTGATTCGCTTTGATAAACGAACAATGCGATCGTCAACGTTGCCAGTTTGGATTGTCAATGTCATATATTATATTTGTTTATTTTATTATTAATGGAGTATATTATGATAAATAAAATAAAAATGATATATTATTCATTTTGAAAGAAATTCTTTTAGTTCATTGATAAATAACTACTAGAACGTATCAGACCTAGTTTAGTAGTAACATACGATAACGAAGAAATAAAATGACAGCCCCACCGCACCATTTCATGCAAAATTTAAATAATGCAAATCAAGGGGGCCTTCGTAACTCTTTTGGGCCAGGTTAGTAAGAAAATTGACCCATTTTAAACGAAACGTTACCATTATTTTTTTTATTTGACTGGAGTTGCAACCTGAAAGGGTAGAGGGAATCTGGGGTTCAAAAAGATATTGAAAATTCTCAAGTCGCTTTCGTTTGAAGTACTTTCTTGAAGATGCTCAAAAGAGTCCTTTATGACAGACTAGTGATTTTCAACAAATATAAATTAATTTGTAAGGACTAGCAAGGATTCATACCTGGGAAATCTACCGTAACAGCTAAAGTCGAACTGTTACAATTTATACATTTTTGTAGGTTTATTTTTTGATTTCAAGAGCCTTTGACATTTAAATCAAAGTTGCATCCAGCAGAAGGCTTAGCATCCAGAAATAATGAGAAAAATACAGCTGATGCCACCGGTGATATTTATTTTGTTCAACAGTGTTAAGTTCCCATCAGAAGCTTTATTTATTTATTTATATATATATATATATATATATATATATATATATATATATATATATATATATATATATATATATACATATATATATATATATATATATATATATATATATATATATATATATATATATATATAAATCTTTTATTTTATATGTTTTTTTTTAATACCACATTTCAGTTTTTTATTAAAAAATTGGTGCAGTTATTTCTGGAAATAAAATTAAGAAATGCAATCACAGTTTCAATTTACAGTTAAAACCATAACTTAGGTCACAAAATATATAGATATATACACTTCAAATTTTGTCTTTTAAATCAGAACAATTAGTTTCAAATTAACAATACCAATTGATTTAAAATCCAAGTCACTAATTAACGTTGTATATTAATTTGTACCACGAAAATAAGTAATCAGAGCAATGTATTTCAGCTTAAGGCCAATGGTGAGACTGGTGAAAACATGTGTAGGTTGTGGAACAAAACTATGTTTTGTAAGTACAAAAAATAGTTTTGTTCTGCATTGTATGTACAAAACAGTTTTGTTCCGCAACCTACATATGTGTATTCATCAGGTTCACCATTGGCCTTAGACCAGAATGTATTGGTCTGGTTGCCTTATTTTCGAGGTATGAATTAATATAAAATAGTTTAATTATTGAGTTTGATTTTAAACCAATTGTTATTGTTAATGTTGAACTAATTGTTCTTATATAAAAGACAAAATTTGAAGTATATATGTCTATATATTTTGTGACCTGAATTATTGCTGTAACCGTAATTTGAAACTGTGCTTGCATTTTTTTAATTTTATTTCCAGAAATGAAAATTACATCAAAGAAATTTTTGAAAATGTCCTAAACTAAGGGCAAAACGTCAAATAGGTAAATATTCTTAAATGGAGAGTCCAAATAGTAACATAGGTATGTAGTTCAGTTGTATCTTTTCAAGGTCCAATGCAAAACACCTTGGGAGCAGCAGGAATGCAAAGTGGCATGTCTAATCAAATGGGGGACAAATGCCACAGTTAGGAAATCCCATGATGGGACAGATGAACAACCCTATGAATGGTGGAATGAGCCCCATTAATTCACAAATGAATGGTGAGTAAAAATAAAATCCATGGCTTAAATTTATTATGTAATTTAATATCTTTTAGAAAGTGGTTTTTACAAAGATATTTTACAGAAATACCTGCTTCTGAATGGGTAAACATAATCTATATTTTGAGGCCATACAAATATATTGCACACTAACTATAGATGTTTTCTTGTCTTAAAAATCAGTTGTAAATAGAAACACCTAGCAAAAGTACTTTCTTAATTTCAGGTCCTTTGCAAAATACTTTAAGCTCAAGTGGAATGCAAACTGCCATGCCAGGTCAGATAGGAGGACAAATGCCTCAGTTAGGAAATCCTATGATGGGTCAGATGAATAATCCCATGAATGGTGGAATGAGCCCCATAAACACTCAGATGAATGGTAAACTGTTAGCTTTATATCATTTATTTTGATAGATATATTAAGGGATTGATACAGTGGCACATTCACCATTATGATATCATTAGGTGTAAAATATAGACGTTTCTTAGATTCCTGTTGCCTTTAATGCTTGATTAATCAATAAGTCCAGTTCTCGTAAGTATGAGCCTGAAGATGACTTGATACACAAACATACAAGTTAAAAGTTTGGAATTTAAACAATAAGTTCATTCAGTGGAAGCCCAAGAAATGCCTGCCTTTCAAAATACATCATTATCTATAAAATTCAAGCATTCATTGATATTTTTTTCTTTTCTTTTAACAAGAGTTTAACCCTAGTCTAAATCACCATGTGATACCTCAGACGCAGACTCCAGGAGTGACGCCAACGCCGCCACAAAGTCACACACCTCAACAGCAGCAGCAGCAGTCAAAAGAATTTAACACTGCTTCATTGTGTCGACTTGGGCAGGAGACAGTACAGGATATTGTTAGCAGGACACAGGAGGTGTTTCAAACATTAAAGGCTATTCAGGTAATAATATTTTAATAATGGAACCCTACTGAATTTAATCTATACCATAGATTTAAAGATTCTTGAACTGGTTGAAAATTGTACCTATCTCTCAAGTGACGCCATCTATTGTGTACAACAAGAGCACTTTTAAGAGCTCCAATCTATATTTTTTTTTATAAGTAATGACTTTTTTTGGTAGTTTAAAAACTTAGAACACAATTTTAATTACGAATGAATTCACAAGTCACTCATTATAGATCGATGACAGGTTACTTTATTTGATTTACTTTATTTGATTTTTTCGTGTGAAAGGTGTTTAAACAAGGGTTGACCCTGTTAAAATTATGTGCTTTGATTAATCAAGAACGTGACGCCTTCTATTATCATGGACTTGAAACCACCACTTAAATTGGCACAATAGCAGGTTTTAGCGCAGAAAGCATAGCTATCGCTACAGAATAACAAACATATGGAACAAAACGAAGCCGTCTGGCTACCGTAGAATCGTCATCAGCTGGCTTCGTTTTGCGGCAACGTTGTGTTTCACGTGCGTGTCTTTTTGTAGTGATACTTACTACCATTTAATGTGATTCTAGATATGGAATCCAACGGAGACTTTGTTAAAATAATTGTTAACTTAGAACAAGAACAAAAATACAAGAAAACTTCTGAGTTATATGCTTCATTTTTAGCCACCCGCTGGTACTGCGCAATCATCCAATGCGAGCAATGAGAAAAAGGCTAAAGTACAAGAACTTCTGCGTACTATCAGAGTACTTTTCAAGAGACTGAGGCTAATTTATGAGAAATGCAACGAGAACTGCCAGATGCAAGGAATGGAATATACTCATATTGAAAGTCTGATTCCTTTTAAAGGTAATCAAAGCAATCGCTGAGTTTTTTCTACATTATTATGAAGAAGTTATTTTATTTCATTAACTCTATACAGTCATTTTCTTTTTTAAGATGAATTAGACCCAAAACATGAAGAAAAAAAGAATTCGGAAGCCTATCGCCAAGCCTGCGAAGAAATGAAAGAAGTAATGGAACAAGTTGTACTGAAAAACAAGCAGTTAAAAGAAGTGATCGATCATTTAAGGCGGATTGTATGGGAGATCAACACTATGCTTACCATGAGAAAATCTTAACGTTTCGGTTCAGAATACTGAATTTTAAATTTGGTATTCTGAAATTACCCTTCTGTACGCACCATCGTTACTGTGATTAAGGGTCTGATGCACTGACGCATCTACCAATTTAATTCTAATTACTTTCGTAGGTATATTATAAATAATTTTCAAAATCCGAATCAAAAGCACCCTGAGCGACTCAAAAATTTATTTTCTTTAGGGATGTACAAAATTGAAAAATCGTGCTTCTTAAGATCAAACACGCACTCACAATTTGGAGTAATTTTCCGATGTTACGATTTCATCAGCATCTTTACTCATCAACATTAAAACACCAAAATGAGTTCCTTGAAAAATGAAATATGTAAATGACAGGCATGTTTCTGTTAAATTTACCCAAGATGACTAAATGTTATTATACCGAAGTATGTCTGATGAACTGAATCGTTAATTGGAACATTTGGGTATAGCGTACATGAATTTGTTCAACTTTAGTAATTGATAATGATTTTATACAAATGGTGTAGAACTCGTAGTAATTGTTAGCAACTTGCTGAAGAATCAATCAGTAATCTTAAGCAGCCTTCGACTGTTTTAATGAAATGTGAATTTTGAAAAAACGAACTGGTTTTTGCCGGCCTCGGTTAGCACGGTGGGTATACAGCCTGTTAAGTGATCAGGCCGTCGTTAATTCGAATCCGGCGCTAGCTGCTGGGTGTGTATATATATATATATATATATATATATATATATATATATATATATATATATATATATATATATATATATAGGGTGTACAAGTATGAAATGCGGATTTTTTTTCTAAAAAAACCTGTTAAATTCGGAAGAATGATAAAAAGTGCTTTTTTCAAAGTGTGGTCCGTCGCTTGTTATACATTTTTTTCCCATCTTTCGGGCAATTTTTGAATACCACGCCAGTAACAATCTTCCCCTTTTGCTGCGAACCATTCATCGAGCCATTTTTTTACTTCTTCGTACGAACCAAAGCGCTGCTCAGCAAGTGCGTGACCCATCGATGCAAACAAGTGGTAATCGGAAGGAGCCAAGTTTGGTGAGTAATCCGCATGGGGTAGAACTTCCGAGCTGAGTGCTTCCAACGTGTCGCGAATTGGTTTTGCCGTATGTGATGGAGCATTGTCATGAAGAAAAATAACTTTGTGTTTTCTCTTTCGGTATTCTGGTCTTTTTTCAAGCAGCGAACGGTTCAAATCGGTCAATTGTTGTTGGTAACGTTTAGTATTAACCGTTTCCCCAGGTTTTAACAGCTCATAATAGACCACGCCCCTCTGGTCTCACCAAACACAGAGCATCGTCTTTCTGCCAAAGCGATTCGGTCTTGCGGTCGATGTGGATGGTGCGCCTGGGTCTACCCATGATTTTTTGCGCTTGAAATTCACAAAATAAATCCACTTTCCATCCCCTGTAACTATACGATGCAAAAACGACTTCCTTTTGTACCAAGCGAGCAAAATGTCACACGTGTTATTGCGCTTTTCCATTTGCTTGTCGTTCAACTCATGTGGTACCCATCTACCGGTCTTCTGAATCGAAGTAATCGGTATGATTCAACAGCAGTTTTCGTCAAATAAAAACACAAAATTAATGCTGTCCACGAATGCTCTTTGTTGGGTATAAATTTCGACATATTGAACACAACACAACACTGTGCACACACTTCCAATTTATCACTCGTGCGCGTCTGACACTTGTTAATGATACAAAATTGCGCAGTGTCAAATCTTTATAGCACAAACTGCATTGGTGCACTATCTGTTATCTGAAATCCGCATTTTATACTTGTACACCTGGTATATATATATATATATATATATATATATATATATATATATATATATATATATATATATATATATATATATATATATATATATATATATATATATATATATATATATATATATATATATATATATATATATATATATATATATATATATATATATATAATATATATATATATATATATATATATATATATATATATATATATATATATATATATATATATACATTATATTTATAAACGGGGTGTTATGAAATTCACTGTATATATTGGATTGCAGAAAATTGATCTTAAATAGCGGATCTTAATAATGAAGGAAAAAATCGACCCTAAACAAATAACGTCGTGAATATTTTTTTCACGGTGCCACTGGTTTACCATACAGCTGCACAATATCAGCGAGTTTTAACCAGAAGATCCAGTTTAAACTTAAAAAAGTTGGTTTACAGTTTTTGAGTTCAGTGGATACAGTGTGTTTTTCAGTACGTTTACCCACGTGGCCTTGCGATTGCTGGTGTTCTATATAGTTGGTATACCGGTCCTTTTGTACCACTTAATCTTTTAGTCATTTTCGGATCTTTATCCTTTAATGACTATTATTATTTGTGTTTTTTTGTGAAGGTACTTTGGTTATTGTTATTAAAATTAGCGTAATTTTTTAATTTAGTTTGCTGAGAAAAAATTTTAATAAAAAAGAACCCAGCTTGGACCAGAATTACTAGAGTATTTTTCATATTTGAATAAGTTGTTTTTAAACAAATTTAATAATAAAAACATATTACAAAATTGTTACCTTTTAAAATAATTGCTTTTTGCCACTAAATATTGATTACACCAGTTTTCCATTTCAATTTATTTTTTTAATAAGTAAAAATTTTAAAACGTAATGCGGTAAAATTTTATGCCTTTTATTTTAAAGAGAACAATTTAATTTATTAGAATATCCTCTTTAAAATATGAATTTATTTATAAATTATTTAGGTAGCTAGTCTTTCACTTTGTTCGGGTTTCTTCTAAAGGCTACTTGTCGAACGCCGAAAAGAAATTTTGGCTTTGATACGGTGGGCGATGCGGACTTCAAAGGGATTTTTTTGGGCTTCTGCTGCCTATCCGTAGCTTTTTAGTTTAAGTTGGTAAAGAGTTGAGTAAATGGTATTATTTTTTTTTATTGACTTTTTCTTTTTTTATTCCTTCTTTTGTTTATTGATGTCTTTCCCTTTTTTTTTAGTTGTCTTTTTCCTCGATTTAGTGAGTGATAATTCTTCCAAGATATTTTTGTAAGGACTTGTAATTTCCACAATTTTTTGCACAATATTTTTTGTAGTATAGATTTATTTTTTTTTTAAGCTTTAGCGTTAAATCTGGAAATAGACGGTTCATTGATAGTAACAGAAGCATCTTGTAAGATCGATGTGCTTTCATTACTTGAATTTATTTGAGAGAGACAGCATTTATATTTTCAGGTGCTTTAAGCAAATGTTCGGGAAAGACGTTTTTATCCATGGGCCAAATTCTAACTATTTTAAATCCGTTCACAATGGTGTCCATGATAGCAGCTCTTTGGTAAGCTTCTGCAAATAAACTTGCAACTTGGTATTGCGTTACTTGACGACCTGGATTTGTCCCCAACCACTTTTCTGTTTCTGGAATATAATAATCGCTCAGCAGTTATAACATTAGTCTTTGCTATGTTTAACCCTATCAGGTTCTTTGAATGCGTTGTATTTCCATCAAGCAGTAGTAACACTTTATTTTCAGGGATTGTCTTTACGACACTTATAAAATTTTTCATCCATTTTACAAATAAGTGTGAGTTAATATAGCCAATGTCTGGAATGGTGAAAACACTCTCAGAAGGTTTCTCAATTTAGGATTTTGTCTCATTCTTTTGAATATAAGTATTGGTGGCAGAAACTGTCAGACACACTGGCACAACACAAGGCCTCTTTCTCCGCTCTGAAACTTTTTGCGTTTTTTTTTTGAACGGTGGCAAATCCATTTTTATCAACGTTAAGTATTTTTGTAGACGAAAATGTATTTTTATCTACGATTTTTCAGGGGGTCGATTTCCCCTACTCTCCTCTATTTGAAAAACCAGGGAACAATGACACAACTTTTGATTTTTATATTTAAATTGAAAAACCGCCGATTATTGAAATTATAAAGCCAAGTGAAAATCATCGTTCGAATACACTATTTATCTGACACCTGTAAGCAAACGGATTATATCGAAATATTCTAAATTTTTCTCTAGATAAGTCAGGTCTCTTCCAGTCTCAGCAAACGGCGCGAATCTGTTGCGACGCATTGAAACTCGTGCAATTCAGAATCGAAAAAAACCGAATAGACTCGACGTTTAATGTTTCAGTTTCCAGGGAAAAATATAGACTAGTTTTTGGTGTATTAAGTGTGTGCTGAAAAATCTAATATTTAAAAAATGAAAGCCCTTTTCAGTTATTTATTTTGTAATATTTACACATGAACACACAACATAAACGAAATCGAGTGTATGATCTCTGTTGTACATTTTACATTAGTCAATTAACTATTAATTTGGCTAATTAGGTAACGTTATTTATTGTTTAAACATAATTTTAATTACCGAACGTAACATGGCACTTAGCTTATTAAATGTAACAATGACAAGGTTCCTGGCTAAATTTTTACATTTAACCAAATGAATATCATTCTACCGGCAGTACTTGTGAATATTACACGCTGCCACTGTTAAAACATCTACTTACTAGAAGTACCTGTGTACTGCAAATGCGTTCGGTTATTCGCTGGTGAACATCTAGATTAAAAAGATGGCAGGATTAGAATTCGGTAATTGTAGTATATGCTTCAGACGAAATTAGCAACTTACTTAGTGTAAGATCGAACGTTCACACAGTCGTATGTTTCTTAGGAATTTTCACGCATGCGCATTTTGTTATTTTTTCAATTCAATTTAATGTTCTTAAACTATCGGATACAACCAGTTTTAATTAAACTGAAGATTCACCAACTATTTTTAAATTTCGGCTAGGAATCATCCCTTGCTGCGCTTGATTTTATTGTTAAGGCTCCCCCATTTAGGCGAAGCAGTGCCACCCAGAATTAACCCAACAAATCGGCCACAGTCCCGCCTTTTACGACTTGACGAAGCGAGGTCATGTATACTCAACAAACTATGCCACGAGACTGGCGCACTTTGTTTGCGACTTTTGAGGTTATACCTATAAATATATCCCGTCGAAAACAAAATATAGGCTAGAATTATACCGCCAGGTGGCAGTTCTATTAAAAAAACGTAAATGGGTTTATGGCCATTTATTAATGTCTCGGTCAATTTTATTAGTTATAAAAAAGGAATACGTTTCGTAAATTGAATTTTCTCGAATTGCACCGACTGATTGTGAAAAATCTGTTAACTGATTTTATTTTATTTACGAGGATAACCGAACGCAACTTGTGTTTACTTAAATAAATTTGTGTAATTAGTGTTTCTGTTACATTTATAAATTAATAAAACTTTGAAAAAAACTCGTTTTTTTTTGTAATAAATTATAATTATTCTTATAAAGGCTTTTTACCTGTGAATGACGATTTACAATTACTTTGGATCAGGAAAATAAATGGAAAAACAAAATTATAATGTGTAGATAAAATTCGCTTGTTCTTACTGGAAAACTCTAATCATCATCATCAGCTAATACCGTCCACTGCTGGACGCAAGCCTTTTTCTGTTCTGGGTCATTTGTACACAGTTTCCAGCTACTCTCTTCCAGTCATGTCCACCGACTTGGTGGTCTACCTCTACTATAATTTTTTTGTCCATCGTCCATCCTTAAACCTAGCAACATGTCCAGCCCAGTTCCATTTAAGATGTGTAATGAATTTGACTGCGTCTTGTGTCCCCGTTCTCTTCCTGATAATGAGATTTGGCATGTGATGTCTAAGAGTAACGCCTAACATTGACTTCTCCATTTTTCTTTACATGACACATATTTTGTTAATATTTTTCTATGTCAATGTGAGAGTAACTCTATTAAAATGTTATTATCGGCCTTGAAGGTTTGGAACGCCTTCTAATAATATTCTGTGTTGTTTCCTAGCCAAGTCAGCTCAACGAAGCGGTGTTGAATTCTTTTGACTGCTAATTCTGTTGCGAGGTATGACTTTGTGGCGGCACTAAGGTCACTACTGGAGTCTGCGTCTAAGGGTTAAATTCTTGTTAAATGCAAGGAAATTAGTGAAATTGTCAGACCGAAGTTTGTGTGAGTTTTTATATACTTACTAAAGCAAAGTACTATATTTGGGATTTTTGCTTTTTTCCACATTTTAGAATCCGCGTATCACGAAAAATATAGTAATTCATTTCCATTGGTTCGTTGATACGATAACTTTTGAATGAAACATTGTACATATTACCTAACGATAGGATGGAAACTTGGAGTTTTTGGGCGATATCACTTCAGGGGAAGGAGGCGAGTGCTGATAAATTTTGTAAGGTTTAATTTTTCCTGTTTTTTTTTTTATGGCTCTAGCACGCGTGCTGCAGAGAGGTTCCTAAAGCGCTACAGGAGCGACACGTGTGCGGAAAAAACGATTCACGTTGTTCTTGAATCGCTGTAAATTGTACTCGGTAGGAAACAGTCCTGGGCAAATTATTCCAAAGGGATGATGTTCTCTATATAAAAGACTGCTTGAAGAGCGTTATACGAAGAGTAACAAGTTGAACCTCATACGGATGTGAAGTATCAGCGCGATGTGTATTTCTGACATGCACCGCGCTGGGAGGAATTAAACGGACCACATCCTCCGAACATTCTTGTAGAATAGACTCAAGTCGCCAACCGTTCTTCAATCTTCCAGCGAATCAAGGCCGCAGGTCAGTTCTGGGTCTCCAATCAGACGAACAGCTTTTCTCAGAATAGACTCCAACAAATGCAGTGTGTGTTTGGGAGCGGAGCCCCAAACATGGGAGCAGTATTCCATAGTTGGTCGAATTTAAGCTTTGTAAAGAATTAACAGTTCTTGTGGAGTGTAAAGCTTTCTGGTTCGAAATAGTATTCCCAACTTTTGAGAAGCTCTCCTTGCTATGCCCAAGCCTTTAAGCAATTAAGAAACTTTTCGCATAAATATTTATAATAAAATATATAGGGGTTTAAAGGGGTGGGGAGGAGACACTCGACGATCAAACTCGCTAAGGTCTGGAACGATCCAGCTGTCACAAAAAATCACACAGTTAAGATTACTATCCAGCCTTACATTCCCCAAAGCAACTTACGCATCGGAAATATGGACCATTAAACAAGCTGATAAAAGATGAATCGATGCGTTTGAGCATATCGAAGAATCCTCAAAGTATCATCATACTAATGTAGCTATTCTTAAAGAGCGCAGTACAAATGACCCACTTTCAAATAGAGTTAATAGACAGTACCTGAAATTTTTGGTCACATTATAAGGAAAGTGGATGCCACGGAAAAGCTTATAGTAACGGGGAAGGTAGAAGATCAAGGGGACGGTCACCAACAAGATGGTCCGACCAAGTTAGATCTCTTCTTGGTATGGGCATGCACGAGTCAAGTCGGGTCGCACAAGATCGAGATGCCTGGAGAATGACTGTTGAGGCCGCAACTGCATAGTGCCACCGATACTCCTGTTAGGGTGAAAGGACTGAGAGAAACGAGGAGATTATTGGTGTTGTTTCAGATATAGCGTATTACGCCCTGTTTATGGTTTCTAGAATTGAGGAATCCAAAAAAATAGGTTATTTTTTCATTGTAAATTTTAACATGGGAAGGGAATGGAAGCCGTTAAATATTGTATAGTTTCAACAGGGTTACAATAATTTTTCAAGGCATATTAATTGATGTAATTAACAAGTTTCCTGCATAATATTTACAGTAAAATATATTAGGGGTTGCTGTGTATATCTCCCCCGCCCGTCAACCATTTTTAAATTGGTTGCAAGTTTTAGAGTTCCATTGAAATCGACAACTACGTCCACCTGCTAACTTTGACTAACTTTATTAAGGCTTTCGTCGAACTCTAATGCGAACAAATCACATTGTGAAAAAGTATATTTTGCAATTCTTTACGTACAGGCTCAAACAAACGTGAGGCAGTACAGGCAACACATGAATGCAACGGTGGTTAAGGCTGCTTTTCTTGACTTCTCGATCTTCTGAAGGGCAATAATAGAAATACTTATACTTCTTCTTACTTCCCTTGCAGCATATTTCTTTCCCTTAGCATGGCTGGCGAGTGTCTGTATGCTCATGTTGCTTAGTGGAAAAGCCGAGTGCCGCCACCAATTTAGAGGCTTCACACACCCAGTAGACGTTTATCCTGTTGCCACAAGCTGTAGAAAGAAAGTGTTTATTTCGCACAAAAAAATGTACAGCTATATTGACAAGAACAATATAAGTCCTGATCGTGTTTTTTATGAATCTTAACAGGGAAATGGGTTAAAAGAGGTGGAAGTTATTAAATATTTCGAAGTTTAAGTAGTTTTCAGGTTTTTGGATGCGCTAATGGATAACTTTTCTTGATTAATATTTCACTATAAAGTGACATTTGTGTAAAATACAGAGATGTATTTTTTTGTTGTTCTCTCTTTATCGCTCACCTCCCCTAAATAGGCATTTAACATTTTATAGACATATAATCTTTGTCAGTTTTTTCGAATGCCGAAATATACATTTGTATTACGGTACTTTCCGACAAAGAGGTAGTGCTGCCCCTGGCGTTATATTTCTGCAACAACTATTACCATGTAGTGCTCGGATTAAGTTATTATTTAGCGTGACCAAATCAAATTCAATGTTTATTTTAGAGTTGTGTTTACAAGAAAAGGGCTGTATAACTTATTTTTAAATAATTTTGTCAAAAAAACTACTTTTCTTTACAAGCATAGCACACGTGCTGCAGGAAAATCCCTAAAGCTCTGCAGGAGCGACATGTGTACGGAAAAAAAGATCGATCCACGTTGACCTTGAATCGCTGTAAATTGTACTCGGTCGGAAACACAGTACTGGGCAATTTATTTCAAAGGGATAAGGTTCTCCATATAAAAGAGTGCTTGAAAAGGATTGTACAAGGAGTAACAAGCTCAAACTCATACGGATATGAAGTATTAGCACGACGTGTATTTCTAGCATGCACCTCCTGGAAGAAATTAAGCGGGCTACATCCATCGAACACTTTCCTTATAGAATAGACTCGAGTCGCCAACTCTTCTTCGATGTACCAGTGAATCAACGTTGCTGGCCAGTTCCGGGTCTCCAATCAGGTGAACAGCTCCTTTCTGAATAAAATTCAACAAACGTAGTGTATATTTGGAAGCAGAGCCCCAAACTTGAAAGTAGAGCCCCAAACATGGGTGCAGTATTCCATCGTTAGTCGAATTTCAGCTTTGTACAGAGTGTAAAGCTTGCTAGTTTGAAATAATATTCTCAGCTTTTGAAAAGCTCTCTTTGCTATGCTTGCAACATGTTCGTACCATATTTTGCTCCGAAATTAACGTCCAGCAAATCGAGTGACGATGCTAGAGGAATGAAGTCCCCTCTATTTCGAGCTCAGCAACATTAATTTGTTTAGAAAATACTGCCTTTTTGGGTTTTTGTAACGTTAATTTCTACTTGCGTTACTGTCACCCCAAGATAGAATTTCTTCCAGGTCTTGTGTTAAGTTAAACGACTTTTCGCTGTCTGCGGATATTTGCATGAGTGAATGAATAATACATATACCAATTTTTGTTTAAACTACATAAATCAAAAGAAAAATTTTATTTTTAATAAATTTTATTAGAAACATTTCAAACAAAAATCGATAACATTAGGTATCACAACACTTAAGTATCAATATCTACCGTAAAATCAAGTGAATAGAGTTAGCAGTTATCGGTTATTTTTTGTCTTAACTTAACCAGCATTCACCTCTGCGACCCCATTCGCCCGATTTAACAGCATTTAATAAACAATCAAATTAATAAAATACAGTCCAAACAATTTTTACCCTAATTTTTTTCGCACCCTGTATACCAAATTACAGGTACTAACAACAGGAATGTGTTAAAATACTGATTATTTATAACAATGTAACCATTAAAATTGCGGGCCACTAAAAAAACCGCTTTTAGGAACCAAATTTTATAATATATTTAAAACATAATTTATTAAAATGTACTAAACCTTGTCAAATTGGTGAGAGTTCCGACATCTCCTCTAAAATTGCACCAGGAGTATTCGGAGATATTCACTCATTTTTGGTGTGGTAAGTCTCTCAATACTCCGAATTACATTTTTGTCCAGCAAAAGCTATGCCGCAAAATATTCACTTTGTTCGCTTAAAATTTCTACCAGGAGTCTTATTTGACATTACTGATGCTTACTGATCGGTAAACTGAAAGTTTCTGAACTATAAGAACTATTTATGGGTTGTCGTGACCGTAGATTTTGGCGGTGATTGGTTGACACTGATCCCGCCCCCCTCTGTGCTAACTTGCGCTGAGAGCTGTTGGCTGCAGATGCGTGTTGGTGTCTTGTTTTATTTCACATTTCCATATGACTGAGAATTTACCCAGTGATTTTATGGTTTTATGGATAAAATGAATATAATGAATATTTTTAATGTCAGAGTAAAGATTACTGACAATTTCTTGTGCAATCGTAGAAGAAACGACGGAAAGCCACTCCAATTTGACACCATAATTTCTCCTGTAAACAAAGCCGTGAGAGTTTCCATTCTGGGTATGTTTGTATTTTAAAAATACCGACAATTCCAAGCGGCAACTTTTTAATAAAAATCATTACAATAAGTTATATATTTTTTCTTTTTTTAACATGCAACGGATTTTCTTTTATTTATAACATATCACGCCACAAATAATGCTTAGTATTTTCCATTAATTCTAGGGAATATTATTAATAAATAACAACAATAAAATTACTAAAGGAATGAAAAAAAATACATATTTTTAAAAAAACAATTATCAATACGATAGAGTAATATAACACAGTTTTCAGTCTAAGATAAGCTGTCTCTTATAATTTCCTAGTTTAATAAACAGTCTAATAAACAACAGTGCCGGCGAATAAAAAACGCCGCTTTAATAGAGATTCAGAAAAACATTAGGCCATTTTCGTGGCCATTTTTTTTGTGAAAATGTTTACGAAGCCGTACTAAAAAAATACACGCGCTATTTGAGAGAGTGTTTTCAGGATAATTTAAGGGCAGATTCTTGAACTTAAAATAAAAATAAAAAGTTTCATAAAACGTGACTCGAAAATCCCAGTTTCCAAGACTAAGATAAAAAGATACAAATATTTATATTCGGCAATGATAGTATACCATAAAGGTGATATTTTTGCAGGATCACGACATATTTCATGTGGCGTATTGCCACCCCGTGTATTTTACATCTGTGTAATGTTAACTGGATGGGATTTACAGTTTAACATGGGCTCCGAACCACCGACATACTAATGTTAGAAAGGGTACAATAAACCGACTTTTTCATCATGCCTACCAGATCTACGGTGACATTAAAAAGTTGGCAATCTGATACATCACAAAAAATAGTCAGCGGCATGCAGGAAAAAAGTCAGAAGAATAATCAAATCAACTGTGACTCCGAAAAAAGATCTTCTTGTACATTGTTTCTTATGGTAATAAGGAATGTATTTCCTAAAAATTAAGACAAGACGTCGTTTATCTCAGCAATAAGACGATTCCAGACCACCTTCTTATTATTTTTTTATTATTTTAGGCTCCAAATCCACCCTTAAATTCGAAAACCTTGCCAGAACACCCTATGTATTTAAAAATTATATTTTATATCAAAAAGAAATTTCATGAATATTTTTTGACACTTTTTGCTCAAAGGAATTATAATATAACTATCAAAAAAATGACTTTTCAGAGGTAGATTGTATAAGACCAAAATATCCCAAAAAATATTCCTTTAAGGTTTTAATTAAAAATAGAATTTTAAAAAGCTTATATTGGGTGATTGCAAAAGTTCGTGCCCGATTTTCATAGATGGCAGAAGGAAGCATGCACTTTTGACTGCGCTGATGTTTCTTTTATAAACATATTATAAACAGTTATGCGTCGTGAGTTAACATAACCATGAAAAAGTTTATTTAAATTAATTTGTATGCAAGGTTAATAACATATTCGAAATGGAAAATGAAAAGTTACATTTTTGTCACGTTGTTATATGAATTTAAAAAGGGAGTGAGTGTTGGAACTGGAACAAAAAATATTCAAGACGTTTATTTGGATCGTGCTCATGCTCTTAGGACAGTTAAAAAGTGGTTTGGTGGATTTCGAAATGGTGACTTCAATCTTAATGATCAACTTCGCTCTGGGTGATCTTTCGGCATTGATAATGACTTTATCTGTGACTTAATAATAATCCACGGGTTACCAGTGAAAAGGTTGCTGAGAGACTAAATGTTGACAATTCGACTGCATTTCGTCATTTCAAGCAACTTGGGTACACTTTCAAAAAACTGAACCGTGTTTCCACAGCGATTTCTCTTCTAGCCCGTCAACAAAACGAATCTTTCTTGGAACAAGTCATAACTGGAGATGAAAACTGAGTTGTGTATAACAACATAATAAGAAAAAGAAGCTCGAAGCATGGAAGTGAAAGAGCAGAATCTATGGCAAAGGCTGAATTGCATCCAATGAAATTGTTTATGTATCTGGTAGGATTGCAGAGGGATATTTTTTACGAGCTGTGGCCAAGCAATAAGTGTAGAGAAGTACTGTGAACAACTCACCCAACTCAATATTGAAATCTAAGCAATCCAAATTTGGTCAATCGAAAAGGTGTCATCTTTCACCATGACAACGCTAGACCACATGTCGCTCAACACTGCAAAAACTTACGGAGTTAAAAACTGCGCAGTTTCTACAAAGAAAGAACTCAAAAATTTGTAAAATGATAGGACACAGTTATAGAAAATGATGTAGAGTACATTATTGACTATTAAATATTATTTTTCATGAAAATGTGTTGTATTTAATATGGTTTCTAATGGGGCACGAACTTTTGCAATCACCCAAAAGATCCGAAGGGCAAAAAACCCAACGACAAATGAGTTTTCACCCAAATATACATGTGTTAAAAGTACAAAGTTTATGCCTTAACAAAGTTATTGAAATGGAACTTGAAAGAATATTTATAAAAATTTAAATTTTCTTTTTTGTCTCAGCATGAGAAAAACTTAATTCAGCAGGTATTTTAAATATTATCAATTTTAATTCTGTGTGGATTCTTATATTTTTTGCGGTCGCGGTGACGTTAACATTCACCCTATTTCTTAATTGTTCTATAAGAGCATACACTTTCAACAGTTTATTTAACAAGTGTTAAGGGTTGTTTTGTTTATGTTACGTGTTTGCTTTACATGAGATAAAAAGTAGCTAAAATTTAAAAAAATCTGATAATATTTGTTTTGTTATAGTTGAAGAATAAGTAATAAAATATTTTTTGGGTAAAAAGTAACACTCGTAAAATTTAAATGTAAGTATAAAATTATATATATATATATATATATATATATATATATATATATATATATATATATATATATATATATATATATATACACGTCTTAAAAAGAAAATGATGTCAGTTCATGGTACCGAAACCATGAACAAACAGGAAAATATTTGAAGGTAAAAACACAGCCACAAAAAAAAAGTTCCTCAGTGTCGATGGGAATCGAATCAACGATCTCAGGGTATACGCCCTTGCATTTTACCGACTAAACAAGTGACGTCAGGGGAATTAAGATTGGTTCTTGACTGAGATGGGGAAAACGACGAGACAGATCTCCGACCAGTCAGCCAGGTACGCTGGTGTTGTCGCTTAATTGGTAAAGTGCAGGGAGCATACATCATGAGATCGTGGTTTCGAATCCCATCGGCACACAGTGTGAGAAAAGTACCATTTTTTGGATAAAAATCTGTTTACAGTCGGCATTTTATCCGACTTGAATAAATCAAACGGGAAAGTACTCGTAAAATATTGTACTTTAAGATAGTACTGCGGCGAAGAAGGTTAAAATTAACATAACTTACAAAAAAAATCCCTAGGTGGGGTATACAGAACATTTTTAGATTTATAATTTATACGTCTAAAAATGTTCTGTATATCATTAAACGTTTAGATTATTTAATAATAAACTTTCAAAACTTTTTTTTTCTGAAATATTTTATTGAAATTCATCTGTTAACATAAAAGTATATTGTTTTAGTTGTTTTGTTCTTAACTCTTTTATTAATAATCACGAATATGTGTATTCTAGGGAATTTTTTATAAGTTATGTTAATTTTAACCTTCTTCGCCATAGTACTATGTTAAAATACAATATTTTACGAGTATTTTTCCGTTTGATTTATTCAAATCGGATAAAACGCCGACTGCCAACTGATTTTTGTTAAAAAAATTGCACTTTTCTCACACTCTGCAGCATCGAGAAACTTCTCTTGATTTTCTTTTGAAAACGATTAATGTAACAATCTAAAAATAAAGAGCGTCTGTTTTTTGCTGCCCTATCCAACAATATTAACACCAAAATTCAGTAAAAAACTCAATTTCTAAGAAAAAAAAAACCCTTAAAAATGTGTAGATGCGGTCCGGATGCGGATTCCGAAATAAAATTTCTTAAAGTCAAATTAATATACCTTTTATATGTGTCCAAATCACAAGCTCACGTTGTGTTAAATAGTTTTAAAAAGGCAAAAACAATTTTCACATTTTGAAATTATTATTCTCCAATACATAAAACTATTTCTACTTTTTATGCTTCTTTGCTTATTCACATTATGAAAGCATTTAAATCACAGATACCAAAAAAATTACTAAATCCATTTGATGCTATTATGATTGACCCTTTAACTTAATATTTTTCAGTGTAGGTTAGACAACTACACAATGATTGTAAATTTATAATGAATTGTGGACATATGCCCTATCCAAGCAAACTTTGGTTTGCGTACTTTTTTATAGTCAGTGTCAACCTGTGCTATTTCCTGCATAGGTAGGTATTCAGATCAATAATAAATGCAGGCAGATCAATAAGATTGGGTTATAAAATGGTTTATCAGAAAGCCAAAGAGAAAGCGTATCATAATGTCATGTCAAATTTAATCACAGTTTGAATTGAAAATTAACCAGTGAGTGGACTGGTTTAAGCAGCTGCATTTCTAAAGACATAACTTTAAAAAAAATAATACAACCACCGAATTGAGAGCAGTTTGTCACCAGTGAGTTTTGAATGGTGACATGGTGATCTTTATTAGAAACAGAGTATGGCAGAATTTCATTCGGCAGAGGGTTCACCAGCTATCATATATAGACAGTGAAGGATTAAATCACTTAAAGTTGGCAGATGATATCACTCTAATCACCACCACAAAAGAAGAATTACAAGAAGTGCTGATGGAATTAAATAACAAGTCTCGAGAAATAGGTCTAAAAATAAACTTCACCAGAACCAAATATTTGAACAATGAAAGTGAAAATAACAGCCAGAAACTATTAATAGAAGATGAAAGAATAGGAAAAGTACAAACATATTTAAGACAAGAAATCGAAATATTAAAAAATAATTTAAAGGCTAACTTGGATAGAAGAGTCTCGTTAGCTTAGTCTGCGTTCGGAAGGTTGTAATCTATATTTAAATTAGACAACCTAAATACAATAAAAGCCAGAGTATTCAATCAATATGTACTGCCAGTATTAACATATTACACTGGGCTTTAAATAAAAGTATAAAAAACTCTAGGCAACCCAAAGAGCAATGGAGAAGACAATGCTAAATTTTAGATTCCAAGATGGTATTGCTAACATCGAGATTCGAAGAAGATTAAAAGTGACAGGTGTAATAAGAGTATGTAGATTAAGGTGGAATTGGACGGGGCAAATCACAAGGATGAATGATAACAGATGGACACGCCATATAGCTAAATTGAGGCCTAGAGAACACAAAAAAACGCAGACAAGATGGACGGACGATATAGAAAGATTAGCAGGACATGACCGGATGCAAAAAGCAAACAAAAAAGCTCATTATTGTAGACAACTTGGGGAGACTTACATCCTCCTCTGAATATAAGAATTTAGCATATACTGGTTGACATTTGTGACTGGCACTACGGTTGATGTTGGTAATTGATGCCATAATTATAAACGGATGTTATTCAAGATATTTGAAAGTTTTACAATGAAATTTTTAGACATTCTTAATGATAAGTGTAGAATTAGTCATTTAAAAAGAACAATTGTTAAATTTTAAGTTCACAGGTAACATTATAGAGTAAAAAAAAAAATTATCATGGCGTCATAAATAACTTATGGAATTAGCTAATACTTGATAGAAATCGATTCTAAATTAATAGATATGAAACAAAGTTTTTTGTTATAATTTTCACTTTATTTTAATTACTATGACAATTGTTTGGATACATCATAAGTTTTTCACATGTAAGTCACCTGAAGACACAGTGCTACCGTCGTAGTACTTAAAAGTGGAAATTTTAACAAAAAAAAAATTTGTATCATTTCTATTAACTATGATGTCATTTAAAATTTAAATGGAAACTGCTAGGTTTTGCTTCGATAGGGCATTTATATCCAGGGTGTCAGACCTTAAGGGAGGCCCCTGAACTTTAACAGGAATCATACTGTTTCTTATACCTAAAATGACAGATGTGTTTCTATAAGTCACAGAAAAATCCACAGTTAGTGACCACTTATACTTATCTTCATATAATATTTAAATGCAGTTTTTGCATAAATAAAAAGTATAACAAACTTTGTTTTGTAAATACGAAGTTTTCTATCTCTCCAAAACTTTCTATTGAAACAAGTACCGTCACTATATTTGTTCTAAAATCGACAGAATAATGCATAATACGCTCTCATGTTATCGCTGTCAGAGTTTGCGGTTAGGCCTCTATGTGACGACACTCTTGGTATATCAATTACACTGTTACACAGTAACAACGAGAACAGTATAAACAGCTTATCTTTCCTTAAAAAACTAAACTAAATGGGGGTATATTATATAATTAAATACATTACTTCAATTCGGAACTTAGTTGAGCACTGCATTTTTGGCATATGGGCTCCACCGATAAGTCCTCTTGGCACATCTTGCATTTACTCATGAGCCTCTCTACGGCATCTTCAGTCTCCTTTTGAGATTCATTGTCGTAAGACTCAGCTTGATATTCCAAACTAAAAGTTAATATTTGCAATAACACCACTTTTAATTATCAGAAGTTGCCAAATAACAAAGCAACAGGTATTGATAAAGTTTCCACCTTACTCCTGAAAGACATGTCCAGAAAGGCTGTGTTGCAGTCTACATATATAATAAACGTAGTGGTGCAACTCCAGCATTTCCCAGAGGAATGGAAAAAGTCTATGGTGGTCCTCCTTCTAAAAACCGGGCAAAAACCCGGGAAGGCTGGACTCCTACAGACTGACTTCGTTCCTCAGTGTGCTGGCGAAAGTTATGGAGAAGATAATACTCAACAAGTTACATACCATTTACAAAATAGAAAATATATTTCAACCAGAGCAATTTGGATTCCGGGGCGGGCGCAGCACGGTTCTGCTAATCGCAAAAGTATTGGAAGATGCATTAGATAAAATTAATATTCAGCAGAACACCGTTGCGCTTGCCTTGGATATCCAAAAGGCATTGGATAGGGTATGGACTAATGGGTTATTATATAAGCTAATTACATTACACCAACTACCACTAAACATTGTAACACTGTTACACAGCTATCTGATCAGGAGAAAGTTTAGAGTGAGGGTTGGAGATTCTTTATCAGTGCTCAAACGTACAAAGGCAGGCGTTCTGCAGGGTTCAGTTTTAACACTAAAACTGTTCAACTTATATATAACTGAACTTCCCAAATATCCATCCACTAAAACAGGATTATTTGCAGACGATGCGCTCATTTACGCCCACTCATGCTATGCGAACGTTACTAGAGCGCACATCTGCAACCATTTAACTAAATTACTCCTATGGCTAAAACTTTGGAAGATCAAGCTAAATGAATCTAAATGCAAAGAAAGAATTTTAACCAGAAAATGCACCAACAAGGTAAACATATCTATTAAAATAAATGACACTCAGATACCATTCAGAAACAAGCTGAAGTATCTAGGTGTCATTATTGATTCAAGATTACGATTTCACTTGCACGTAAGCAACGCAAAATTTATACAAGCTTATAGCACCTAACTCACACATGGATCCAAGAAATAAATTGATGATCTACAAACAAATAAGACAAGTACTAATGTATGCGGCACCAATATGGTGCAGCATATCCAACACAGAAACGGAATGACTACAACGCACACAAAACAGCATATTAAGATGCATTACACCCACTGGAGGATACATAAGAATCAACAAACTACACCAAATGACTAACTTGCAAACCATAAGACAATATATAGAAGATATATTCTAATAAATTCTATAAATATAAACCACAAATATCTACTTAACAAGGAACATTATACAAACTAGACAACTAAATAAACCAAAGCATAAACGATTATACTACAAATTACCAATTTATTTCTAGGATTTCATAATCCTAATAAAATTTGACCAATTTAATTAAAATCATAAAAAAATACAGTAAAGTAAACAAAAACCTGAACAGTAAAAGAAAAGTATCAGCGGGTAAACAGGTAACACCAGGTTGAACAACTTGTTAAGATAAAATTAGACTTAAATGTGAATATTGTAATTTAAACAATTGTTAAGCATTTAAAGTAAAATAATAGCAAACTGTACAGTGTACAGTGATTTAAAATAATGAGTGGAAATATAAGAAACATTGTAATATACTGTAAATACATAAACAACTGACTATACATAGGAATGAGAGTGAAAGACATAAATACATACAGACAAGAATGAAAGGACCACAATATTATCAACAAACAAGTAAGTCAAGTTATCTTGATAAAACTTTGTACCTGATAAAATCACACCGGGTTTTGTTTTTTTTTTCGTTGCATAATTTTTTCCCAGTAACAACAAACAAATAAATAAATAAATAAACACCACAAACAAAAACAACAAAATCCTTCCAACCAAGCAAAGGTAAAAAAGTAACTAAATTTAAAAAATCATTGAGCAAACCTACTTAAAAAAGCCAAACAAGCCTGCCTAAAGGTATTTTAAACCTATGAATGTGCATGTATTATACATTGTATCTGTTAGACTTAGAACTAGTAAGCTCACATTGTTTAAATGATTAATAATAAAGAGATTTTTGACTTTGACCTTTAATTATCAGGTGACAATTCACAAATGTAGAGCCATTTTTAGTACAAAGTATACTTAACCTGATTTGCTGCATTTCATCCTCCACTTCTTGTAAGATTTCATTAACTTCTTCGGTATTAATCAAAGCAGTAGCCTCATGATCTGCCAAAAGAGCTTGGCGCAGCTCACTAAGGGACTTAAACTCCACGTCAGGGTCGCAATCCTCTACAATGCGTCGGAAACGATCTACGCTCTTACTACGAGTTTTGCGGAGTCTATCAAGGAATTTCTAGAGAAATAAATACATAAATGATTGTTAGTTGTTAATATCTCACATGATACACAGAGAAGAGTTTTCATAATTCAACAATAGCAATGAAATTCCATAGTCTCGAATGCGCACAAATCTGCGCGCCAGAAAATAGTGACGTCTTTAATTTTTAGATAAGATCACTTAGGTGTCTGTCCGTCTGTCACACCCGATTTTCTCCGAAATTATTTGACACAGAAAGTTGAAATTTGGCACTAATATAGGAATTGATGGCTTCATCAGAGTCGTGTAGTTTTGAAAGTTAAATTTTGACTTTGAGTTTTGGGGGGCGAAATCGGAAGTGAAAAAAAAAATTAGCAGGTCATCGAGTGGGGTGTCAAATGAAAGCTGGTAAAAACACGAGTTCAAAAATATATATAATGTAATACTTGCGCACACTTTTCCTTGTATTATTTTTTAAAAATTGCGAAAAATCGCTGTCTCCCCTTTATCTGATCAAAAAATTTTGAAAAAATTCCGGAATATTCTCCACACGGTGTAGCTTGAATGAAAATTATCACCCCTTTAATGATTTATCTGGTACAAAAAAAAAAACAAAAAAAAATCAAAGTCATCACTTTTCAGTAAAGATCGGAAAAAAACTTTGAAACTTAAACACTCGTTTGGGGTGTGTTTTGTGAAGTTGCTGATCAATTTACACCTCTGTGACAAAAACAATCAATGTACGGAACACTAATTGCAGAAATTTAACTTGCACTTGGCCAGTTATTTTATGTTTACGAATAGTAATGACTGCAACGCATTTTATTTATTTATTTATGGTAAATTCAAAGAAATATTCATATGTAAAACCCATACTTTCATTTAATCCCATTTTGTCAATTCAAGTGGTGGTTAAAATGCACAATAATAGATGGCATCACCTTTTTGACAAAACCTACGTGCATAATTTAGGTTGATCTTAAGAGGGCCAACCCATGTTTAAGCATGCTTCTCTCTCTAATTTCAAATTAACTGGCCAGTTTGTGAAATTAATTTTTAAGTCATATTGTAATTAAAACTGCATTTTAAGCAAGTTTCTAAACTACCTAATAAATATCTATTCTACAAAAAACTTACAGATTAGTGCTCTTAAAAGTTTTTACATAATAGATGACACAGCAGTTAAAGAATATTTGAATATATGATAGAATACAGATTAGATAGTTCTAAGTGTTACAAAAATTGCCTTATATATAAACAACATGGCGGTCGACGGATTTCTTTCTAACACCTTCACTATCAACGCCGGTGTGCTCCAAGGCTCCATACTGTCTCCTACTCTCTTTCTCATTTACATTAATGATCTGTTGGAAAAGACCGGAATCCAATCTACAGTTTTGCAGATGAGAGTACGCTTGTCTCTTCATTCACTTTGAACGCTCAGACATCGGCTGCTTAGGTGAATATCTGGAGACAGCAGGAGGTCTTTCAACTTAACAAAGACCTGGAAGAAATTCTATCTTCAGCTGACAGTAACCAAGTGGAATTTAACGCTACAAAAACTCAGGCGGGCAGTTTTTTCTAAAAAAGTTAACGTTGCTGAACCTGACAGTTATGTCGGGGCACTCCATTCCTCTAACATCGTCGCTCAATTTGTTGGGCGTTAATTTGGGAGCAAATATGTCCTGGCCTGAACATGTTGCAGGCATAGCAAGGAGAGCTTCTCAAAAGTTGGGAATACTATTTCGAACCAGAAAGCTTTACACTCCACAACAATTGTTAATTCTTTACAAAGCTCAAATTTGATCAACTATGGAATAATTCTCCCATGTTTGGGGCTTCCACTCCCAAACATACGCTGCATTTGTTGGATTCTGTTCAGAGAAGAGCTGTTTGTCTGATTGGAGACCTGGAACTGACTGACGGCTTTGATTCGCTGGAACATCGAAGAACGGTTGGCAACTTGAGTCAGTTCTACAAGTATTTTCATGGAAAGTGTTCGAAGGATGTAGCCCGCTTAATTCCTCCCAAAGCGGTGCATGTTAGAGATACACGTCGCGCTGGTGCTTCACATCTGTATGAGGTTAAGCTTGTTACTCCGCATACAACGTTTTTCAAGCAGTCTTTTATATGAAAAACATCATCTCTTTGGAATAATTTGCCCAGTGCTGTGTTTCCCACCAAGTACAATTTACAGCGATTCAAGAACAACGTGAATCGCTTTTTCCGCACGTGTGCCGCTCCTGGAGCGCTTTAGGAACTTCCCTGCAGCATGTGTGCTAGACCCATAAAAAAAAAAAACCATCATAAAAAGCACTAACAAGAAAAAAATTGGTCATTATAAAATAGCCTATTAGAAACAATATCAAACTGTCAATAAAAATGGCAAACAATGCAACATTTAAAGTTCTAATCAATTTAATGAATTATAAAGTTTAAAAGTCAAACTCATAACATAAAACTTCTTTTATCAAAGCAATTAAGTAATGCATAAAGTCATAAAAAATTCCATTGAATGATTAACCGATGACATAATCTATGTATTTTAATTATGGCTACTTTTGAGGCACACATTTCAATGGCAAAAAGATAAAATATTTGCTTATTTTAAGATAAAAATCAGGTTAGTTGGACAAAGAACGTGTATAAGTTTAATTTTCCACATAATGTTGGGGAAAGCTGAGTAATGTATTAAACTGTTTCAATCTTTGCGCAAACTACTTGAATTTTTAAGCTGCATGTACTGGTAACTCTTCCCGCATAGATTACATAACTTGCATCAGGCGCCATTGTCTTCTACAGGTCATAGCAAAATCCTACAATGTAACACAGTACCTAAAAATACCTAACCACTGCTTAAACTCGGATATCAACTTTTTATACCCCCTCAAACTCAGATATCAACTTTCTACGTCCCCTCATGAAGGGACCTGCAGTAGTTTGGTATATCGCCCAGATTATACAAATTTGTCACATTTAAAGAAGTTTCAACTCCTTCAATGATGTACTGCGAGTTACTAGAATTTAGTTTAACGAGCAACCCCAGTTCAGCTGAAAGTCTTTCGGCTTTAAGCAATAGTAAACTGAGTCTATAAGTTATATTAAATATTATGCAACATTTGATATGGATGTTATATTTTTGTTAAACTTTAAACTACGCCTTTGTATAGGTTCCAAGCTGATTATCTGAATTATGAGTCAATACAAAAGAACTTACGTTACGGAATTCGGTCTTCATTGAATCCATGGATGTGCGCCTATGGGCAATTTCACTTCTAGCACGATGAACACGTCTTGAGGAATGACCGCTGGACATTTTTTTCTTTTAGTTTCAAAAATATTAAAATACTTTCGAGACAGCCGCCGACTTTGCGAACCTAAACAAAAATAAATTCAAAACAAAAGCTGTCGAGTGTCAAAAGTCAGAAACAGTGCGGTGTTGCCTATTCACTCGGGAGACGTTCCTTAAGCTACACTGTTTGCTCTATGACGGCATGGAGGTTCCAACTAAAACAACCTGACATTTTCCTCTATGTAGTAAGGAACACATAATTTTTGAATTTTTTTTCCCCCAGGCACCCTGAAAAGGACGTGTAATACGATATATATGAAGCAGTCGTTACAACCGTCTCTCCACCGCTATATATATATATATATATATATATATATATATATATATATATATATATATATATATATATATATATGTATATATATATATATATATATATATATATATATATATATATATATATATATATATATATATATATACATACATACATACATACATACATACATATATATATATATATATATATATATATATATATATATATATATATATATATATATATATATATATATATATATATATATATATATATGTACGATGTTTTATAATGAACAATCTGTGGACATGGGCATTGATGTGGCTAATCTTTTTGCAACTTACTTCGGCTCTGTTTACTCTGATGAGTTACTTGATTATCCAGCCTTACCCTCTATTAATACTCATAATATCTTCAAATTTAAGATTTCAGTCTCTGAAATTTACGAGGGGCTCTCGAGGTTGGATCACAGAAAGGGGTCTGGTCCTGATGGTTTACCTCCTGGATTACTAAAGGCATGTAGCTTCGTATTATCGCGACCATTATGCATGTTGTTTAACCGGTCATTGGAGGAGGGTTACTTTCCTGAGTATTGGAAGACCAGTTTTCTCACCCCGGTATTCAAGTCAGGGGACAGGGCAGATATCGCAAACTATAGGCCAATAAATATTTTGAGTACTGTTCCTAAATTCTTTGAAAACCTAGTAACTAAAGTATTGGCCTCTAACTTGGGACCATCTATAATAGATGAACAGTTTGGTTTTCAGAGAGGCAAGTCTGCTGAATTGAACTTATACCGACTACCTGTCGAGGACCTTGGAGAGTGGATCTGAGGTACATTCCATCTATACCGATTTCTCTAAGGCCTTTGATAAGGTCAACCACGGTGTTCGTCTTAAGAAGCTCAATAACCATGGCATATCGGGTCCACTGTTGGGCTGGATTAGGAGTTATTTGTGTGGCAGAGTTCAGGTGGTTCGAGCAAATAATTTTAAGTCTGTCAACATTACTGTGCCCTCGGGAGTGCCTCAAGGCTCCCATATGGGGCCTGTTCTTGAATGATGTGGCCGACTGCTTTCGGTTTTCCAGGTTCTTGCTTTTGCTGATGATTTGAAGTTGTATACAGCGGTTGGATCGATTGAGGATTGTGTGGGATTGCAGGGTGATTTGGATAGACTTTAGTGTCTGGGGTCAGTTAAATGGTATGGTTTTAAATACTTCTAAATGTTTCTCTATGTCTTTCTCGAGATCGAGAAATCCATTGTTTTTTGATTACAGCATAAATGGGACTTCCCTCGTGTCCGTGGTTGATGTTAGGGATCTGGGGGTTAAGTTTGATTCGGCACTGAGTTTTACTCCTCATATAACCGAGGTAACGTCTAGGTCTCTGAGGATGCTTGGGTTCATTAGGCGTTGCTCATCGGATTTTTCATCCATTACCTCTATAAAAATGCTGTACTGCTTGTTGGTTAGGCCTCTTTTGGAATATTGCTCATGTGTGTGGAACCCACCTTTTGCTTGCCATGCTAGGAGCTTAGAGCTTGTTCAGAGTAAATTTCTACGTTATATTAATTTTAAATTCTTTAACAATGATTCTTTTAGTTATTTAAAACTGACATCTATATTAAACTTGAATACCCTGTCTAACCGGAGAGTTCAGCGCTATCTTGTAATGTTCTTTAAAATTTTAAATTCCATTGTAAATTGTCGAGAACTTTTATCTCAGATTAATTTGTATTCACCCTCTAGACATACTAGATCTACGTTGTCCTTCTTCAAACCTTATCCTAAGACAACCGACGGAGCTAATACCTTCATGACAAGATCTATGGGCATTGTACATAACGGCCCATCACTGGACTGGTTCTCCAGCTCCTTGTCTCTTTTTAAGAGACAGAAAGGAGTTCTTTTCTGAATTTCTTAGTTTTAGCCTTTAGTTTTAAGTAGTTTTAAGTGTCTTTTAAATTTGTAAACTTTTGTATTTTTTGTCTTTATAAGTTAATGGGTCTGTCCCGTAAATAAATAAATAAATAAATAATATATATATATATATATATATATATATATATATATATATATATATATATATATATATATATATATATATATATATTTATATATTTATATATTTATATATTTTATATATATATATATATATATATATATATATATATATATATATATATATATATATATATATATATATATATATATATACACTCCTGGACAAAATTAACGCAACAATAAATTAAATCATACAAATCTCTATAATGAATTAATTTTAATAATTTTTTATGAACACTGGTTACACTAAAAGTTTAGAAAAAACTTATTCGGATACTTTAAAAGTGAATTAATTAGCTACCAAATTCGATTAAAATTATTCTTAATAATAACAAAATCGTTGAAATTATGTAATAATGAAAAAAAAAACTGGGACACTATTAGTAAAATTAATGATGTAACTGAGACACTAGTAGCGTGTGTTGCCTCCTCTACTTCGGATGACAGCGTTTATGCGCCTAGGCAGGCTTCTAATTAAATTTTGGATAAAATGTTGAGGAATTTGCTCCCATTCTGTGATAACTGCATTTTCAAGTTCCCTCAGGTTTCTAGGTGCAGGTATATGACGTTTCACATTTTTCTTAAGGTGATCCCATACATGTTCTATCGGAATCAGATCCGGGCTTTTTGGTGGCCATTGCATAATCGGTATATCAACTTGATTAAGATAATAGAGTACCTCCCTAGCCACGTGAGGTCGAGCGTTGTCTTGCATAACCAGGAAATTGGGCCCCACAAAGTGACTAAAAGGCATCACATGTTCTATTACAATATTCTCAAGATAGTAGTCAGCATTCATGGATCTCGTACGGACAGGAATTAACTCTGTGCGAGCATCAAAGCAGATGCCACCCCAGAACATAACAGAGCCACCGCCGAATGGAATCCTTGCAGAGATATTGCAAGGAACAAACCTCTCTCCTGGTCTTCGCCATACTCGCTCATGACCATCTGGATGTTTTAGACTAACCCTAGTTTCATCTGTAAAGAAAACTTGTTTCCAGTCATCCACAGACCAGTTTTCGTGATTTCGAGCAAAACGTAACCTGGCAACTCTGTTCTCTCTAGTAAGCAAGGGCGCAGTGTCTGGTCTCCTACTGTTTAATCCAGCTCTATTTAACCGTCTTCTAACTGTTTTAGAAGAAATTGTGACATTGCGAACAGCTTCGAGTTCGTTTCTTATTATAGAACTAGTGACAGTCCTGTTTCTTAAAGTATATTGTCTTATAAAACGTTCATCTAGGTCGCTAGTGCATCGTTTTCGCCCTTGTCCTAGCCTTCTAGAATAAGTTCCTACTTCATTCAAGCGTCTTACCATACGATTTATTGCGGAACGATGTTTGCCTAACAAATTGGCAACATAACTCTGACAATATCTCTCGTCCAATAAAACTGAGGCTCGTAATACCTCGTGTTCAGTTAAATTCCTTGTTCGATTCTAATTCTTCGGGGTCAAAAATAAAACAGTCTACCACAAAAACGTATTACTTTGAAAAAGGGAACAATTTATAAGCTTACTTTTAAAGAGAATCTATCGCATTATTACAGAAAATTGTTTTTCTGTGTCAGCTGTCAAGTGATTTATGTTTAGTTTGGTTTGGCATTTCAACATGAATAGACTGACGCCTGAACAACGCTTCCAAATTGTGCAAATTTATTTTGAAAATCATGGTTCTGTTCGAAATACTCGTACGTATCGCGCACTACGTCCATTTTACGGTCAACATAATCGTCCATCAGAGCAATTAATTCGATTAACTATGGAACGTTTTCGCACCACGTTTACTCTAAATGATAATACGCATCCACAGAGACGTCGTACAGTGCGTACAGAAGAAGTCATTGCTGCTGTAGAGCCTAGCGTAGAGGAAGACCCGAATCAGTCTATCCGCCATCGTGCACAGGAATTGGATATGTGTCCAACCACTTTATGGAAGATTATGCGGAAAGATCTTGGTTTGCGTGCTTACAAAATCCAACTCGTGCAACAATTGAAGCCACACGATCACCTAGCAAGGCGTAGATTCGGTGAATGGGCCCAAAACAAGATTGCCGTTGATCCCGATTTTCATAAGCGAATTTTGTTTAGCGATGAAGCTCACTTTTGTTTGAATGGATACGTCAATAAACAAAACTGCCGTATTTGGAGTGATGATAATCCTCAAGTGTATGTTGAGACACCGTTACATCCAGAAAAACTGACTGTTTGGTGTGCTTTATGGGCTGGTGGAATCATTGGTCCGTACTTCTTTAAAAACGATGCTGGTCAGAACGTTACAGTCAATGTTGACCGCTATAGAGCCATGATTACTGACTTTTTCGTTCATCAATTGAACAACCATGACGTGCAGGAGCTGTGGTTTCAACAAGACGGCGCAACATGTCACACAGCTCGTGCCACAATTGATTTATTGAAGGAAACGTTTGGTAACCGCATAGTTTCACGTTTCGGACACGTGAATTGGCCTCCAAGATCGTGCGATTTAACGCCGCTAGACTATTTTCTGTGGGGATATGTGAAGTCGCTAGTCTACGCCGATAAGCCCGAAACGATTGACCACTTGGAGGACAACATTCGCCGCGTTATTGCCGATATACGGCCACAAATGTTGGAAAAAGTCATCGAAAATTGGACCTAAAGATTAGACTACGTCCGTGGCGGTCATATGCCAGAAGTCATATTTAAATTATAATGCCAGAAGATTATCTTTCGAATAAAGTAAATTTCATGTCAATTTAAAAAATTCATCTTTGTTTTATTCCATTTCAAAGTTCTATACCTCTATAAAAAACACCCTTTACAAGATGGATTGCAAGTAAATTCATATTTTCTATGGGTGATTGTTGACCTGAACAATACTAACGGAACAGAATTTTCGGTACTTAAGCCAGTACTTGGTACAGTTGGTTGTATCTTACCATTGCGTTCTGTAAGTACCTGGATAAGGACTAGTAAATTCTGTTCTTTTGTTTGTCGATCCTAGCCCGACCGATGAGCCGTGATACGGCGAAACGCGTCTCGGGATGGATTGACAAATAAGGAAACAGTAGGTAGACTGCTGAAATATGGATTTCGTCTGTTTTCAGTAGTTTTATATTAAACCATAAAGGACGAATAAAACTTTGTATCGTGTTCATAAAACTTTTGACGTATTCCCTGAGACTGTGTTGCCAAATGCTTCTTAAAAACTTCCTCGAATCGAGAAAAACATGTATGACGTCACAAACATCTTAAATACAAGATGGATTACAAGTAAATTCATATTTTTCATGGGTAATTGTTGACCTGAACAATACTAACGGAACAGAATTTTCGGTACTTGAGCCAGTACTTGGTACAATTGGTTGTATCTTACCACTGCGTTCCGTACGTACCTGGATAAGGACTAGTAAATTCTGTTCTTTTGTTTGTCGATCCTAGCCCGACCGATGAGTCGTGATACGGCGAAACGCGTCTCGGGATGGATTGACAAATAAGGAAACAGTAGGCAGACTGCTGAAATATGGATTTCGTCTGTTTTCAGTAGTTTTACATTAAACCATAACGGACGAATAAAACTTTGTATCGTGCTCATAAAACTTTTTACGCATGCTCTGAGACTGTGTTGCCAAATGCTTCTTAAAAACTTCCTCGAATCGCGAAAAAATGTATGACGTCACAAACATCTCAAATACAAGATGGATTGCAAGTAAGTTCATATTTTCCATGTTTTACTAGTTTTTTTCCATTTTTTACTAGTTGACCTGAACAATACCAACGGTTAAGTACAATATATTAGACTTAAATATTAGTCGCTAAAATGAGCCAGAAGTAGTATATTTTGCGCTAAATACTCTATATCGACAACATCGCATATAAATGTCCTGAAAGGTGAGTCTCGTTCACAAATTTCTGAGTTGTGCAATAGGCTAAAATGCTGCCAATGATCGGTTTTATACAACTTGCGCATTAAATTGTTGTTTTGGGTATCGCGTATCCAATAGGTAAAGACCATCAAGCACCTGGGTATCCAGTACGACAAATAGCTCGTTTGGAAGGACTAGGTCTGCACCGCCTCCAGCAAAGCTAAGCAACTGCTGGGCAAATTATATCCAATTATAAATAGCTCCAGTGTCCACCAGAACAAAGCTAATGGTATATTACACCATTGCGAAGGTAGGCTTCACCCATGCCTGCTCCACATGGTGCCAGCTCTCTAAGATAAGGAGAGCCCAACTCCAGGCAGTGCAGAACAAGGTCTTGAGGATGGTCACGGGAGGCCCATGGATCATGAGAAACATCTAACTTCACAAAGACTTCGGTGTGCCAACGATAAGGGCACACATAAGGAAAACCCAAACGAACTTCCTGGCCAAGGCGTCTCAACACCCCAATCTAATCATCGGAGGCGCCTTCCTAATTCACGCCCAAGCCCGCCACCAAATTCCCGAGATCCTCCCTCTGTTGAAGACGATGACCCACTCCACCCACCATGACAAGCAAAGAAGATTGTAAACTAGGTTAACTTAGCATAGGCCCTAGGTTAGGTTACAACCATGTTAATTATGCACATTTCATAGATTAAGTGTAGTATAGGTTCATTATTGTAGATACTTAGGTTAGGTTAGAATAAGTAAATTTTCATATCATGTAGTAACATCGTTTAGTGTAAAAGTAGTAGGAGCCTTACCGGTCAAGTGCAAGTTGAACTTGCGCAGTTTTTGTTACGGAAGTATAACATGATCAGTGACTTCACAAAACACACCCCAAATGAGTTTTTTTCGATCTTTACCGAGAACTGATAACCTAGAACTTTTTTTTGTATACTAGACAAATTATTAAAACTCGTGATCATTTTTGTTCAATTTACATTCTGTGGAAAATATTCCAGAAATTTTCCAAATGTTTTCATCAGTACTTTTCGAGATAAGGGGAAGAGCGATTTTTTAAAAAATAATACAAAGAAAAGTGTGCGCAAGTATTACATTATATTTTGAATTGTTGTGGCTGTTACTTGATGGAAATTCATAACGAATGTATTGAATGACTGATATTGTCAAATAAAATGGAAATTTGACAATATCTGTCTTTCATTACATTACATTATATATTTTTTTGAACTCATCTTTTTATAAGCTTTCATTTTACACCTCACTCGATGACCTGGTTATTAGTGTTCCGTACGGAACACTTATAAGATCACTTCGGTGTCTGTCCGTCTGTCACGCCCCATTTTCTCCGAAACTATTTGTCATAGAAAGTTGAAATTTGGTAATAATATAGGAATTGATGGCCTCCTCAGAGCCATGTAGTTTTGAAAGTTAAATTTTGAATTAAGGGGTTAGTTTTGGGGGCTGAAATCCGAAGTGAAAAAAAAATTTTTTACTCGGAGTGTGGTGTCAAATGAAAGCTTGTGAAAACACGAGTAAAGAATATATATATAATGTAATACTTGCGCGCACTTTTCTTTGTTTTATTTTTAAAAAAATCGCGAAAAATCGCTGTCCACCCGCCTTATCTCGAAACTTACTTATCAAAAAATTTTGAAAAAATTCTGAAATATCCTCCACGGGGGGTGTAGATTGAACGAAAATTATCACGAGTGCATTACCTTTAATAATTTATCTGGTATATAAAAAAAACAAAAATTTCAAGGTCATCAGATTTCAATAAAGATTGGAAACAAACTTTGTTGAAAACTCATTTGGGGTGTGTTTTGTGAAGTCACTGATCATTTTATACTTCTGTAACAAAATTTTTTATTTGAAAAGCAATCAACGTACGGAACACTAATTGCGCAAGTTCAACTTGCACTTGACCGGTTTTATTTTTTTTTACTTCCGATTTCACCCCCAAAACTAACCTCTTAAGTTAAAATTTAATTTTCAAAACTACGGCTCTAATGGGGCTATCAATTCCTATATTAGTACAAACTGTCAACTTTCTATGTCAAATAGTTTTGGAGAAAATCGGGTGTGACAGACAGACGGACAGACACTGAAGTGATCTTATACATTGATATGTTTTTCGGTATTTTGCTTTTTGACTGTTTTCTTTTGTAAAATTGTTTGTTATTGTAAAAAAAAAAAAGTTGAAGTATGAAAAAATGTAGCAAAATTTTCTGGTTTATAGGAAATGTACTGAAAATAAAGAAAAAATACAGTAAATATAGGGTTCTTAGGAGTAGCCTAAACTCAAAATTCAGTTGTATATATCCGCCAGTGGGCAAATACAGATCCCATTTCCACATTGAATAAAAATTTGATGCTACCTCTGCTCCCGAGGCGAGGCGACTTCTAACCTTTTGTAAAAAGCAAAAAATAAGACTTTAAAAGTTGTTTAATTTTTAAGGAAACTTAATAAAGGCACAATCCAAACTTCAGGACACTTCTTTTTACAAGTAACACTAGAGGGCGTTGTATTATACTCCAGTTTGTGCTGATCCACGCTGGAACAGGGCCTGTCTCTTTAAACTCAGAGAACATGATGAGCTGAAATTTAAGTTTTGGCATTTGATGCCGAGATTTTGGAATATTTGGCGCAGTAAGTGATTTTTTCAAGTTGCTCTAACCATCACAAGTAGCGATGATAGACCGGCAATCACCGTTTTTAATAATGCTAACTTCATTAGTGAAACGCGAGTCGAGTGCAAAAATAAAGTGGTTGGTGTAGTAGTACTAACTGATGTAATATTTTTATGTAGTTCGACTTTTTCGATCAGTAAATTTCTGAAACAAAAAAAAAAAAGACGGGCTAACTACTAAATATTTATTTTTAATGTTCTAAGAAAAAGGCAAATGGTGTCTAAAACATCCCTAAGGTTATTCACATTTATTATTATCTTTTTATTTATTGACGTACATACATATACAGCAAAAGGGGAAAATGAAATTTTACATTTAAATGATTTAATTTATCAGCTGCTTTCTAAACCTACCTACGTCAAGATATTTTGTCGCAAGTAGGAACAGACAAAATTGCGGCAAAACATTGGCAATATAACTCCCAGTCTTTACAGTAGGTTGGACGAATCGACGCCATGGTGAAAACGCTACTGCTTTAACCCGACTGGTCAAACCTGCTATAAGACATCGGGAATAGCGAAATCATTAGTGTTCGGCCGAACTTTTCTCTCTTACAAAATATTTCGTTTCGCACACAAAACAAATATGTTTTTTTTTCTGATTAAAAAGGCTTTTAGTTATTTATTCGTATATTTGTTTATATAACGGCTAAAGGGTAAGTTTCGCCTGCACTTTTTACTTTATTAGAAGACATGTCTTCTTGCGACAGAACCGTTGTTTCTAAAACGTTAAAATATATACGTAAATGTAAATTTACCTCGCACTAAATAAAATACTTGCAGAACTGTCTGGCTCTCCCTTCTAAGTGATTTGGCCGTTTCGGCGCGAGACGAGAACATACGACTTGATTTTGAAACGGTTTCGGAATAATGTGTCGCAAAAAGACCCCTACAATTTATGTTACTCTAATTAAAATTACAATTGTCATATTTATCATCTCTCCATTAACAAGAGGTGTTCAGGGAAATCATTTACTAGGGTCTAGATGACAGATATGACGGATATTATATGATCAGAGCTAAAAATTATAATCGGAAAACCTGTGCTTTCGAGATTACTACATTGAAGGTGAATACAGGAGTAAAACTAGTGGTTTAACAGACAAAGATTAGCAGTGATATTTCCTATTGTAATAAAAGTACTCCTATACTTTTAATGTAATAGTGATAGTTGAGAGAAAGACAAATACATGAAACAAAAAATGTCACCGAAAAATAAAGCTGGCTGGCTACCGCCGGATCCTTAAAATATGCCTCATCCAGTTTTTCAGAAATGTCGCGCAACTAGAAGTTGTATTATAACAATAATAGAGAAAAATATGCGTGTTATCTCTCAGAAAATCGACGGGGCATATTCTGACAATCCGGCGGAAGCCAGCCGGCTTTGTTTTGCTGTGACGTGATGTTCCATGTGTTTGTCTTTCTGTAGCGACAGCTATATTTTTTGTGCTAATGGGTTTTTATATTTCCGAGTTATTTCCTGCGTGCAGGTTTTTACATAAAATCAAAATCTATTAATATTGATCAGATTTTTTTTTCATGTGGGTCACCTATGAAGCAGAAAGTTACTGTTTTTTTTTATTAAGAAATATTTTTATAATATTTACACGTAGGGCTTTCTGTAAGGTCCTCTTAACATATCAAGAGTTACAATAATGGTGACTTTTGATTATGATGACATAAACTACAAATTATTAACAACTCAGGCCAAGTAATAAAAATGTATTAATATGAAAAAGAATTGGGCGGAATTAGTTGTGAGATTTTTTTCCAGTTACCCAATAAAGTTACATAATAATTATAACTATATATTTACAAGTGCAAATAATATAAAATAAGTTTTTAACAGACTTCCGGGGTATTTTCAAGTTACTAACATTGTCAACAGCCTTTTTATAAAATATGTACAAACCACTCTCTGAAATGACTGTAAAAATACCAGAGAAGTCAAAATATTTTGCTTTATTATTTTTTTAAAATCTATTTTATTAGAAATTGGTTAAGCCATCTACAAACGTTTAATAAAACACAATTTACAGCTGTCACTTGACTTATAAGAAGTGACATTAACCTTCGGTTGCCGTTTGGCGCACCACTGCTTAGCGAATGATGGCTCTTCTCTATATGTAGCATCGCCTTTAGGATTTTCTAGTATTGTTTTCTTCCAGACACGCCCTTTGTATCCATAAGCCTCTCCGCCCCTTGAATTTGGCTACGCCACTGTCTAGCACCAATAAAGAGTACCATATGAAAGAACAGACTAAAAAAGACCGAAATAGACTAGTCTAAATCGGAGGACTTAGTGTCAAGGATGCTATTAATAAGACACTACCAAGAGCTAAGCTTACAAAGCCAGGTCCTCAGGAGCTCACATGAATAAGAATGTGGCTATTATCAGCGTATAGAAATGGATGTGTGAGTAGATCGTTCATATGAAGTAAATAACTCTGCCTATATTTTCATTTGATCATAAAGACGCAACAAGCCGGAGCGGCCTTTGCTTATCGAGTGGAAGATTCAAAATTTCGCGGGATAATTCGTTGCAACGATCATCTTCATCTTCATTGACATATTCCTCGGCGGCAAAACGTTGGTGCGGGGTTTTAGCCTATTACATTTCGTCGAATACTGTACCAAGTTTCATTAAAACGATTGCGGATGGCGAGAATACAAAACCAAGCTCACTTTTTACTTGCTTTGGGATAAAACAGTGTTAATATTTGCTAAATATTTTGATTCACATATTATATAATACACTATCACCACTTAAAATGACTAAATTTTCAGCTTATTGGGATAATTTATCATTATATTTACACTTAACTTAAATATTTTATTATTATTATTATTATTAAAGTAAAATAAACATGCGTGATAAAGTTTAGTACATTCGTCGATAAACTCTGAAACAACTAATATATACACGACAGTATTCCAAAACTTAACGCAAGAATGCACGTGCCTGCTTACTGCTTAAGTGTATAGCTGGGATACGCTTGGATCTGTTGGATCTTATCAGTTAGATTCCGGCAAGGCCGTAGCAAACGCTCTGAAACGATGGTTAGGAAACACCGATGTCTTATATTCTTATACGTTGCAAGACGTCAGCGAGCACAAAACAATGCCGCAAACTTCCAACAGAGTACCAAATAGCGCGGGAAGCCTTCCGTTATGTTGCTTTCGAAGTTAATTTTTATGTTGCTAATTATTTTAACGCTTCGTCGATGACACTCTGTCAGTGTAATGGAAGTTTGCCGTTAACTTTCAAGTGGTTTCTATTATTGACACGGGTGGTGCAAACGACTTGTATTAGTTGATATTCTAAAACATCCGAGAACATAAATCCCCGGTGTTGCTGTCTTGCCTGCAACTACCTGATGAGATCCTATAGATCGAAGAGCACAAACAGTTTGACACTTGGATATTAAGCGCGTCCGAACGAGGTTTAATATTTTTTGAATCTCCAAGAGAAAACTGTAACTTTTATTAAACTGATTACATTTTATATATATATATATATATATATATATATATATATATATATATATATATATATATATATATATATATATATATATATATATATATATATATATATATATATATATATATATAATATATAATATATATAATATATATATATAATATATATATATATATATATATATATATATATATATATATATATATATATATACATATATATATATATATATATATATATATATATATATATATATATATATATATATATATATATATATATATATATATATATATATATATTATATATATATATATATATATATATATATATATATATATATATATATATATATATATATTTATCAGAGTTTATCATATTTCACAGCCAGACAAAATGATTCATTCATTCAGACAAAAAGCTCAGATCACAGTATTTTACTATTAAATTTATTCAAAGTTATTTAGAGGCAAATCTGGAAATCTAAGACGTCCACCAACAGAAACCAAGTGTTAAAAATAAAATCACAACTGAAGTTAATAGAAACAAAACAAACTTTTCTAAAAAGGCTCCAAATCTCAAACTCTTACTAAAGTAAAGGTGTTGTACATGAGAAATTATAGTTCTTGAGATTACACCGTGTCAAATTGGAGTAACGTTTCGTCGTTTCGCCTACGATTGCACGAGGCACCTTCAGGGATTCTTCACAAGGAAAATACTATATATTCACCAAACCCTAATCTCCATTCATGTTGTTAGGGTTAATATGAACGGAAACTTTCATGGTTTCAATTACATGAGAAAACGTGGTTTCTAGGAATTGGGTTGTTGTAATTTAGATCGCTTTTCGACGTTTTGCCTACGATTGCACAAGGCTTCTTCAGGAATCTTTACTCTCAGTGATTAAAACAAAATGTTTTAATCTTAACAAGGACCAAGATTTCTCATCTAACCAAAGTAGTGAAAGTTTTCGTCTAAAGATGTGGTAACTTATACTCTACGTCCGTCGCAACCTAATGCCGACGACGTCTCCACAATCTTGTGTTTATCTGAACTCTAATTGGAACACATTCCAGATTTGCCTATGTCACTTACCCGAACCAGCGGGTTACAATGATTAAATGTGGTAATTCTAAGCAAGGCACTGGCCATCATCAGTTGGTCTCGTAGCTGGTGAGCAGGGCGGCGTCGACGGGCTCCATGCAACTTGGACAGGTCAGACTGCGCATCAGCCAATCGTCGATACACGTCATATGATAGGTGTGCATGCACGGGAGGTAGCGTAGAGCGTCGCCCACCTAAAGTAGTAATATTTAGTTTGGGGAGATTTTGACTACTAAAAATAATATATCAACTAGAGAACTCCTAAACCAAATCTATAATTTAAAGAGAGAAGATAAGTAAAATACAAGTTTTAAGTAATTAATTTTATTTTCCACAGCAGAATGTATAAATCCACAAAGACATAACATATTTTGAATTTCTTTACGAGACTAAATCGCTAAAATGCTTCAAGATGCGGAAAAAGCGATTCACGTTAGCCTTGAATTGCTGCAAATTGTCCTCGATGGAAACTCTAAATAATATTGTTAATCTTCTGTGTTAAACTCTGGTTTTTCTTTATATATGGACTTACAATGGTTGTCATTATACCTGCCTACCATACCTCTAGCTATGTTAATAGACTTACCATAAATTCTCCCATACATATAACACACTCTCTAATTTTTTTACAGCCATCATACTTTCCAGTTGGAAGATGTTGGATCAGACCGATACGTTTAGCAATTTTTATTTGCTCTTCTTCGGTCAGTTGGGTCACTGATCGAGTGACACTTGGTGAAGGATGATATACTGGGGGTGGAGCTTGAACTGACAAAGCTTCCTATAAAAGAATGTAATAAACATTTCAATAGCAGAATTGCAGGAAGAATATTGTCCATAATATAACATTTTTAGAAAACGATACAATTCTCTGTAAATACGTTTAAAATTTTAGGTGGTATTAGTGGATTAAAAACAAACTTTAGTTCCTTCTCCTCATCTTTCCAAATTACCATGCTTACCCCTCCGTATAAATTAAAATTTAATTTTAAAAGAAAAATAAATTATTGGCAATTCACACAACATTTGTTACAATGAGTCATTAGCAAACATGGATTTGCTCTAGTTAGACGTGTTTGTTGACGTTCACTGCTCCTCTGCTTATGTCCCCAAAAGAATTGGCAGCTTATGTTTGTAATCATATCTATTTAAGCAACAGGAATTGTAGAAATTACTAATATCAACAATGTTTTACAAGACATATTAAAGGTTGTTAATAAACTTACAATATGGGAAATGACAAAAAGAATGTTTTAAAAAAAAATCTTGAATAAGCAATACATTAACAGTATTCCAATAATATTTTCATAAAATATTAATCAATGGCACTGTTAAATTATTGTATAATTATGGAACCTGCTTTAAACAAAAAATATATTTAATAAATATCTGTACTTATAATTATTGCTCTATATATAGAATGAACCATTAAAAATAAGTTGAGATTTTTTAGCTCCATTTACTCTGAACTCTAAAATCATCTTGTAAAATACAAAGTCATTTTTTATTACCAAAATAAATTTTAATATTTCATTCATATTTTAGACATAATAAGAAAACCTTAGCTGATTAAACTAACTAAATATTGCTTAATAATATTTATTTAAAGAAAATAATTAAAAAGTGGTTAATTTATGAAATTTGTAATACAATATTTTTAATAAAATTAATTCTCTATACATTAAATTAAAACAATTAATAAACTGTAAAAATATAGTAAAACTGACGTTACATTACACTACAGTCTTCCTTACATAGATAAAACTTATTTTAGGACTAAACCATCACATGAACACTTTGACGCACAGTAAATTCAGAAATCCCAACTCATGCCTTTGACTGCAACTGTTAAGATCCTACTAAACGTAAAGCTATTTATTAAACTGATCCACTGTGAGTACACAACCATTTTTTGGATTTGTAATAAAAATAATAATAAAACACGTGTGCAATCGGAAATTCATAAAAATAATAAAAAACAGGAGCATAAAAACTTATTATAAATACGTCAGGTAGATTTTCCAAACTCTTGGTCGATAATCATTTTCAGTTCTTGCCTAATTTTGCTCTGCTTTGATCAAAATAATCCTTTTTATAATACACAAGTTATAACGATAAAACCTAAATTTTATAATTCTGAGCCAACCCCCTTATTATTTATTTATTTATTTATAAAATTGCTTTTATCTTCTCGCATTTGAACGATTTATTATTTTAGTAGGAACAGGAACAATATTCATTAACAAACTCTTTCTTGCGTTACTTTTAATCACTGTCAAGGTCTACTTTTACAGTAAAAAAATAAAATTATAACAAGTATAATTAGTAGTGGCCAATGTCCTTAAATGAGATTGTAAAAACCTGTACAGGGTTTTACAAACAACACCTTTAAATTTGTCACAAAAGCATTGTTAATAGATTCACTTTTTGCTGTATTTGGAGAGTTTTCTCAAAATGCAATTTCTATCAACTTACAAAGTGAATTTTTTTTTCTCTATAATTAGAAAAAGAAATTTTAAGAATTCAAGATAATAGTAAATGGTAGTAGATAACAAATCTCTTTTATTGACTACTCTACTATAAATGATTGCATACAGGGAAACTTTATCCTGCAAAACGCAAGCAGGGGCGAGACTCTTTCTCCTAAATGCATTACACATAGAGCCTCAATTATCATTGGACCTTGGTCACAAAAGTATAGAGTGCTAAAGATTCCTGCTTTTAGAAATTGCTGCAAGCATGTACCTTAACTGGGTGTACACTGTCTACAGTGTAGGTAGATCAGGTAGTTGCAAAAAATTACTTTGCAGTCCTTGCTTCCAAACTTTGCTTCATGCTAATTACACCACATTAGCCAAGGATTCTTCTGCAAAGTCAGTTTATGCTCCTTTTCTGTTGTTTCTCCCACACATCCACTACCTGACAAGGCATCAATATGTTTTACCCCAGAATAGCATTTTACTTATTTACAAACATCTTCAACTTTTTCATATCATTAACAGCCATTTCCAATGACATCCTCAGTCCTTTTAGATGCAAATCCAGAAAGTCGGCTTTAAGAAAGCTGTGACAAAGGTTAAAAGACAATCAAGGTTTTCTACACAAAGCATCTTGGAGGAAGGGTCCCTGTTGAGTTTACACCCTATTATCACAAACTTTGCTGGTGCAATCTACTGATGAAAGTGTGAAATTTCTCAGATTTTTAGGAAGAATAATATTTAAAAACATAAAAAATGCAATTCAGTGAAAATACTACATTCATAAAATGTGACTGACCCTATAACTTTTATTAAGTTTTAGGCCCTGCCCTATACCTCTAATAAATATAAGTTGTAGCATCAATATGTGTGTATTTAAGATCCAAGGAATTTGAAAAATGCATAGGACATGATAAAAATAACATTAAGGAAAATATACAAAAGATTAGTGCTTGTAAACGTAATTACCTACTACTCTTAACTGACTCACGACATTATTGATTTAGATTATTTTTAAAACTGTATTGACTATTTGTCACCACCAAAATCAGAAAGTCAATAAAATGAAATGCAAAAAATACCATAAAAAGGATAAAAACTGAGAAAATAAAGTATCTGCAATGCCATGGCTACAAATTATCTTTGAAATGCTCACTCAAACCAGCAGCAGTAGTCCCTTAACATATTTTTTTTAATTATTAAGAGTTTGACGTTTAACTTCAGTTCAAATGTTATTAAAAATTCTGTAATGAGAAATTCACCTGACATTGACAATATTGCATAGTTAGTAATTTAGATACTGCTTTGCTTATTCAAGTAAGTTCTTAAATAAAGTAGGTTGTACCTGTAGCTTTTACTTGTTATTGGAGTATTCACCAAGCTACTTTGAAAAGTAGTTTGTTACTTAAAAAGTTGTAAGATATTTAACTTACTTTCAAAAAATGCAACACCTAACTGGATAAAAAGCTGCTTAACAGTTAGTGGCTTAGCTACTATCACGAATATAAAAGTTAGAAAACAAATATAGGAGGGTCTAAGTTTTGGGAATACATGTAAACTGGAATGGCATTATATAGTATTATTATAAAAGTCCTTGAAAGTACTTCCTGAGACAACATATACAAAAATAGCAGAATTTAATAGAACTGCTTTGCTTACTGCACCCAAAATTATTAGAGAATATGTGGTGGTGTCCTAACAAGGAATCAATGAATTATACAATAAATTTCTATCTAAAACTGCCACTCAAATAGCAAGAATGTTGAACATCAAAAAATACATAGTTTGTTATAAGCAGCTGTGAATACACATATAGAACTGCTTAAAAATGAACTATATGTTATACGTTCACAACCATATCTGTTAGTGAACATTATTATTTACCAAAGCAACTGCTCTTTTTGAAGACATTTCAGCTTTCACAAATACAAAAAATTTATATTTACCTGGTAACTTGGAGGACCTACTGGATCCGAAGATGACTCTCTAACACTATCAGTCCCTCTTAAAAGAGATATATCATCCGTCGTGGACCTCTTCAAACAATTACCCATGTTTGTTTCTTGTAAATACGCTTATCGTTTATTTATTTACAAATAGAGCGACTATCTACCTCCATCATGACTTTGTAATAATAAAGCTTGTGAACCACATTTTACCGTTTTTCTCAACTATTTTTCTGTATAAAACTAGCATTTAGTTGTTAATGGATAAACATTTGGCAAAACTTTCTAATTCACAATAATGGAACAATGGACATGTATTGACAGTTTCGCAAGTTGACTGTTTTGATATGACAGGTTTGTTTACTACGTGCACGAAGTAATGTTTAGATACGTTTTCTGTTAAGGTTCTCTTTCTACTTCGTTGAACACTGAAATGACGTCAGTCTGCATCATTCTGAATCTAAAAAAACAACTTGATTAACTTCAGAATCACTGAACGAACACATCTGGAAACATATGACTTTGGCATGACTTGAACAAAGAAAAAAAAAGAATATAAAGTTATCTTTTTTAAAGCTGCAATTTTTCGCTGTTCTTGTATAGATGACGCCGCTTTATCGGTCGTATTACTTAACTCGTTACCGTGAACTTATTCAATCACGACATCCACGACTATAAAGTATTTTTATATTTCACTGTCTTATTTTTACTTTTACTTAGATAGAAGCTGTAATTTACAAAGAAAAATTAGTGTTACGGCAACAGTCCAGTAAAATGGAGATTGCGCTTTTCTTGGGCAACTGGGCGTAAATTTTAGATCTAGTTTGAAAACTCTGAGATTAGAGCCAAACGTCAGTATGTCACTCGAGCTATGGAAGTTTCCGTTTTGTGTACATGTGTGTATTTTATAATCAATCAGCACAACGCTTCCCTAATGGTCAGTTGCACCATTCCTAAGTAGAAAATAACTAAGTGTTTCTCAGGTTTTCAAATCCAGCTTTCTGATTGGTTGAAACAATATACTTTGGGATTTGAACCACTCGAATAGGTGAATTAACAGACTTAAGGAATTCAATATGGATAACTGTTTGTTAAATTGGTAAATTGAGCTATATGATTTGTTGAAATAATAGGTCTCGTAAGTAGACAAATGTAGATGTGACAAGTGTAGGTAAGTGTCCTTCAAGTTGGTAGGTGAAAATTTTAAAGTCTGTGGCTTCAACAAATCAAATAACCGAATTTGATGGCTTAAAGAACACTTAGATAGTCTTCACATAATAAATGTGCAATTGCCCATAAAAGAATTACTTATTCTCTGTTTAAAGGTAGGGCTGAATAATTGATCATCAGATATACGAGGCTGGTTTGAAAAGTCCGTGCAAAAAAAAAACTACTTATGTGTTTGGGGTAAACCTTTTTTATTTTTCGACATAGTCTCCTTTTAGGCTTATACACTTCGTCCAACGATGTTCTAGTTTGTTGATCCCTTCCGAATAATAGGATTTGTCCAAGTCTGCAAAATATCCATTAGTGTCTGCAATCACCTCCTCGTTTGAATAAAATCTTTGTCCCGCCAGCCATTTCTTCAAATTGGGGAACAAATAGTAGTCCGAGGGAGCCAAGTCTGGAGAATAGGGGGGGGGGGATGTGAAACGAGTTAGAATCCTATTTCCATTAATTTTGCGACCACAACTGCTGAGGTGTGTGCTGGTGCGTTGTCGTGATGGAAAAGGACTTTCTTGTGGGCCAATCGCTGGCGTTTTTCTTGCAGCTCGGTTTTCAAACGGTCCAATAACGATGAATAATATTCACCTGTAATAGTTTACCCTTTTCCAGATAGTCGATGAGCATTATCCCTTGCGAATCCCAAAAGACAGTCGCCATAACCTTTCCGGTCGAAGGAACGGTCTTCGCCTTTTTTTGGTGCAGATTCCCCCCTTGGTAACCCATTGTTTAGATTGTTGTTTGGTCTCAGGAGTATAGTAATGTATCCATGTTTCATCCACAGTGACGAAACGACGCTTAAAGTCCTCCGGATTCTTCTGGAACAGCTGCAAACCATCCTTGCAACACTTCACACGATTCCGTTTTTGGTCAAGCGTGAGCAATCGCGGCACCCATCTTGCGGATAGCTTTCTCATGTCCAAATGTTTATGCAAAATATTATGTACCCGTTCAGTCGAGATGCCCAGAGCACTAGCAATCTCACGCACCTTAACTCTTCTGTCATCCATCACCATATCATGGATTTGATCAATGATTTCTGGAGTCGTAACCTCCACAGGCCGTCCAGAACGTTCAGCGTCACTTGTGCCCATATGGCCAGTCCGAAAATTTTGAAACCACTTATAAAACTGTTCTAATCGAAGGTGCAGAGTCACCATAATGTTTATCAAGCTTCTCTTTAGTCTCCTGAGGCGGTTTTGCCTTTCATAAAGTAATGTTTAATCACCACACGAAATTCTTTTTCGTCCATCACTCGACTTCCTTGATTCACACGAATGCCAAACACAAAGAAATAGACCAATATGGCTGAAACTTGGTGTGCGTTCATTCAAGAGATGCTACTAACTAAACATGACCTCGATACGCGCCGGTGGTGCCATCTCTCGGACTTTGCACGGATTTTTCAAACCAGCCTCGTATAATTTGCCAATTCCACACAAGTCTTGCTATTGCTATTTATTTTATGGTAATACCGTAAACTCTAATAATTGTCTAAATTTGTTGGTTAAATCTAAAGTAAGCTAATATAAACTTTTTCTTAAATAAATTTTTTAATAATAAAGAATGACATGACTGAATTCCGTTACGCGCTACTTTACGATAGACTCGGATCTTAAAGTATAAATATCAAAACACGGACTAACGGTCAATTAGCCACTTTTTTATTTGTATGCCCTCTGTCGCAAAGTTTCGAACTCATAAATAATCGTAACGTCCTGAAGGCGTTGAAAGTATACAAAACTTTTTTTCATTGTCAAGTTTAGAAACTTTTTTGATAGAATGCGCTGCGAAAAAAAGCGACGTCAGGCGTCGAAGGAAGCAGCGACGCTGGTGGAGACATCACCAATGAACTCCGAGCAGGGCTTCCACAAAAATACAGGCAGAGGCTGATAACATTATATTGATTTTTCAAAACGTTTGTTGAACCAATCACAGAGTTAGGACTATTTTTAAAGGGTGAGGTTGTCGTCTGGTTTTTCTAAGCTAGTGCAAATTATATAAATGTGAAGTGATAGACGGTTTATATATTTTTAGCGAGCGTAAGCTCGCTGGATCGGCCGATGCAGGTGGCTACTCTTTTTCGTGAGTCCACCACTTTGTTGGGAGAGACTATGGAATCGGGCGGAGGCGGACCACCACCGGATTCATCGGGCCCTGCTGGACCATTATCTTACGAAAATTACAACCATCCAGTCAACTATCCAAATAAGTACAAGTTGTAAGTACCCAGTTTAGAGACCCCTTAATGCATTGCACGCGGTGTAATCGCATGTAAACATTCCTATTTCATTGATATTTCACAACACACAAGGCTAGATTCTCTAGTGTAGATTAAGAAATGTCTGATGTCCTAAATAATATGGTTCGTTTTAGGTATTTCAAGCAATTATTTATTGTAGATTAACCTTTTCCAAATTAAACCAATCATTTAACACTGATAAAATTTCTACAGTGTAATCTTCAAAATATCTGTCCAATTTTCTAGAATAAACCCCTTTTTGTTGTCCTGTGCTGAAAGATCAATATGAAATAATAGCAAAATAAACACTAAAATAGTGTTCTGTGCAACCTGATATGAAGTGTGAGTGTTTCCCTGTTTGAACAGAGCAGTTTTATTACCATAAATAAATCAGTGTGTACTAAATAAGCCTAATCACAAATTGTCAAAAAAAAAATTGGTAAACTGTGTGTGTGTCCATATCTTGTATGGTTTTGTTTACATTAATTTATTAAGCTGTAACTGCTGTCAGCTGATGTGTAATAAAAAGTACCACCTTGCCTATTAGAAAGCTAGATGTATGTTAGATATTGTAGATTATAGGGATATCAGTGGCAGTTAAGTAGTGTTTGACTTTAACCAAGGTATGTAAATAGAAGGTTTTTGTCTTTCTATACAGGATATTTTATAAGTGCTGTTTACAATTTCAGAGAATAATGTATGTTGTTTCCATCAGTCAAAGTGTGAAATAATATATATTTTTTAATATTTCTAGGCCTTTAGGCAGGTTATCACCACCTAGATAACAATTTTAACTAAGTACTTATATATGCACCCAGTTTATAGATTCATTATTGTGTTGTCTTGCCTAATAACATGAAAACATTTCTATGATGTGATGTCCCAAATAACGTGATTTATTTTAGGTATTTCAAGCACGTTTTTCTTTAGATAAACTTTTTTAACTTTATCCTAGATGTTTTTGTTATTTTGTGTTGATAGATCACTATAAAATATGGCCAAATTAAGTACTGAAAGAGTGTGTATGTAAGTCTGTTTTGTGTTTAAATAGTGAAACTTTTGTCCGTTTATTAACCTAAAAAATGTATTTACTAAGCCTAACCACATAATAAGTCCCTAAAATATCAATCAAAACAGCTGTGCTGTATCTTTGTATACTTTTTTCCTTTACTTATTAAACTATAACTGTCATTAGCCGATATAACCTATATGTGTTATAGATTATTGTGATATTAGTGGCAAATAAACTAGTACTGGACTTTAACAAGGTCGATAAAGATAGAGATAGAAAGTTGTTTCTTGTTGTACATTATATTTCTTTTTAAAATTTAAACTTAAATTTAAAACAATGATTAATTATGATTCTATAGAGGTATTAGGGAGTATCTCACTCTGGGGAGTATGTGTCTGTTGTGATGATATTACACAGAATGACCATGGAAGTATTTAAAAGTACCTTCCGTTGTATATATCCACAAAATAGCCAGTACTTACCTGAAATAATGGACAGTATATAAAAACTTGACAATATATTTATGCAAAAAAAAAATTAGTAATATGCTTTAATATACAAAATATTTAAATTTCAGTTGGTTGTAGCTTCTACTTGATGGAAATTCATTACTAATATATAATAAAAGGCTGTTTTTAGTCAATTTCCACTGGTTTATTTAAATTCAAACAATTCACTATAGTTCTCACCACCCTAACCATCATAAACTCGCGACTTATCATAGCTTTATTCATAGACTAACTAATATCTCCTTATCAGAGGACAATTTTACTAAAGAGAGAGAATACATAAAACAAGTAGCCATTAACAATGGTTATTCAGTTACTTTAATTGATAACATCTTTAGAAAAAAACTTAGGAACAAGGCATTCTCAGAAATATACCCATGTTTTAAGGACAGAAAAACCACATTTAAATGCTTAACCTATTTCGGCAAACCAAGAGAAAAACTGGGAAAATTTTTAAATCAAGAAAACATCAATATAGCTTACAGGACTAACAATACTATAGGGAAATATCTCCAAAACTACATACCACAAAACCATAAAGATAATAAATCAGGGGTATATGAATTAACATGTGGGTCATGTCCTAAAACATACATAGAACAAACTGGACGTACATTTATACAAAGAATTACAGAATGTGAAAAAGTTTCATCCATAGAAAGTCTAATTCAACATATGCTAATCATCTTTTCATAGAGAATGACACGTTTGATAAGAATTTCAAAATTTTACGTACCCAATAAAAAGGTTTAAAACTAAACCTTTTAGAGACAATGTAAATAAATCGATTAAGGACTACAAGTACTTTACTCAACGACCAGGTAGATTTAAACAATTCACCGTTATTGAATTTATTCTCCTAATTTCATGTCTGTGTGGGTTTTCCAATACTATCAATATAATTTAATTAGGTGTAATATTATAATTAAGAAATTATATAAAATTGTGAACATTAAACCTAACTTGACAGTGTAAAATGTAAATCTGAAGAAGCTGCATTGACAGCGAAACGCGTCATCACTTTAAATAAACCGGTGGAAATTGACTAAAAACTATCTTTTATTATACATTTAAAAATATTTACAAAGTTTAGAAAGCTTTTATTATGTTGCACTATCTTGACTCATAGGCAAATAGTAAGGTTTCCATCATATTTTATAATCTAAGGGCTAGATTTAGATTAAGAAGGGCTGATATTTCCCTCCACATATTATTTGTGTTAAAATTCAAAATTAAGAAGAGAAAACCAAAATGTTTAGTTTCCTACACTCCAAAAACCCTAAAAAAGATGTATAACATGATATGTATTAGGCAACCCGCTTTAACACCCTTCTTCAACCTTTGAACACTTTATATGTTTCACTATAAATAAATATACCTAAAATTTATCCACTATAGCAACTAAAAACTCAGAAAAACTCTCATAAAGGTATAGAGAATAAAGAAAATTTCTCAATCTTCACTTCTTTCATCGCCTTTCACACAAGCTTCATTCCTACATAACTATATGTGCACCAAATTTCAAAACGACGTCTCATTTTGTTCGAGAGTTATCGTGCCAAAAACTCGGAAGACTGACGTAAATGTAGTGATCACTTTTCGTGATCTAGGGACCCTGAAGCGTGAAGAAATATGAAAATATTACAGGATCATTTTTTCGTAAATACAGTTCTTCCGTTTGTATAGGTAATTTGACCACATTTACAACTGAAATATATTTCCCTCCTATGTTCTGTTTTTTTTTTTTAATTGAAAATTATACATATAAAAGGTCAGGTTAGTTCAGGTTAGAATGGCGCTATAACTTTGCTACGATAGTTGAGTATTATTAAAAGGATGGAAGGCTTCTTTTTTCCTACATTAAAATTACTGTTTGTGCTTTTTGTACTTGTCTACTCATGGTGTACTTAAGAGGTAAAGTACGAAGTAGTGTACATGTCCAAAGAGTGGCTGATGGAAAAGGTTATGGACAGTAAACTCGACTAGAAGGGGAAGTGGCGACTTTGCATACCATGAATAGCCCATTAACTGAGAATATAACTCATCTTAAAGAGTCCTTTAAACTATACTTAGGCAGAAGAGCTGGGGTAAGCTGTAGCTTATTGTTTCATATAAAGGCAGAACCAGTAAAACAAAGAGATCAAATACTCTCTTGAAGATGGTATTATTATTGTTATTATTAATATTATGGAAATACTTGTGAAATATTTTAAAGTCAGTTTGGCGAGTGGCAAAATAACCATTTTATTTTGAAATTATTTTAGAAATAATTGAAAATTATGGAACTCCAAACCACATTAGTTTAATGACGACCATAGCAAATAAACTCAAACAATATGTTTATGACATTATAAAGGTATAATATATAAAATCAAAATCCAATCTAATTAAAATTTTCATAATTTTATCTTTCAATTATTTTCCATGTAATTATGTAATTTTCATATATTTGGTCAATATAGTTGTTATTAATCAATTTAACTGTATCAGAATATTGTATTTAATTTATTAGCATAGTACAAGCAATGCAGGAAAATTCCTACATTGCCATAGAAGTGGCGTTTAACCAGAAATAATGATTAATCTTAGTCTCGAACAGGTATTGGTAATATGTACTGTTCTGTAACGAGTCAACCGGCTACATCAATCAAATACTTTTTATGGATGTATTTATAGAGTCTGAGTGGTGTCGGTTAGATCAAGCTTTCTGTTTTACGAAAGATCCGATCCACATGGTTGGCAAATGGTACTCTCAACACAGCTCTTTTAAAATCGTGTTCTATATTTTAGATATGCTTTCTTTCCATAGCAGGCTCACAAAAACACCGTATACACGATTAGCCTTTTATGATTCAAGCAGCCCTCCAGCAAAAACATGCCGTCGGAGAAGAGGTGCTTAAGCTTATTCAGATATGCTTGAGAGTATTTTTTGGGTCAGGTGTCATTCCATCAACAACCTATCGTATACCTACATTGGCCACACACAAGCCCATGGCTTATCTACAAAAATTGAAACATTGGCAGCAATAGCTTGAAGATTTGTCATTGTAGCATGGACATAATCTGTCGGAGATCGAATCCATGATCCAACGCACAGAAAACGGAAGCTCTACTTTTCAAATTTTTATCGTGTATATTCAGTGCCTTCTTAACATACCACAATCTTGAAAAACTAAAATAAAAAATTGTTTTCAGAAATATGAAACTGGAACCCCACGATGACGGCTATGAAACAGGCGCGGACTTGCTGATGAACACTGCCAACGTCAACCACAACCACGACGTTAAAAGAGAAAAAATGGAAGACCCGTACAGCTTCATCGACGACGACCCCATTCCCATGCTACCATCTGTTCAGGGTGGACCACCTCACATGATGCACCCGATGCCGCCACTTAATAACCAAATAATGCCTGGACCTAAAAAGAGGGGTAGGAAAAAGAAAATTAAGCCTGAGTAAGTATAATTGACTTGTAATTTTTTACTCAGTATATATCACCACTACACCAAACACTTTATTTTTGCACTCGACGCGCGTTTCGCTAACCATGTTAGCTTCATCAGGAGCGATGATTGACTGTCAATCATCGCTCCTGATGAAGCTAACATGGTTAGCGAAACGCGCGTCGAGTGCAAAAATAAAGTGTTTGGTGTAGTGGTGATATATACTGAGTAGTATCATTGTGCCAAAGATTCCACATTCCCAACTTAGTTGTAATTTTTTGGTTGTCTGTCTATGTGTCATGACATATATAAGGGTTGGAATAAAATAGCAATTACTCCAAAGATTGAACATATTTTCACTGTTAATTTTAAATTTTTTATGATTAAAAAGAAAGATAAAAAGCTAACAAAGTTTCTTAAATATGAGAAGATGGTATATATCAACTACTAAAATTGAAGTTCATATTTCAGCAGTTATGTACTTCTCTCTTATCTGTCAAACCATGTTAGGACGCGTTTCGTCTTACGACGACTCATCAGCCGAGCTAGATTCAACAGAGAGGAGAATAAAACTTAAAATGCTTATCTCGGTACTAGCTCAAATAATCAGTAAGAGCTCTATCTCTGACTGCTGTAAGCCTTGTTCTGAAGGCATACCTACCCTCTATCAGGGGCTGTTTAAGCCACAAACCAATAATTTGGTAATTTGAATTGTTTAGCGCGGATACGTGGTAACTTGTGTGAAATAACACTTGTATACGCCCAATTGTTTATGTGACGTCTCCAAAATCCATTATAATTTATACAAGAAAATAGGATTGTAACAAATCACTTTGTGTAATCTGTGTGCAAAAAGCTTACGGTGCATTTTTAATCATCCTTTAATTTTTTGTTATATCAAGTGTTGATTACTAATTAAGAACATTAACTTAACTTGAATAATAATGTAATATTGCTTAATTTATTTTTTAATTTAAATGTAAAGGCTATCAAAAAGACACAGCTGGTCAATAACACGATAGCAGAGCAAATGTAATGGGAAATAGTTACAAACTTAGTTAGGTCAGTGAAATATTACTCAAGAAATGTAAGAATCAGAAGTGAAAATAACAACATTCAAAAGTTTAAATTTTATGGACAATGGTCTTCAATAATCTTAATTTTTAACCATCAATTTAATTTTTGGAATTTAAAAATACCCGAACAAAAATTAATATTTATATTTTAGAATATAAATAAATAAAAATAAAAAATAAATATTCGAATGGTTATCCCATCCTATATTTGATTAAATGTTGGCCAATGAGGGAGGTGTTGTTTCCCGCGCCCCATTTCTAAATCCGCCACTAACCCAACCCTGGAATGTCTCCAGTCATGTTGTGAAGAAAGTTTAGTGTAAAAAAGGCATTTTAACTTTTGCAGGCCTGGCGAATTTAATCAAGAACTGAACGGTGGTATTCCACGGCCTATAAAGGAGCGGAAAAAGCACGATAGGTTTAATGGTATGCCCGAGGAAGAAGTTTCGAAACGGACGTTACCAGATCACCTTAATGAAAATTTAGATATTATAATTGTAAGTATGTTCGTATTTTTTAAAGTTGCATTATTTAGAGTCTATTACCTTAGCAAAACTTTATAACTCACAAAAAAATGAAGCGTAAGCAGTAAATACACGTATATTAATAGCTAAGAATTAATTTTGATTTATGTATTGCTATTTCAAGTATTTTAAGTTTTATGAGCACCTTTGGCCATTAGGTGATTTAATGAATTTTCTTCAAGGTTTCAATAAAACATGCTAACCTGAACAAAACAGGCCAAATGCAAGTCGGACTTGCGCAGTTAGTGTTCCACACGGTGATTGCTTTTAAAATAAAAAATTTTGTTACCCTAAATGAGTTTTCAACAAAGTTTGTTTCCGATCTTTGTTGAAAACTTATGACCCAGACATTTTTATTTTCTTTTTATGTAGCAGATAAATTATCAGTATAATTGTGGAGAATATTCCAGAATTTTTAAAAAATTTTTTGATTAGTACTTTTCGAGATAGCTATTTTTGGCAATTTTTTAAAAATAATACAAAGAACAGTGTCCGCAAGTATTACAGCATATATATTTTTGAACTCGTATTTTTACCAACTTTCATTTGACACCCCACTCAATGACCTGGTAAAAATATTTTTTTTCACTTCTGATTTCCCCCAAAACTAACCCCTTAGGTCAAAATTTTACTTTCAAAACTACACGGCTCTGATGAGGCCATCAATTCCTATATTAGTGCCAAATTTCAACTTTCTGTGTCAAATAGTTTCGGAGAAAATCGAGTGTGACAGATGGACAAACACCGAAGTGATCTTATGACTAAAAATGCCCAGCTCGGACAAAACAAACAAGCAAACAAACTGCTATGACTCACAATATAAATGTCACCAATACGAGACTAACCATAAAATATAGGAAACCTACAAAATATTTGAAAAGGAGGAGAGAAAAATATTTTATTCTGTTATAAGGTAACACTACGTGAATAAAAGAAATTATTCATCACTTAAAGTACCCTATAATTTCAGTGAATCTATTTACTAATTCATAAAAATGATTACTGTTTAATTGAAAATACACAAGGTAAAATAGCCGAATTTGTCAAAAAATATTGGGTTGGCGCTTTTACTTCCTTCGCTAAAGGAAGCATTATATTCGCGAATAATTCGTCCGCCGAGATTTTTGCATTTATTTACGTTTCAGGGTAAACACTTTGGTGCATATGTGCTTCAAAGTGGGAAACGAATCTGTAGTTTCTGAACGATATCACTTTAAAGAAAGGGGGGTGAGAGACGTTGAATTTTATACCATATAGTAGTTTGACAGGTTGAAAGGTTTTTTTGTGTAGTAGTGTCAAAAGTAACTTTAGAACTGTTGCAACAAATGTATAAGTTCTTTCTATGCTAGGCTACAAACTTATCAATACATTCTCATAGGATTAAAAAGCCAAAAATTGTATACTATTCACAAGTACCTTTTAAATATGTACAGGGTGGTCCAAATTGGACACTTTTAAAGGTGAACCCCTTTATCTAAAGGAGATAGACGAAAACTGATGTCGGTGTCTGAGGCTCAATTTTTATGATAAAAACTCAACGGTGAAAATCGCATATCGATATCTAGTACCGTTTCAAATATACAGGGTGTTTTTCAAAAAATCTGCATTTTGGAAAAATGTTTGTAATTCTTTTCCTATTGAAAATTTTTGATTTCTGTAAAAATATTCTCAAAGCACTTTTCACGTGGATTTCAACAGTGTAAGTTACATTTTTTCAAAACTAATATTTTAATAGTTATTAACGCAAAAACATATTTTTTAAATGAGGTACCCTATATATTTTTCCTTATCCGAATAGAACTTTAAATTACCATTTTAAAATATAGCACACTTTATATTTTGCTTAAATCTACTTCAAAATATAAAGGTTTTCAGTTTTTACGCGAGTTTTAAATGCACATTTTGTGAAGTAGGCTTTGGACGGAGCGGCAATATCAATTGTTTACCGATAGCAATCAAATCGTAAAAAAAATTCCCAGAAGTAACTCTAAGAGTCATAACTACAATGAAATTTACTAAATGCTATAGTACTTTAAACTATGTAGAAAATAAACAAAATAACAATAAAACATTTACACATAGGCGGCACCTTTTCTGGACACTTCTTACCGAATTGATTAGTTCAAGAGAAGTGAAAGCTGCAAAACTTTGTATCGCTGCGACTTCTAACTCTTGTCTGGTGTTTGTCGGCATTTAAAAATTAGGTCCTTCAATCTTCTCCAGAGATAGAAGTCGATGGATGTTAAATCCTTTGACCTTGCCGGCCAACGGTTCGTCTGTTCAAATGCAATTTAATGAAAAATTCGAAACATGGTTACAATTCTCCAGAAACCATTGGCAAAAATCCATACGCCGTTGAAAATCTCCGTCACTAAGGTTATGAACTTTTCTTGTCCTATATGGCCTGGATTTGTGCTTCTTTAAAGTACGACTTACGTTAGTTCTTGGTAGTCCAGTCGATTCTTTTAACTGTCGGGTTGAAGTGTTGTTGAACTCCTTATCCCTGTTTGATGCATAATTTTTGGGTCGTTTCTTTTCAAACTGGCCACTATTAACTAGGTTATGTCGCAATCGAGCGAATATATCCTTGAAGAGAGTTGACGTTTCCTCTCTGGATACCGTTCGTGGTACAAATTTTACTTGCAGCTTCCGAATTTTCTCCAGTTTGCATGAAACACACTATCATATCTCATTTTTTGTAATTTTCAAACTTCATCGCGTTGGTAAAAAAATTTATTTGACAATTCAATAACTGATCTTGAAGTAAAATTTTGACAACAAGAAAAACACCCTGTATATCTGAAACGGTACTAGATATCGAAATCATATCAAAAATGGAGACTCAGACACCGACATTAGATTTCATCTATCTCCTTTAGATAAAAGGGTTTACCTTTGAAAGTGTCCAATTTGGACCACCCTGTACAGTCCATCAAGTAAGAACGTGACCGCTCGAGTTCTTGAAAAAATGTGTTTCGAGAACATTTTTGGCCATCAATATATTCTTTGGTGTGCTAACAACGACGTAGTTACCTTAGTAAGTTGTCCAATCACCTTCTACATCAATAATGTTCGAGGCATGCTGTCGACGACATTTTCTCTCGAGACAACCTAGTCAGAGTCCTCAGAGTCTTTCCTCTGAGTTTTCTCTTTACAAGGGACCAAACGTTTTCAATAGGGTTGGCGTCCGGCGATTGAGGGCCGCTCTAGTGGTTTAGCAAAGGTTTCTTTAACGTGCTTCGAAATTTGACATCATGAGCACGAAGATGTTGTCGAATGGTCTCATGGGTCACATTCAAACCTGTTTTTCTTAATTTTCCCCTCCTTGACACAGCGTCAATTTCAGGTCCCGTGAAAACAAAGACACAATTCGTTTTTTCGACTTTTGGAGTGACTTTACCTCCCGTGCCACGTTTTGGCAAGTCGTCGACATTTTTTGCCTCGTTAAAACGATTCACCCGCTTTTTCACAAACGATACCGACTTTTTAATATATTTATCGGCTGCAGAATGTGTCATTTTAGGCCCCTTTGGATGATAACGAGGAACCGGCGCACAAACAAGTGACTCATTTTGACGAAAGTTGGGAATCAACTGATACTTTTACTAAAATGCGTCGTAGATAAAGGTTTCCTCTACCGAGTTTTTGTTGAATCGCTAGAATCGCATCTACCAAAAATGAATTATTGCTGTCACGTTTTTACTTGACACACTGTACGTGTCAAGTAGATTGATTGTCAGTCATCGGAGTTCGCCGCGTATAAGGAGTACAAGAATGCACTATATACTGTCACGTGCCTACACTGACCGATGTAAAAGAATGAATATAATTTTGTAATTTCTTAGGCTCAAATTATATAGAAAGGTTTACAACTAGCTCCAATTATTACTAAAAGTATATACTTAAAGTAGGAGGGGAATCGATTAAAAGTGAAAGGAGTTGCGTAGAGGAGTTAGAGGGGCCGCTTCGTATATGTCGTGTCATACGTTCTTTTTAGGGTTCTTAAAGTCCAGGACTTTGAAAATTAAGTTATGTTTCCATTGTTCGAATTAGTACGGGAACCCTTCCTCTGCTCAACTCTCTTTGGGATTAATAACTCACTATAAAGTACCTATCATATAAAATATCGAGCGGTAATGCTTGAATTAAGTTAATTTTTAGTGCAAGGCAGTTAAATTCAGTATTTATTTCGTTCGCATCTTTAAAAAAATCATTAGTTTACTTCTTCTCCAGTTCAAGTACTATATGTATACCAGATTTAAAATGGATGTCTCATTTCGTTCGGGAGTTAGAGCGGCAATAGACAGAAATTGTTTTTCATGATCTAGGCATCATGAAACGTGAAAAAATGCACAAATCTCGAATGGTGATTTTTTCACGAATACAATTGTAACCTGCAAACATAATTGCTTAGACAATAAATGCAATGTGTACAGTAATATTACGTTGAACAGCAAGGTGACCTTATCAGGTAGGTACCTGAAACTGGTACCAGGTTGTTACAATGCATTCGAAGAGCTTTGTCGATTACGAAAGAATGTTTAAAATGTAAGTACTGTTTTTAAATATTCCCCGCGGATGATTAGTCATCTTTTAAGGATTTTTTCCGTTTATTTTATTAACCATACGCGGCGCGCTAGCGAAAAATGTTCGAGAGAGTTCTTAATTATTCATAAAATAAAAATAAGTTTTTAATTATACAGTGTGTGTTACAAATTTATACAGGGTGCCCCATATGCATGGAATAATGATTCCACGGCATTTATTAATTAGTGTATCAAAAAAATGTTTAAATAAAAGCTATAGGGTGTTATACGGCGCATATGCTGACGTTGACAATAAAATGTTTTTAGCTGTCAATTCGAAAAAATTACTCCATTTTAAATTTTTTTAAAATGTATTTGTATATTATTTTATTTTAGAGTCCTGCTAAAAATTCTAGATATTATTTGTCTAACATACCACATGTCTATATTGAACTGTTTTGGCATTATTGATATTTGAAATTAAGGAGATCAAATTAAAAAAAAAAAAGTTAAGCTGGCTTGTGTTAAACATTTACTGTCAGGTAACGACTTAACGCGTCAAAAAATAACTCATTGACGAAGACGTTTATTGCTGCATTTTGTGAAACTGCAATTTGAGCGTACTATCATAAAGGATCACTTTGTTAATGATAATTGGTTACGGAGACCGTAGGAGAACATAACAGGAGGTATGATCTTTTTAACGCAGAATATCCGAATCGAGAACCTATTACCCAATCTATAGTTAGCAAAACTTTAAAACGATTTAGACAATCAGGTCATGTTAATTATCGTTCTAAATCTGGACCTCCAAAAGTTAAAACAAGTGATGATAAAAAGTTAGATGTTTTATCGGAAATTACAGAAAATCCCCATACAACCACTCGTCAGCTTTGCCTAGACCACAACATAAGTAAAAGTACCTTAAGTCGTATGATGAATGAAGAAAAATTGCATCCATACAAACCATTCTATTATCTGAAGATGACTACGATAGACGCATTGAATTTTGCGAAGTCATGATGGAACGAATCAATAATGATCCTAACCTAATTCATAATATTGTTTTTTCTGACGAGGCCACATTTTGTATTAACGGAAGTGTTCACAGGCATAACTGCCGGTACTGGTCTACAGAGAATCTGCACTGGATAATCGACAGTCATTCTCAAAGTCCACAAAAGATAAACGTATGGGCAGGGATTTGTGGATGTCATATCATTGGTTCCTTTTTTATCGATGGAATTCTTACAGTTACTCCAAGAGTAAGTTATTCCAACATGTGCAGGTCTTTTTCCCGATGAAAATAATTTGGATACCCCTAACAGGAATCTGTGGTATCAACAGGATCGAGCACCTCCTCACTATGAAATCAATGTTCGTAGATATTTGGATGCGATTTTTCCTAATCGATGGATAGGCAGAAGAGGTGCTGTAGAATGGCCTGCAAGGAGTCCCGACCTTACGCCACTCCACCAAAGTTTACCGAAGTCGAGCTGAAACTGTAGAAGATTTACAACAAAGAATTTAATATGAAATAGCATACGTGCTGCAAAGAAGTCCCTAAAGCCCTACAGGAGCGACACGTGTGCGGAAAAAGCGATTCATGTTGTTCTTGAATCGCTGTAAATTGTACTCGGTGGGAAACACAGTCCTGGGCAAATTATTCCAAAGAGATGAAGTTCTCCATATAAAAGACTGCTTGAAAAGCGTTGTACGAGGAGTACCAAGCTCAACCTCAAACAGATGTGAAGTATTAGCGCGACGTATACTTATAACATGCACCGCTCTGGGAAGAATTAAGCGGACCACATCCTTCGAACACTTTCCATGAAAATGCTTGTAGAATAGGCTCAAGTCGCCAACCGTTCTTCGATGTTCTAGCGAATCAAGGCCGCCGGTCAGTTCCGAGTCTCCAATCAGACGAACAGCCCTTCTTTGAATCGAATCCAACAAATGCAGTGTATGTTTGGCAGCGGAGCCCCAAACTTTGTTAATGAGGGTTTGGGAGCGGAGCTCCAAACATGGGAGCAGTATTCCATAGTTGGTCGAATTTGAGCTTTGTAAAGAACAGTTGTTGTGGAGTGTAAAGCTTTCTGGTTCGAAATAATATTCCCAACTTTTAAGAAGCTCTCCTTACTATGCCTGCGATATGTTTATGCCAGGACATATTTGCTCCCAAATTAACGCCCAACAAATTGAGTGAAGATGTTAGAAGAATGGGGTGCCCCGCCATAACTATGTCGGGTTCAGCAACGTTAACTTTTTTAGAAAAAACTGCTGCCTGGGTCATCGAGTGGGGTGTCAAATGGAAGCTTGTAAAAAGACTAGTTCAAAAAAATGTGTAATGTAATACTTCCGCACAATTCCCTTCGTATTATTTAAAAAAAAGTGCGAAAAATCGCTGTCCCCCCTTATCTCGAAAAGCACTGATCAAAAAATTTTAAAAAAATTCTGGAATATTCTCTACAGGGTGTAGACTGAACGAAAATTATCACGAGTGCATTTTCTTTAATAATTTATGTGGTATATATATAAAAAAAACAAAAAGTTCAAGGTCATCAGTTTTCAGTAAAGATTGGAATCAAACTTTGTTGAAAACTCCTTTGGGGTGTGTTTTGTGAAGTCACTGATCATTTTATACCGTCGTAACAAAATCTTTGTGTGTCAGATAAGTCGGCTAGTTGACGGCTGCTGACCTGGGAATTATCTTCAACATGAACTAAAATCTCCATTTCTTTTTCCTCATTGGTAGCATTCTGGTTTACTACTTTCCGTTTCGTATACTTAACGCTACCACTAGCATCAAACCGTCCCATTAAGCACTGAAAAGATTTTCTACATGGTGTACGTCTATTAGGGTACGTCGCTCCGTAAAGCCTTACTGCCAAAAGACAATTTTTTCCCGCCTCGCCCAGTATATAAACCATATTAATTAATTAATAATATACAGGGTGTGCCATTCTAAAAATTTGAGATTTTTCAATTTTATTTTTTTTTTCATGGATCTAGCGTCTATATACGTATATATATTTATATATATATATATATATATGCTATATATATATATATATATATGCACAGTGGCGTGCAAAAGTTTCCGGCCAGTGACATTTCATACTCTAATTTATTAAAAAAAAGACTAATGATTTTTAATCATTATGAGATGTGAGTATGAGATATAGGTAACCAAATAATATAATAAAAGAATATTATTTATGTTTTTGAATATATTTTTTATTATTATTCTTATATTTATATATGCAAAAGTTTTCGGCCACTTTGTACTTACTACTGTACTGTACTAATTTTTAGTCCATATGCTCTATAATAGACTTAAATTATATTTTTATGTTAATATTTTGTAGCCATACCCTTTGCAGAGATAACAGCCGCACAACGATGTGGCATTGACTCAATTAATCGATTAATACAAGCAGGTAAAATTTTATCCCATTCTTCCTTCAATGATTTGAATAATGCGGCTTTATTTGAATAAGTACGCTTTCGAACTTGACGATCTAGCGTTTCCCATAAGTGTTCTATTGGGTTTAAGTCCGGTGATTGAGATGGCCAGCTTAAAACTCTCACATTTGAAGCAGAAAACCACTGTTTTAACAACTTGGATGTATGTTTAGGGTCATTATCCTGCTGAAATATCCAATTCTGCGCAGCAGCATATGATAACAAATTGTTTTCTGAAATGTCCTTGTAAATATCAGCGTTCATATTTCCGTTGATCTCGATCAATGAACCGACTCCTTGTGCAGAGAAAATTCCCGGAAACCATCACACTTCCTCCACCGTGTTTTACAGTAGGAATTTGGTACCGAACATCATTTCTCGTACCAATAGGACATAGTACATGTTGTCTACCATCGCTTTCAAAAAGATTAAATTTAGATTCGTCTGAGAAAGCTACTTCTTTTCAATCTTTGATTGTCCAATTTAGGTGATCTTTGGCAAATTGTAATCGGGCCTTCTTATTCTTTTTACTGATTAATGGTTTTTTAATACCTATACAGCCAAAAAGTCCCACATCATGTAGTCTTCGTGTCACAGTATTACGACTAACATTAGCTAGGTTTTCATCCTTTAGCTCGCGTGCAATTTCGGCAGCAGTTTTCTTGCCATCCGCAGTTGATTTGCGTTTTTTGACGTTTTTTTTTTGATCTTCCACTACGCGGACGATCTTTTAAACCATATCCACAACGGTATTTTACAATAATATCGTTCACGGTTGATTTACCTATCGATAAAAATGAAGCAATCTCACGAGAAGACTCGACCTTCTTTTGAAAATTTTATTACTCTCTCACGAATTTGGATTTGCATATGCCGAGCCATGTTTATGCTCCCACGAACTTTTATGAACTTAATGTGAACAACATTCAACACGCTATTATTCGTAAATACGTCTTTGTACGTCCTACTGCGTCAATGTATATTATGTGGCCCGAAACTTTTGCACATATAAATATAAATAATAATATAAATATATGAAAACATAAATAATATTCTTTTACTATGTTATTTCCTATACGTATACTCACATCTCATATATATATATATATATTCTATATTATATATATATTATTTTGTTTCCATATATATATATATATATATATATATATATATATATATATATATATATATATATACATATATACATACAAATGAGATAATGAACTTGACTCTATTGTTGTCTCACCCTGTACTGTCGAATGATCTACAAAACTTAAATAAATACATTTTTTAATGAACAATTTTCAACACGTTCTTACTTGACCGGCTGTATAATATGATGCAGGCTTTTGCAAAACAAACGGTTTACACAATTTAAAACCAAACTTCTCTTACGATTTCCTTAAAGGGGACGCCTGTGTCAAAAAAAAAAATTGCCTTTTTTTTTCATAAAAAGTTAGTTTGACATCTGAAAAATGTCCCCACCAGTAAACACCACCCAGTTTTAAATCGAAATTCGACCTCTAAATGCACCTATCGTGTCATGAAAGAGACTGTCTCTGACCGGTGCAGTCGGTTCACGTTTTGGACTTTTCATTTCTCGACTCGAAAGATTGATAAAAATGAACCCAGTTATCGTCCAAGTTCATTCAAAAGCGTATATATCACTATTCTAATGAATTTTTTTTAATGCACTATAGCGACCTGGGCGTTGCACGGCGGAAATTCAAGGAGTCAGCTTTGAGCTGCTCCGCCATTTTGAAAATTTTTAAAAAGTTCAGGCTCTATTTTTGAAACCAAAAAGTTTTTTATGTACTTTTTCATTTTTGTATAAATATAGTTTCTCAAAAAATGATTCATAAAAAAACGGTCGTTTACACAGGCCTCCAAAAAAAAATGGTAAAGACGTACTGTCATTTCAAGGTAAAATATATTACAAATTTAAATAACCGGTCAAGTGCAAGTTGAACTTGCACAATTAGTGTTACGTACGTAATTGCTTTTAAAATAAATAATTTTGTTACGGTGGTATAAAATGATCAGTGAATTCACAAAACACACCCCAAATGAGTTTTCAGCAAAGTTTGTCTCCAACCTTTACTGAAAACTGATGACCTTGAATTTTTTTTTTTTTTTTATGTACCAGATAAATTATTAAAGGTAATGGACTCGTGATAATTTTCATACAATCTACCCCGTGGAGAATATTCAAAATTTTTTGATCAGTACTTTTCGAGACAAGGTAGGGGGACAGCGATTTTTCGCGATTTTTTAAAAATAATACAAAGAAAAGTGTGCGCAAGTATATATATATGTATATATGTATATATATATATATATATATATATATATATATATATATATATATATATATATATATATATGTTATATATATATATATATATATATATATATATATGATATGTATATATATATATATATATATATATATATATATATATATATATATATATATATGTATATATATATATATATATATATATATATATATATATATATATATATATATATATATATATATATATATATATATATATATATATATATATATATATATATATATATATATATGTTTTGATGGATGTTTTCACGGGTGTAATATGATAACTGTGTGTCTCGGGTTTCCCGTGTAGGCTGGATATCCTGAGAAGGATTGTTTAACAGCTGACGTTTCAATGGGATCTCACCCATCTTTTTCAAAGCTTACGTGATGGACTCTCGAAGTAGACTGAGCTCTGCGATTCGATATCTATGTGTATCGCAAACCTACACATACAAATAGGTATCTCCATGCAGAATCACACCACCACCCAGCCCAACTCTCCGCTGTAGCCAAATCACTAGTGTTCCGCTCGTAGGCTTTAACGGACGAAGAAAACTTGGAGAAAGAGATGGTTCAGCTCCAACAAGCCTTAACATTAAACGGCTATAAGAAAAATAGTCTACAACAAGCTTTACGAAAGTCACAAAAACGGGAAAAAACTGAGGAGGCAAAGGCTTTCCTTCCCTATGTAAAAGGGACCACAGACAAAATCGGAAAACTCCTTAAGAAACACAATATCACAACAGTCTTCAAAACAGACCGAAAAATCAAGGATATCCTACCTTCAGCCAAGGATAAAATCCCGTTAGAAGACCAAGGAGTATATGAGATTCCATGCGGCGACTGTAATTTGTCATACGTCGGTCAGACTAATCGCAGGATAAGTACAAGAAAAGACGAACACATAAATGTAGTTAGACAAAAAACAATAACATTATCGCTTTTTCAACACGTCGCCAAGGCAGGACATAAAATTAATTTTGCTAAAACGAGGACTTTAGGAAGAAGTAACAACCTGTCCACAAGAATAGTAAGAGAAGCTATAGAAATAGAAAAAAGGCCCATCAATCTCAACAACCGAGACGACAGTCAACGTTTACCAACTGCTTGGAAAATATTCTTACCAAGTGCAGAATTAAGCCAAAAAACAACACATAGCCTGAAACAGAAACAATACAAAAAACCCCAGCCAGAATAACACCCAGTCAGACGCACGCGATTGGCCAGTCCCAACCAACCAATAAGAACGCCCCTGTTGCGCATATAACCAGACGCAATCGAATCGCAGAGCTCAATCTACTTTGAGATTCCAACACGTAAGCTTTGAAAAAGATGGGTGAGATACCACTGAAACGCCAGCTGTTAAACAATCCTTCTCAGGCCTACACGGGAAACCCGAGACACACAGTTATCATATATATATAAATATACGAGGCATGTTTTTTAAGTAAGTACCGTTTTGGAATTAAAAAAAGACGTGCAAAGATATCGCTATAATTTATATTTTTACATGAAAGCCTGTACCTTAATCTACTTTTCTACATAATTTCCGTGAATATTGAGGCACTTGTCATAACGTGGCACCAGTTTTTGAATACCCTCCTCATAAAAATTCTGCCGCCTGACTTGTTAACCACTGTATCACAAATGTTTTGACTTCGTTATCGTCTTGAAGACGCTGACCACCCAGGTGCTTCTTCAAGTGCAGGAACAAATGGTAGTCCACTTTCTGCACCAAATCTTCATTAACGACCGAAGGACGCCCACTCCGTTCTTCATCATGCACATTTGTGCGACCATCTTTAAATGCTCTCACCATTTCCTTACCATTCCATCACTCGTAATGTTTTGTCCGTAAACTTCACAGATCTCACGATGAATATCGATCGGTTTTACGCCTTTAGCACTAAGAAATCGTATATAACAGCCCGTACTTCACAATCGGCGGGACTCACGATTGTCGGAGGCATCTTAAACACTCAGTAAAACAACGTATACAATGAAGAATCAGACTGTAATGGCGTCAGTGCGTAGACATGAGATGTAGGTTACCAGCGCGCATGCGCGGAACGCCGACCGTATCGCTGCGGCGGCGGAATCGCAAAACGGTACTTACTTAAAAACATGCCTCGTATATATATATATATATATATATATATATATATATATATATATATATATATATATGTATATGTATATATATATATATATATATTTTACTCGTGTTTTCACAAGTTTTCATTTGACACCACACTCGATGACCCAGTAAAAAAAAATTTTTTCACTTCCGATTTCACCCCTCAAAACTATTTTCAAAACTACACGGCTCTGATGAGGCCATCAATTCCTAAATTAGTACCAAATTTCAACTTTCTATGTCAAATAGTTTCGGAGAAAATCGGGTGTGACAAATAAACAGACAGACGGACAGACAGACACCGAAGTGATCTTACAAGTGTTCCCTACGGAACACTAAAAATATTTATAGAGTTACTTAGTCACAACTACTTGATAAAGCGACACAACTCACTCAAATACTGGCGTTAACATATGTGGTAAAAATTAATATTTGACGTGAAAATCGTAACTATTAGAACACAACGATATTAACTGCTGTAGTTACAAGCCCATTGGTTAAATGGAAATAGTGTTTGACTTATTGGCGTTTAATTAATTCCTTTAATTATAGTAACAAGACGAGATATATAAGTAATAATTTAAGGAAATTTGAAATTTTATGTGTTGCAATAAAAAGAAAATACATAAAAACTGCGATATTTGATATTTTCGAATTATTCGCATATTTATGAACAGGCTGATATAAACAGCCCAAATTTAAATAAAATTGTTTCAAGATAAGGTATCATGATTCATTTTATGACTTCCCGACGTTTCGTTTACGATTTAACGCAGTATCTTCAAGGATCTGTTACTCTTTAAGATTAGAACAAAGCAAATCTCAGTTGTGTTTTTTATTGTAAGACGGACACCTCCTGAGAGTTGAGCAAGGTATCAGTTGGGAAATTTCTAGTCAAATTCAACAAAACACGAACGGAATCTCATGAAGTGTTTATAGTGCTATAGCTTACCGGGCAGACTGCATGTTTTGTGCGAATTACATAAAAGATTAAGTGGAGGTTTTATAATGTGGAAGACGACGAATGCTCTGGGCGAGCCTTCACTTAAAAAGCGGAAAATGTAGAAAAACGTTTACCAGATAGTGCAACAAGATTTCCGTATGGTCGCTGAGCGATAGAAAAACTCCAACTGTGGGAAATTGGCTCTATTCTTCATAAGAACAATTCGTCAGTTTCCACACCACTTTCTGTGAAGCAACACATTACTACGCTTTCAACATCCTTCATATTCACCAGACTTAGTACTATGGTATAGTGGAAGGAGCATGTCTTGGGTCAATTTACCAATGTTTTTTTTTCTCCCTACCCTATAGAATTGTTTTATAAATCAAAAAAAAAAAAACAGTTTATGTATCAGTTTCGTTATTTTATAGACGAGGAGTTAATTGAGAAAGAATCTATAATCCGTAAGTGCTATTTGGAATAAAT
>CM032450.1:51798607-51816107 GCA_019049505.1 Pachyrhynchus sulphureomaculatus | reverse complement strand
ACTTGCACATGTGTACTAATACTACTATTGGATGTGTGTGGTGTTATGTTACGATTACAAGGATCGTGCCTCTCCTATGAGAGGTTTTACTTTTTACAGTTAGTGCTAAACATTTCATAGCGGTGTTAGTACTCTATTCGCTGATGAAATAAAGGTACTTCCATTTTCTCACGCACTTTGCTTTAAATGAAAAGTTTCGGCGGGCTACACCGGATGGCGCTGAGTCGTGTTAGTTCTAGCGCTTTAGGGTGTATACTATTTAAATCTCCCTTGCTTACCAGATATATATGTATATGTGTATATACATACATATATATATATATATATATATATATATATATATATATATATATATGTGTATATATATATATATATATATATATATATATATATATATATATATATAATATATATTATATATATATATATATATATATATATATATATATATATATATATATATATATATATATATATATATATATATATATATATATATATATATATATATATATATATATATATATATATATATATATATATATATATATAATGATTTAAAGCTGGAAAACTGTGGTTACAACATAATATCTTTTATTGTTCTCAAGCTATTTGTAATATGTCAATAAGTATGAAAAACCTTGCAAATTTGTTGAAATTTGTGAGCTTTCGTATTTTGTAATGAATCTCTACTCAAACATATTTCAAATCAGCCAAACAGGAAAAGCATGTCTTCTATACAGTCGAATAAACCAAAAAACTAACGTCGAACGAATGTTTTCTGTGTATCTGTGTATGTCTGAGCTCTAGTCTTATGTAGTAAAAGAGTGTATATAGCTCGTATTAAGTATATACATCAAAAACATAGGTATCATGTTTTAAAGTTGGTAGAAAAGGTAGTACTACCAAGAACAAGAGTACTGAAATTATGTACTTTATGATACATATTTAAAAATATTTGGATTTAGTGCAATGTTATATCAATTTATAAATATCTTAATAAACAAAGATCTGTATATTTGTAACAGATTTATTTATAGTTTTGACAATATTTTTAGGATTTTTCGTGTATTTTAAAAGACCTCAACCAAATGACTCGCAATTTAATTCTTAGCTTTTTGTTATCACAGCAAATAATAGATCATATGTTTTGGTTTAATTATAACTCTGATTTAAATAAATATTTACGTGATGCGTTTTCAAATTAATGGTGCCACTACCTCGAGCGTCGCCTGCTATTCGCCTTGTATCTGCGACCCTTCATCTTCATCTTAAAATTAAGTAAGAGTTTAAAGTCACAGGGTGCTAAATCAGACGAATAAGGAGTGTGGTGCAGGTGAGTCATAGAATTCTTCGCCAGAAACTGTTGCGTATAGAACCAATTGTGCAATGTCACGTCTTCTCGCTTCAAAATGGTGGTCGTTTTCTAACCAACAGAACGTTCGTCCGAGCTATTCAGAATTGTACTACATCTATCTTTACGAATGGAGTGCCCGGACAAAATCATGTCGGGTTCAGCAACGTTAACTTTTTTAGAAAAAACTGCCGGTTGGGTCCTTGTAGCGTTACATTCTACTGGGTTACTGTCACCCCAAGATAGAATTTCTTCCAAGTCTTTATTAAGTTGAACGACCTCCTGCTGTCTGTTTGAGCATTCAAAGTGAATGAAGAGCTAAGTGTACTGTTATCTGCAAAGCTGTAGGTTGAATTCCTAGTCTTTTCCGATAGATCGTTAATGTAGTGAAGTAAAGTTTTGGTCGTTTTGTAACCAATGGAAAGTTCGTCAAAGCTGCTCAGAATTGCACGACATCGATCTTCACGAATAATTTATCAAACTGTGGCGGGGTTGCAGTCGAAGATCTTACGGAACGCACGTGGTTTTCCAACGCCACAAATCGCGAGAACCACTCAAAAATTTTCGTACGATTCTGGGTTTCGTTCCTGAATACGTTCCGACTAACAACTAATCAAATTAAATACCATTACTGTTTCTCTAAAAAGTGCCAAACACAATTTAAAAAAAAAAAAATTGGTAAAATTATTTGCAGGGCTTTTCTCGCAAATGATGAGTTTCCCTTACGTACTGTTTCTGTTTGGGTTAAAAATAACAAAAAATTAAACACGATTTTTGGATTCTTCAACTCCAAGAGTTCCATGTATAATGGCCATATATTCGGAGCAACCCCCTCTAAACGGCTCCTCCACCCTTACATGTTTGACTATGAGTAATGATGATTAAAATTTGTTCATTCGCTTAACTAAAACCAGGAAAAGCTTAGAATAGTATTGGAACTCTTTTTATCTACTTATCCTGAAGCAAGTGTACTGTATTTATACGAAATTTGAAATAGAGATCTCATTTTACTCTACAGTTATCATACCAATAAACAACCTGACCGACTAGCCAACCATTAACTTCCCTGAATAATGAAGGAATTAAAAAGACACGGTGGTGGATCTTTTTCACGAATGTAAAACTCCTTATCGGGACGAGTAAAAAGTAAAATTTTACCTAAACTCCAAAAATACTCCCAAAAACAAAAAGTATATAATAAAAGACTGTATTTAGTTGCAATTTAGATATTACAGATTGCTTTTACGTTAAAAATGACTTGTATTTTTTACAAGCAAAGAAGCTTTACTAACTTTTTTTTGGGTTTTAACATAAGTCTAGTCCCTCTTAGTCTAGTCTTTTTAGTAGTAGAAAAAGAAAAAATATTATAATATAGTTTATTTATACAATTTATTACCTTTTGATAAGACCCTGTCATTCTGACATTGAGGGTGCTTGTGATTACGAGTGTTGTTTTTGTAATGTACAGTATATAATAACACAAGCATCCTAATTAATAAGAATTTAATTAATATTATACATTTTGATGAATATACTTAAGAAAATACTTAAATAAATGTGTTTGTTTACATTTAACTTTGCAATGTGTTGAGAGTTCTTTTCTAATGCAAATGGGGCTTGGAACCCACGAATAACCCCACATTAAATAGTTGGATAGTGTAGCAAAGTGTTCTTTTACTACAAAATACATAAAAAGTTACTTCTAAGCTCCCGATTAAAATAACACAATTTCTCAGCAACTGTAACTATTATTATTTCTTGTTTTTTTTTGAATTAGCCGATACTTGATGGAAATCCATTTTAAATTAACAGAAATGGAACAGTGTTTTTTTTTTTAATTTCCACTTTATTTTCATTACCATGACGATCGTGTAGCATGGTGTCTTTTTCAGGTAACTTACAACTACTCTCGGTAGTTATAAATTAATCAGAAGTCATCTGAAGAAGATACAGTGCTGTCGAAACTATCGTCATAGTAATTAAAATAAAAGGAAAATCTTAACGAACACCTTTGTTTCATCTCTATTTACCTATACTACTATATATATTATTTAAGAATTGTTTTTAAGTTAAGTGTGTCTGCTACAAAGTAACGAACACATCTTTTCAACTTTATCTGTAATGGATGTGTTTGTATCATTAAAACAATTAGTGAATTCAAGACTAGAGCTGAAGTTTGTATGATACGAGTGTATTTTTATTCCCTTCAATGTAGATGCAAAGTTCAGGGCTATCTGGTACTCCCATCACTATTATAGCCGTAGCTCTGATTCATGTCATGATTTAAATAAACATGGTATAGCTCTTCAGATCGATTTTATCGATTTTTTCCTTCTCTCCCTAGTGTCCTCTCCTGTACATGTGTCCTACATATCTCTGCATTAAAAAAAAAGTTTTCGCATCTCATATTGGGGTGCAAGAGAGACGGAAATAGTGGACTGACCAAGGCGGATACAAAGTGTTCAGATGGTAAGGAGAGAGATGAAATTAGTTACTAAATTTGATTGGGCGATGTATCGATTTCTATGTAGTTTGTAAACTATTATACGAATTAATGTTTGTAGTAGGTGTGATATGATATTTTTATCTTACATAAATCTTATAGGAGAAAGTCTTGGCTCGATAATTTCAAGGTTTTAGTATTTTGCAAATTTCCTTTAATTTTAAATTTCTTTTCAGTAATAGTTACCCCAGCACAACTAAGTTACTTTACACACACATTTATATATATATATATATATATATATATATATATATATATATATATATATATATATATATAACACATGGGCTGAAAAGTCCCGGGCCTAACAAAGAAAACACGGTTTTTTTTGGTTCAAAATTAGCTTTATTCATCAACGTAATCTCCATCAAGAGCAACGCAATCATTCCAGCGCCGCTCTAACATTTCAATACCACTTTTGTAGAACGATTTATCTTTTGCCTCAAAATAGGCCTCAGTTTCAGCGATAACCTCTTCATTCGTGCGAAATTTCTTACCGGCGAGCATTTTTTTCAGGTCTGCGAACTGCCAGTAGTCGCTGGGAGCCAAATCTGGCGAATACGGTGGATGTGGGAGCAATTCGAAGTTCAATTCATGTAGTTTTGCCATTGTTTTGATTGACTTGTGACTCGGTGCGTTGTCTTGATGAAACAAAATTTTTTTCTTTGCCATATGCGGTCGTTTCTTTGCAATTTCGGCCTTCAAACGCTCCAATAACGCTATATAATATTCACTGTTGATGGTATTTCCTTTCTCAAGATAGTCGATGAATATTACACCACGCACATCCCAAAATACCGAGGCCATAACCTTTCCAGCCGATTGTTGTACTTTGGGCGCTTTGGACGAGGTTCACCAGTTGCTGTCCACTCAGATGACGATCGTCTTGATTCCGGAGTGAAGTGATGGATCCATGTTTCATCCATTGTCACATATCGACGCAAAAATTCCGGTTTGTTACGTTTAAACATGGCCAAACACTGCTCAGAATCATCAACACGTTCTTGTTTTTGATCAACAGTGAGCAAACGCGGCACCCACTTTGAACAGAGCTTTCTCATAGTCAAATGCTCATGCAATATAAAGCCAACACGTTCTTTTGATATCTTTACGATGTCAGCTAACTCACGCAACTTCACTTTTCGATCATTCAAAACGATTTTATGGATTTTTTTGATGTTTTCTGGTGTTACCGCCTCATTTGGACGTCCACTGCGTTCTGCATCATCGGTGTCTCTACGACCACGTTTGAAGTCAGCAAACCAACGTTTTATTGTTGTTTCTGATGGAGCGGAGTCCCCATAACACTTTTCAAGCCATTGCTTCGCTTGAACGGTATTTTTTTCCCATCAAGAAGCAGTGTAAAATTAAAACACGAAATTGTTTTTGATCCATTGTTTTGAAAATAACAAAAGTAGCGTCACTCTTAGCACAATAACTCACAAACTAATGAATAGAATATCATGAAATTTTAACAGCTGTCTTTTGAAGGTTAGTATTAACTGAAAAAAAGGTGACTGCAATAAAACTAGCGCCATCTATGTGTTAGGCCCGGGACTTTTCAGCCCATGTGTTATATATATATGGGACGTTCTTTGTCAAACGAAACAAGGCTCTGCCCAAAATTCATGTTGATGGATTTTAGTGATCTTGGGCTTAAAATGTTCGTTATTGATCCCTCTTTATGGGCTAGTGTGGCCTTTTGGAAAATTTCAAAATGGCGGCTCAATATGGGGGACCGAAATCAGAAAAAAATCAGGATTTTGGAGTAAAAAATTAGCAAAAAAAAAAATTACTGCCGATTCGATTGGTTTTGGGTGCAAATTGTTTGTAATTGATAGCCCTAAAAAGTTGGATAACCTGATTATATTGGCCTCAAATGTTGAGTTTCAATCACTCATTACATATCCAGGTTATTATGAATCTAAAATCCAAAATGGCGGCTCCGATTAACCTCAAAATGTAATAAAATCGGTAAAAAACAGTGAAATTTAGGTGGAAAGTCCCGAACGAATGGCCACCTAGCGGTGAAATAGAAAACTTTTCACTTTCGCGACTACTTCTATAACCCGCTTCAATAAATATGAATACAAAATTTATTGTAATAATATTTTCGATGACGATGAGGTTTTCCCTTCTGACTATTAAAGATATAGAATTCTGAATATTCTCCAGAAACAGTGAAAATCATGTAACGGCTCTTTAAAAATAAAATATTCTCCAATTGTTTGGTCTGAAAATACCTTTTCTGTACACATTATAGCATTTTTTCCTAATTAAAAATGAATTATTGAGATTAATATTTTAAGCAGATTTTAAATAGAGTTTTAGAGACTAAAATTCGGTTTAATAGACTTTTAGAGTAAACTTAATAGAGAGCACCATTAAATACTCTTTTTTTATTATTTGCGTTAAAAAACCAGTCATTCCTTGATATATTTCATAATAGTCATAAAATATAGTAGGATAATCATATATTTTATAATATTTCCATCATTATAATATTTCCATTTATTATAACTATTTTAAATCTAACCTTGTATGTTCAATATTTATGTGACAGTCATGTCACATTCTTCTGAAAAAGTTCGTCATAGATGTTGTAATCCCTTCGGTACAGAAGGGCATAAAGGAAAAGATCTGCGCCGGGTTTCAAATTCATTTTTATCCAAGCATCCTGATATTTCTGAAAAAGCTGTGATTTGTACAAATTGTAGAAAGGAGAACTATAATTCTTCCACCACCACGAGATAACAGGTTTTGCTTAAGAATTTCAAATAAATGGGTTGTTTAAGTTCATTTGGTAGTGGGTTTTTCCTTATATAAGGCATTGCTTGACGCCATTTTAACTCCGCGATATTTGATTTATGAAGTTTGACTTCATGATACAGAAAAGCAATCATTTGACGATCTATGAACCATCGATATACTCGTTCGGGACTGTTTCCACCTAAATTTCACCGTTTTTTTACCGATTTTATCACATTTTGAGGTTAATCGGGGCCATTTTGGATTTTAGATTCATAATAACCTGTATATGTAATGAGTGATTGAAACTTAACATTTGAGGCCATTATAATCAGGTTAAGTGTCAAAAACTCTAGTCAGAGTCTTGATTTTTTCTTTTTTCGACGATTTTGAGGTTTCATCCGCCATCTTGGATTCACCATGTCGGATTTCGCCAACCTACCTATCCAACTTTTTAGGGCTGTCAATTACAATTTTACTCCAAAATCTTGATTGTTCTCTGATTTCGGTCCGCCACCATTTTGAAATTTTCCAAAAGGCCACACTAGCCCATAAAGAGGGACCAATAACGAACATTTTAAACCCAAGATCACTAAAATCCATCAACATGAATTTTGGGCAGAGCCTTGTTCCGTTTGACAAAGAACGTCCCATATATATATATATATATATATATATATATATATATATATATATATATATATATATATATATATATATACATACATATACATATATATATATATATATATATATATATATATATATATATATATATATATATGGAGTGTTATAAAAACCATTTATTATATTGAAATCGGTGATTCCATTCAGTACATTTTTTTCCATTCTAAGTGTTAATATGCAAGACAAAACATATTTTCTTATAGGTATTGTTGGAAATATTTTTTATAAAAGAAGATATTAAATTTTGAACAAAATTTTTGTTTTATACTTGTTGGCATATTTTCCTTAATTAAATTGGCCTTCACCAATATATCAAGAAAATGCGTTACGCAGTAGTGTAGAATATAGATTAGTTCGCGCTCCCGAACCGCAAGGAAGACACGTAAAAATGATCCCAGATTGTTTTATTTACCGAAACGAAATTTTTGTATTGTAGTTAATGAGGCACTGTTTGAAAATGTAGTGATTTTTGGTGTTGGTAAATTGGGGCTTTGAATAATTAGCGTATGATATTTTCTTTGGTAAAAAATTGTTTTTAAAGCACTGTACTTCAAATGTCATTTGTTTCCGTAGCTTCAGATCCTTTTTTAAACTAAAAAAGGTAAAAGTCTTTTCATTTATCATAATATAAAGTAAGACATTTTTAATTTTAAGCATTTTAAGCAGTGCAACACTTTGAGTTATTATTAAAATCCTAGTCAGTTGATTTGACGTGTCTATTTGATATAATCATTGACGTATATGATAAAAAGCCATAAAACCTCAGGGTCAATTTTCTAAGTGGTTATAAAAAAGTGCCATCTATCACTATCTGTCAATATATTAAGCGATTTTCGTAACACTCTGTATATACAGAGGGTTCTCTTAGTTGGAGTATTATTTATAGTACCCTCTAAAATAATTAACTTTTTTGAATATCTATAACAAGTTGAATATTTCTACTTTTGTTACTTTAAGAAGCCACGCGTACTAGGCGGATTACGCGCCAATCTAGTTCCTCCAGGACCCTGTTATCTAAGGTCTCTTGCTAAAAATTCTACTCTCGTTATTACATTAAATTCAAATCTGCAAGATTTCAGTGTTCCTATCTTTGTCGACAGGTTGTTTAAAAGATTATTTATGCGTCGCCAGTTTATTTTTAAAAATAAAACCTAATTTCACGTACATTAGTAACAGGGTTACCTAAATAAAAATTGTGTATGTTGAATTATATTTGTTTGATTGTCATTAATTATTTTTGATCTTGGTCCTCGCAAAAAGATAAATTTTACAATAAGGTGTGAAGGCGTACAACCGTATACAATTTTAGTGTGGCTTTTTGTAGAATTTTAACCATACTTTAAAATAGGCTATATTTATTAACGTGGCTTATTTTAGCGATTACTATGATTATGTAAAAATAATACTTGAGCTTAAAATGCGCCCTGTGTAGGGTCTCTTTAGTGCTATTTTTGTACTTTTTATGATCCCTTATTTTTTTTCATTATTGACTTTAGTGCTACACTACTTAATCTTTTCATATAGGGTGTTACAATGCGAAACTCAACTTAGACAAGGCGAAATCGGCGCCATCGTTGGAAAAAATTTTCTAATTGAATTTTTTTTCATAACCTTCTCCAGGAGATGCCCCTGAAAGAGGATCAACATGTTGCCGGGCGGTAACCTGGTCCGAATTTGTTTAAACAAATTTTTTTTAAACAAAGTCCAAAAATTGAAATTTTCGCCCCGGAACAAGTTTTTTAGGTAAATTGGACCATTTTGAACAAAAAATGTCTCTTGTGAATTTTCTCTAAAATGCGCCGTTTTCGAGATATCGGCGATTTTAGGTGCGAGAAAACGCGAAAATGGCCACTTTCACCTCCCAATATCGGGGTCAAAAATTAAAATTTTCAATGTTGCCAAGTGTCCAAATTAAAGTTTGAGATCTCCTCTACAAATTACCGTAGGAAATATTGCAATATCTTCATTTTTAAATATTGTTTTTTAACAGTTAACAAATTGCGTTCGAGCGCCCGCGGCTGCATCGAAACTGTATACATAGATATATACGCAACGCCCGTACGTAGGCGCACGGAACTGTATACGCACTGCGATGCTCTATAAAGCTTTGTTTCTTGATTTCTTATTAAAATTAATATATTTGAAAAGTATGTAAAAAATATTTATTTATTAAAGAGTAATTGTTATATCAAATTTAATTATTATAACAAATGAATATAAATAAAAATTCAATATTCGATTAGGATGGTAGAAGAATTAAAACAATTTTATGAAATATAACTTATATATATTTAATAGAATTTTCGCAAATATTTAAATTACACCCACACATGAGTATACAACTTACGTTGTTGCTTTTGCAATTACATGCATTAGTTTTACAATTTTTTGTACATTTACATTGCCTAATTAACGAATCTGGTATCGAATTTTTTAACATGAATTTGGGTAACAATTCACCTGTTTCTATAGTGTAACCAAATTCTGTTGCATCTAAATGTCGATACCGAGAATACAATGACATTTTCCATATGTACGTTTGTAGTGAAGCTCGTGAAATGTGCAATTTTAAAGCATCGGATGTACATGAAATTTTTCCAAAATTAATACCCATCCCACAAGAACGTTCTAAAATTATTTGTCTAGCATTATCTGCTGTTTCTCCAGCTTTATTCAAAATTTTCAAATACAATTTTTCTAATGCATTGAATTCCATGGCATTTAATTGTAAGCCAGTACCAAGTGGGGTTAATGCATTTTGAGTATCTAAATCAAAGACTAAATCTAAAGCTTTATTTTTAGTACCTACTTTACTAGTAGTATCACAGCCTGTAAACGCATGTAAAGCAGGCAAAACTTGACAAACTTGACTAGTTAAATATTCAGCAGCTACATTACAAGACAATAATCTTGGCTTCTGACCAACTACTTTAAAATACAATCCTGTACAACCAATTAATTTGAAAAAGCTCCAATAATGAATTGCTAATATAAAAACGTCGGTATCAACGGAATGAATTATTATTTCAGAATTATAAGGTAACATATATCGAGCATGACAAAATATCCTTGTATCAGCCTCTAAGTAATTGTTTTCTAACTCAATAATTTCATGTATATTATTTCCCTGTATACAATAGCACTTTTCAATGTTATAGAATCCACCTGATATTATTAATTGTTGAGTGTGACTTAATGCAACGTAATTTACAGCATTATTAGATAAATATTGAACCAATTGAAACTTATTATTTGTATTCATCATTAAAGTTTTAATATTTTTTGGAATTTTTGTATCACAGTTTTGAATAAATATATTCGCGCCTACGTACGGGCGTTGCGTATATATCTATGTATACAGTTTCGATGCGGCCGCGGGCGCAATTTTTGGACTTTGTTTAAAAAAAAATTGTTTAAACAAATTCGGACCAGGTTACCGCCCGGCAACATGTTGATCCTCTTTCAGGGGCATCTCCTGGAGAAGGTTATGAAAAAAATTCAATTAGAAATTTTTTTTCCAACGATGGCGCCGATTTCGCCTTGTCTAACTGTGAGTATTAAAACTAAAAAATGTGAAGGGCTCTAAGTTATATACTTCATTACTTTTAAGGTTATATTGTTGAAACGAACCCTATATATATATATATATATATATATATATATATATATATATATATATATATATTATATATTGGAATTTGTTTAGAAAACCATAATTTATTGGGCTACAAAACCTTGTTAAAACTGACTACAACTTTTTTCTATAAGATATGTGAGAGTTTTCTTCAGCTAAATATATTCATTCATTCATTCATTCGAAGATTCTAAACGTAGAAGGAGCGTTTTCTCGACGGTATTTTTTATATCATGTTATATTTACATGTCTCTTCTTGAAACTTTTTTAAAAGTTTTTGCGGGTTTTAAAAAAGCTGAAATTTGCTTGAGCTAAAAATTTGAGTTCTGAATCTTTCATTTCTCTAGGTACTAGAGTATATAGCAGAACCAGTGTTTCAGATAAATCCTATCTACCTGCTGGAAATGAGAGGATGAAAGGAGATTAAAAAAATGTTTATTTTGTCCTAAGATCTTTAAACCGACCTTTACCTTCAGATTAAAGATAATCTTTTCCTTATCGCAATGTTATCTATGTTTTTTCCGCTAAAAAAATCGTGTTGGTTTATATACAGCTTAACGTCCATTAGACCAGGGTGCGGCGCGTCCACCATTCACCTTTCAGCGCCAAATAAAGTACATATAGCTGCTACGTAGCAGCAGCTCTTTTGGTCTATATGAAGTGGAAAGGAAAAGGCAATGGTGCCAACCAGTGAAATAGTTGCGTTAAGAGGTTGCTCATGGAGCGCAGCTACGTATTGGAAGTTTCATTGGTTTGAGCCATCACCTTTCGATTTTTATTCTAACTATAAACATTATTGGAAATAATGCAAACCTGTCTACTAGGCCAAAGTTTGTGATGAGCTAGCAATAATTTTAATGTATTTTATTTAGGGTTGAAACCAGAATGTCCTAATGGACTCTCAGCTTAAGATATTAGTTTTTCATATTTCAGGTCACTTGTAAAAATTGTAAAATAATCTTTAAACTATAAAAAAAACTAAAAAAATGTTTAAAAAAAAATTTGATACAGGGTTGTAGAGTGCAAAATGTAGCAAAAAATGTATTTAAAGGTGCATAAAATATTATTAAAAATTTGCACCCCAGTTGATCGATTGAATTATCGATCATTGATCAACGTATATCATCCTTGTTTCTGAACACTCTGTATTCAGATAGTTTTTAAGTAGATGTGACATAAAATACGAACCAAGTTTTTAACGAAATTTTAGATTTTTAGGCTAGGTAGCGTGAGTTGTTTTTTTTTTTGTTTTGTTTTTGGTGCGTAATCGTGAAGAAAATTTGGAGTTTTTTCTATATAAAGTTCAAAATGTCGATTACGTAAAAAAACTAAGTGACTTAAAATTATAGGAAAATGATTGTACGTAAATAAATTTAGGGATTTGTACGTTCCTGTTTTTTTAAATTGTTTTTAAGGGTAAGACTTTAAAACGCACTATTTCCCTCTCTTTCTGTTCAACATTTGTTCGCCAACAAGGGTCCGTTTTTTGACATATTGGAATAAAATTTCCGTATCACTAGGCCCATAGTGGTTAAAGTGTTAAAGCATGATTTTTAGTCTAAACTACCTACCGCACGCTTGTGATACGCATCAAATATACGTTGGTATAACGTATAAGACGTCATTTTTCGTTGAATTGACGTTTATGCGACGTCATATTCTTGTCTCGGATGTGTATTTTTGTTTTCATTGTTCGTAGCTTATACTTATTTGTATATATTGTTTAAAGGCAATTAAAGTTTTATTCCTTGATTAATTCGCGATTATTATAAATAGTAAGTACTCGTATCCAAGCAAATAACGCCTTGAAGGTCAACCACTTATTTTTTTAAGAAACTGAAGAAGTGGAAACGCCGGGAATCAAAAATAGGATTCTTGGCATTTGTAAGATTTAATAATTTATAAATACGTTTTTTGCCTTGTAATCACGACCAAATCTATTAAAAAATAAAGTAGTAGGCCTTAAATAGAATTTGTTTTAATAAAGGTTTATTTTTCTTTTTTCAAAAGTTTTATGTTAAGTTTTTGTGTTTCAGTTTCATTTGACTGTTCATTACTTGATAGATTAGTCGCCCTTTTCAAGGCGTTTTAAAGGGACGCCAGTTATTCATTTGTCTGTGTACTGGGTAGCTTTGTGGGGCTCCTTGCGTGTCCTCAAGTTTTTATAGCGAAGTTGGAAGTTTTATTTGCCAAGCAATCACCAAATTTAAAGTGGAGTTGCCATATACGCTAAAAAAGCGAAATTGAATATGACGATAAGTTAGTATACAAGAAAGTTAAAAAAACAAATATCTCCTAAGTTTTATGAGTTTTATTATCCTTTTGATTTTTCAAATTAGCCGTCTATTCACCACTCTTCCGGGTTACATCATGGTTATTTTTTCACTATTTATAAAAATACTGGACAAATCTGATATGCTAAAAATTTTAGACTTTTTTTGTGAACATTTGCGAGTATTTACAACTTAAAAATAACTATGCAGCTTTAGATACCCGACTATATTTAGGTCAGTAGGTTAAACGTACAATTTGAAGTGAAATTTTTTCTGATTGTTCAAGAATCGAGACCCAAAAAGAGTTGCAAGTGGTTGTTGGTTTTTGTAGTCACAGAACTGATATTTATTTAAATATTTTTTAATTGTTCATTGTGTTATATAGTAAAGTGTATTGTTTTATATCTATTGATTGTTATATATATATACGTATGATACTCGATTTAGTTTCGTTTTTTGGAAAACTCTCCCAATTCTTTTTGTACTTTAAAGCAGTATTAGCATATTAAGGACAAAAAAAATAAATTTTGTTTAATTCCAGTGTGTATTATTGTTGAATCTTGATTACGGCACTGACAGCGACAGTTTCAGACGGTAGTAGACGCAGCTGACGAGGCTAACATTCTAAAATTAGAACCGTTTAGATCTAAGCTAGTTATACAAACAGTAGAACAACAATAATTTTATAGAGAGCGTACAGCAAATCCTAACAGAAACATCGTTATCATGCAGCTGTCAAAACAACTAACATGTTGGGATGGTGAAATCACGACCTTGTACTGTAGTCTATTTACTGCTTACGAAGAACGAGAATCTATATATATATATATATATATATATATATATATATATATATATATATATATATATATATATATATATATATATATATATATTAGAACCCCGTTTAACCGAGTCGCGATTATCCGAGCTCCGGATTAACCGAGCCAATCTAAGAACCTGATTATCCGAGGTACGCGCGTCTATGCTGCGTATTAACCGAGCTTCTAAAAAATTATGTATGTACATATTTCCATTTAAAATCGTCGAGGCCTTCGGGGAATTCCCCTGGTCCGTATGAGGGGTTCCCCTATTTATGTTTTTGGACTCTTTCAGCATGTAAATTTGCGTGAATGCAGTGCGTTATAGCGTTTACGGAGAAGTACGAGTATACTTACGTAATTGATTTGGTTGGAGTTCTGGTAGTTAAGTGTAAATTAATACGAACTGCTTTGTTTGAATTTTTGTTTGTCGTATTATAATGGAGCAAAACAAGCGTAAAAGAATCGTCGTTCCTATTGAAGAAAAGTTAAAAGCCATCAGAAGAATTGAAGCAGGAGCGACAAAGTTGTTGCATGAGATTATGGAGTAAGTGAAGTAACAGTTGGAGATTGGAAAAGAAACCAAACAAAAATAGAACAGTGGTGTATAAATCAAGCCTCCTGGTCCTCAGAAAAAAAAATCAATGAAAACCGGCGACTATGAAAAGGATAACGAAGCTTTATTCATGTAGTTTAACCAACAGAGGTTAAAAGGTGTGCCCGTATCAGGTCCAATTTTACAACCGCCAGTTCGGGATGGCTTGACCGCTGGAAAAAACGGTATGGTGTACGACAACTGACTGTACGTGGTGAAAAACCTTCTACTGATGTGTCATCAATTGAGAAGTTTAAGCAGAACTTTAAAAAGAAATCGAAGATTGTGGATACACATGTGATCAAATTTACAACTGTGACGAAACTGATCTGAATTATAAAATGCTTCCATCAAAAATATTGGCATCTCGACAGGAAAAATCAGCTCCTGGGCACAAACGGAGTAAGGAAAGATTAACTATAATGGTATGTTCCAATGCATCTGGCAAGCACAAAATCCCACTGATGGTGATTGGCAAGTCTGCACGTCCAAGAGCTTTAAAAGACATCTCACCCAAAGCCCTACCAGTCTATTACAAAAGCTAAAAGAACGCATGGATGGATGCGACCTTATTTACTAATTGGTTTGAAGAAGAGTTCGTGCCATCTGTGACTAAGTTTTTGAACAGAAACCGTCTTCCTATTAAAGCAATTTTGTTAATGGATAATGCCCCCTCTCACCCTGGAGAAAGACTTCATGTGGGCGAAATTGTTGTAATTTTTTTTCCTTCAAATGTAAGCAACATAATGCAACCATTGGATCAAGGCATCCTCGAGAATATTAAAAAAAATTATAGGCGTTTATATCTTGAACATCTGTTAGAATACACAGAAGAGGAGGATATTATCAATGGGATGAGAAAGAGTACATTGAAAAATGTTATTTACTGGGTAAGTCAAGCTTGGGATTCTGTGCGTACTACCACTATTCAAAAATCTTGGTCAAAAGTTATTGATTTTGAGGACTATGATGACAGTGAAGATGATATTCCATTAAATGAATTAGCTTTGAAATTGAGAAGCCATGGAGAAATGTCCTGTTCAAATTTTGACAGCAAAATAGAAGAAAAAGAAAAAAGTTTATTTAAATTAATGCAAAAATTAAAAGTTGCGAAAATGTGTCAAGAGAAGATGTTATTGAATGGACTACAGCAGAGGATTTAGCAGAAGAAATGAGTATTGAAGAAATAACGAATGCCTTTCAGGAAACCGAAAAAAAATCAGATGACGATGACGAAGCGGCGGTGGATGAACAGTCTCCCACTAAGATCTCTCATCAAGAAGGTTTTGCTTCTTTGGAAAAAGCTTTGAGGTATATCGAACAACAACCAGAGGCAACCCCAGTGGATTTGCTTCTTCTTAATAGATGGAGAAACATTGCAGCGAGAAAAAGAAGATGCAATATGAAACAGAAGCGCATAGATACCTATTTCACTGTTTTATAATGTATGTACCTATTTATATGTTAAAAACGTTAATACATCGGTTTAAAGTATTGGTGTTTATTTTTTGAATAAATAAAAAACAAATGCGGATTATCCGAGTTTTCCGTTATCCGAGGATGGTTTGCAGCTGTTCCAGAAGAATCCGGAGGACTTTAAGCGTCGTTTCGTCACTGTGGATGAAACATGGATACATTAATATACTCCTGAGACCAAACAACAATCTAAACAATGGGTTACCAAGGGGGAATCTGCACCAAAAATGGCGAAGAGCGTTCCTTCGGCCGGAAAGGTTATGGCGACTGTCTTTTGGGATTCGCAAGGGATAACCTCATCGACTATCTGGAAAAGGGTAAAACTATTACAGGTGAATATTATTCATCGTTATTGGACCGTTTGAAAACCGAGCTGCAAGAAAAACGCCCGCGATTGGCCCACAAGAAAGTCCTTTTCCATCACGACAACGCACCAGCACACACCTCAGCAGTTGTGGTCGCAAAATTAATGGAAATAGGATTCCAACTCGTTTCACATCCCCCCTATTTTCCAGACTTGGCTCCCTCGGACTACTATTTGTTTCTCAATTTGAAGAAATGGCTGGCGGGACAAAGATTTTATTCAAACGAGGAGGTGATTGCAGACACTAATGGATATTTTGCAGACTTGGACAAATCCTATTATTCAGAAGGGATCAACAAACTAGAACATCGTTGGACGAAGTGTATAAGCCTAAAAGGAGACTATGTCGAAAAATAAAAAAGGTTTACCCCAAACACATAAGTAGTCTTTATTTTTGCACGGACTTTTCAAACCAGCCTCGTATATATATATATATATATATATATATATATATATATATATATATATATATATATATATATATACATACATACATATATATATATATATATATATATATATATATATATATATAAATATATATATATATATATATATATATATAAAAAATATATATATGTATATATATATATATATATATATATATATATATATATATATATATATATATATATATATATATATATATATAGTCCCTGGCCAAATTATTAGACGCACTGCAAGATTTCATGTAAAATATTAATTACCGAGTGATATTGTACCGTTTTATTATTTTAAATTGATTTGTTTTTTATTTTTATATTATCCAATCAATTACCTATTTATTTGACATAAATAAAACAGCATTAATTTAGAAAAGCCTAAGTTTATTAAGTTTTAAAGAAAAGTGAAATTAATGTTAGTAAAAGTCAATATTTAGTTGAGCCACCTTTAGCCGCTATCAAAGCTTTAATTCTGCGCAGCATGCTATCAATGCAAGATTGTACTGTCTCCTGCATTTGAGGATGATGATTCCACACATGAATAATCTTTTCTAGGAGCTGGGTTTTGTTGGTAATCACAGCTTTAGCCACTTCTCTTTTCA
>CM032450.1:51743607-51793607 GCA_019049505.1 Pachyrhynchus sulphureomaculatus | reverse complement strand
GCATATAAATATTAAAATATACACTATGTTTTCTTTGTTTAAAAACACCTTAAAAATATAATGTTCAAAATTGCGACCTTATTGTAAGGGTTAGAGTCTGGCTCGACTCTTAATGACCTTGCGAGTATTAAAATCGGTAAGAAATTTTCATGTATTGTAAAAAGTAAACATCACGGGTACTGAGAATGGTAAAGAAAGAAATTGGTTCATTTCGGCCTTTGGGCAACTCGTGAGTATGAAATAAATTTATACTTAATAAATAAAAATGCTGATACAAAAATCTTGTATACAGTTAATTAGGGAAGACGCGGAGAGATTAGTTCAGGTTAGTAGTAGGTAGTGGGACTTCTGGTATTGTTCTTACGTCCGTTATTACTTTAGATGTTGAAACAAATCAAAAATTAAGATTCTTGGCCGTCAGGATTACCAGAGTGCAATCCCTGTGATTTTTTCCTCAGGAGTTAGAAACACAGTTTTTACCTCGAAAACTCAAAACGCTGTATTGAAAACATGAGATCATCTTAGTTACTGCGGGTGAGGCTTCATAAATAACAAGATGGTGGAAATTCTGAACATTTCTTCTTAGAGAGAACGGTATGTTTTAGGGTGGACTTAAAACTAACTTTAAACATAATTTGAAAATTGGGAGCGAGTTTTTTTTATAACAAAGAAGGCATTACTACAGTGAATCGGCCAAGTGCAAGTCAGAATTGCACAATTAGTATTCCGTACGGTGATTGCTTTTAAAATAAAAAAGATTAATCAAATCGATATTCCGAAACAAAATTTCGGAATATGGTTTGTTACTTGATTGGTCACTACAACAGAAACGTCGAGAATGTACCATGTACCATGATTGCTATAAGCCAGCGAGAGTCATTCCAACTTGCTCTCCACGGTACTCCGGTCTTAACGATCGATACCGTTGCCTAAAGCCTACCTGATGGCGAATATAGGCTCAGAAACTATAGTCGTAGGAGGAAAGACATAGAATTTTTAGCATTCATAGGATCTTTATTTGTTGGTCATTTTGCATTTGCAAATTCTCAACGTTTCTATAAAAAAGATTGTTACCCTAAATGAGTTTTCAACAAAGTTTGTTTGCGATCCTTGTTGAAAACGTATGACCTTGAATTTTTGCTTTTTAGTGTTCCGTACGGAACACTTATAAGATCACTTCGGTGTCTGTCCGTCTGTCTGTCACACCCGATTTTCTCCGAAACTATTTGTCATAGAAAGTTGAAATTTGGTAATAATATAGGAATTGATGGCCTCATCAGAGCTATGTAGTTTTGAAAGTTAAATTTTGACTTGAGGGGTTAGTTTTGGTATATAAAAAAAAACAGAAATTTCAAGGTCATCAATTTTCAGTAAAGATTGGAAATAAACTTTGTTAAAAACTTATCTGGGGTGTGTTTTGTGAAGTCACTGATCATTTTATATCACCGTAACATAAATTTTGACTTAAGGGATTCGTTTTGAGGGGTGAAATCGGAAGTGAAAAAAAATTTTTTACTAGGTCATCGAGCGTGGTGTCAAATGAAAGCTTGTGAAAACACGAGTAAAAAATATATATATAATGTAATACTTGCGCACACTTTTCTTCGTATTACTTTTAAAAAATCGTGAAAAATCACTGTCCCCTACCTTATCTCGAAAAGTACTGATCAAAAAATTTTGAAAAAAATCCTGGAATATTCTCCACGGGGTATAGATTGAACGAAAATTATCATTACCTTTAATAATTTATCTGGTATATAAAAAAACCAAAATTTCAAGGTCACCAGTTTTCAGTAAAGATTGGAAACAAACTTTGTTGAAAACTCATTTGGGGTGTGTTTTGTGAAGTCACTGATCATTTTATACCACCCTAACAAAATTTTTTATTTTAAAAACAATCAACGTACGGAACACTAATTGTGCAAGTTCAATTTGCACTTGACCGGTTATTTTATTTAGCAGATAGATTATAATTATCAAAGGTAATGTACTCGTGATAATTTTCGTTCAATCTACACCCTGTAGACTGTAGAGAATATTCTAGAATTCTTTCAAAATTTTTTGATCAGTACTTTTCGAGATAAGGGGGAATGACAGCCATTTTTGGCAATTTTTTGAACATAATAGGAAGAAAAGTGTGCGCAAATATTACAGCATATGTATTTTTGAACTCGTGTTTTTACAAGCTTTCATTTGACATCCCACTCAATGACCTGGTAAAAAAAAAATTTCACTTCCGATTTCACCCCCCAAAACTAACCTTTTAAGTGAAAATTGAACTTTCAAAACTACACGGCTCTGATGAGGCCTCCACTTCCTATATTAGTGCCAATTGTCAACTTTCTATCTCAAATAGTTTCGGAGAAAATCGGGTATGACAGACGGACAGACACCGAAGTGATCTTATAAGTACGGAACACTAAAAAATTGATAACTGTGGGTGGAGATTTTTCACAAAAAAAGAACCTTTATGAAGTGGAAGGGGGAAAAAGCCTGTTTCTAGGAGCACGCTATTTTCTACGTCCATCGGGTTAGTGGTTGGTGGGGACATATGCCCACTGGCCTCTTGGCTACGCTACTGTATGTATGAGACAAAAAAGTATACTAATCCGATACATGTAGAAATGGTATTTTTTTCTGGTTACACATGCTGCCGAAAGAGCAAAGCAACGCGTGTGCTGTAAAAGCTATTCACGCTGGACTTGAATGAGCTCAAGTCGCCAGCTAACCGTTCCATATAACTTTGATAAAAGCCCCAACAACAATTGTACAACGGATGTTCCTCAAAAATTAAAGTTGGCCAGACACTCTCCGAACAATTTGACGTATCAAAAGGCCTCAAACAAGGATGTAGCTTGTCTCCAATCCTTTGTAAAATATATCTAGCACATGTACTGAGAAACTGGCGAAGAAAGTGCTCAAAAATGGGAATGCCTGCCACATTACACTTTGCAGACGACCAGATAATAATAGCTCAGGACAAGGAAGACCTAGAATACATGACCCGAAAGTTAATCGAAGAATATGGAAAATGGGGATTTGAGATAAACAAAACCAAAACGAAACATATGTGCGTGGGAGGAGAGCCGGAAGAGTTGGAAGTTGAAAATAACATCAAAATTGAAGGCTGTGAGGAATATACGTATTTAGGGGTAAAAATAACAAGTGAAGGAAGATGTGAGAAAGAAATTGTAGACAGAATCAGCAAAGGAAGGAGAGTAATAGGAGCATTAAACTCTGTGTTTTGGTCTAAGGATATACTGGATAACAGGAAAAGGATAATATATAACACTATCCTTAAAAGCATAACGCTATACGGGTCAGAGGTGTGGCAACTGAGTGAAAGGTAAAAAAAGAAATTCTTGTCAACAGAAATGGACTTCTGGCGAAAATCGGCCAGAATCTCTCGATTAGACAAAATTAGAAACGAGAGAATAAGAGACACGATGAAAGCAAATAAGACCATCATTAAGGAAATTCAAGAAAAACAACTACGTTGGTATGGCCACGTACAACGTATGGCCGACGAGAGAATACCGAAGCAAGTAATGCATTGGACACCTGGGGACCGACGAAAACGAGGCCGACCTAAGTGTACCTGAAACCAAGGAATAGAGAGGGCCATGCCTGAGAGAAACCTGCAGCCAGGAGACTGGAACGATAGACGAGAATGCCAACTGGAAACCGTAGGGCGTCGCAGAACGCTATGAGGCGGATTTATATATATATATATATATATATATATATATATATATATATATATATATATATATATATATATACATGTATATATGTATACATGTATATATATATATATATATATATATATATATATATATATATATATATATATATATATATATATATATATATGTATATATATATATATATGTATATATATATATATATATATATATATATATATATATATATATATATATATATATATATATATATGTATATATATATATATATATATATATATATATATATATATATATATATATATATATGTATATATATATATATATATATATATATATATATATATATATATATATATATATATATATACAAGTATAAGGAATCAAGGTTGCTGGTGAGTTCTGGGTCTCTAATTAGACGACCAGTTTTCTTCTAAACAGAATCCAATAAATGCAGCGTGCGCTTGGGAGCAACGCCCCAAATACGGGAACAGTCTTCCATCCTTGGTTGAATTTGAGCTGTGCACAGGATAAAAGCTGTTATGCAGTATAAAGATTTTTAGCACGAAATACGTTGAACAACTTCGTGCTGCCTGCAGGTATTTACCCGGGTTAACGTTACGGAACCCGTCATAGTTATATCGGGACACTCGATTCTTCTAGCATCGTCACTCAATTTGGAGAGCGTTAACTTGAAAGCAAATATGTGTTGGCATGAACATGTTGCGGCCCGTGGCTCCGTGGCGTAGAACTTGCTTGCAGTGCAGAAGGTCTCGGATTCAATCTCGGCAGGTCGATATACTTTATTTATGAATTTATTTAAGTATATTTGGCCTGGCTACGTATACAGGTAGTACCAGGTGTACAAATATGAAATGCGGATTTTTTTTCTAAAAAAACATGTTAAATTCGGAAGAATGATAAAAAGTGCTTTATTCAAAGTATGTTCCATCGCTTGTTGTACATTTTTCCCATCTTTCGGGCAGTTTGTGAATACCACGCCAGTGTCAAATCTTTATAGCACAAACTGCATTGGTGCACCATCTATTGTCTGAAATCCGCATTTCATACTTGTACACTTGGTAAGTATTTGCAGAAATGCAATAACGTCCGTGGCAGCACTATCGCGTAAAATACAAAAATGTACGTTTCGGCACTTGGACAACGTTGACGGGTGTCATAATATCCCTCCCAGGATAAGAAAAAGGGTGGGGAGCTACAAAACTTTACACCATAACAACTGTTAATTCTGTATAAAGCACAAATTCGACCAACAGTGGAATACTGCTCCCATATTTGGGGCTTTGCTCCCAAACATACAATGCATTTGTTGTATTTTATTCAGAAGAGAGATGGTCTTTTGATTGGAGACACAAAAGTCACTAGCAACTCTGATCCCTTGAAACATCGAAGAGCAGTTGGCGACTTGAGTATATTCTACAAATCCTGTCATTTGATGGCTGGAGCCCGCTTAATTCCTTCCAGAGCGGTGCATGTTAGGAATACACGTTGCGCTAATATATCAAATCTGTAACTCTACTACTAGAAATTAGAGGAAAGTTATTTGGAGTACGATAAGTGTAATTTGGATGCGCACAAGGTATTGCTAAATTTTTACCCTAAAAAAATCCAGTTTGTTTGGGTGGTCATGTGGTCATAGTATAACAAAAATTTATGAAATAAATAAACAACCTGTCAGAATATCGTTTCTTTTTCATTCAAAGCTCTCTTCGAAATTAAAACACCGAATGGAGATGTTTCAGGAAATTGTAAGCGAAACGCTGAAAAGTAACTCCAATTTGATATGGTCAAATCCTAGGACGCTTCCTTTCTAAATAATAAATATACAAACAGGTCCTACCTGTGGTATTGCCGGGAAGTTGCGATGCATTATTACATAAATTTTGTTCACAAAGGTTTGGGAAAGTCTGGCTGGATCTAAATAAAAACAAATTAAAATTACTATAAAATACTTACGTATAAAACGTATTATGAAACCTGAAACAAGAAAATCACTTACAAACGTTTGCCATTTCAACACGCTTGTGATCATGCGCGGCTTGTCCTTCTGCGCAGTGCTGCCAGAACGAACTATTGACAGAAGAATCAATTATTAATTTGAAAATGAATTTCCTTCTCTTAGGTAGCAATTACTCATCAATATACGGCTATTTTGTCACTGACTGTAGTGGTTGTCACATTTTTTTTCAATTGTTAAATTGAATGACGCGAACTGTCACAACAAACAATTTATTTCCAAGACTGCTTTGATTGTAGGCCTAACAAATATAGAGCCGACCTCCGTGTTCATCGTGCAGTTGACCTTGATTTTAAGAGCTATGTTTTATTTCGTCTGGAAAAATGTCAGGTGAGCCTGTCTGCGAATAATATTGCTTTGACTATAACTGTTATCGACGACTTTCCATACCCAGAACTTATGATTTCATAATGGTAATAAAAGTCTGGGTTCTCAAATTACAGTAAAGTTGTTCGAGAGAACCGCGAATAAAGAAAACAATCAAAGAAATTCTTGCTATTGCACTTTAACAGTGAAGTGTTTTCCATTGTCGTATTCGTAAATATTTAGTTAATAAATTAAGTCTTATTAATATATTAGTTTAATTAATAAATGAATAATTAACCAAGATCAACCACATTACTGGGATCAGTTATGTCTTCTACGTTAAATAAACTTACAATTTTTTTAAAAAAATAGTAAAGCTGGCTTAACTCCTTAGTTTGTTTAGTTAACTAAACAGGAGGACACAAAATAGCAGTTCTGCAGGTTGCTATAACATTCTTCCTGTGTTCGTTGTTAATTCAAAACAGATATAGTTTTCTTGTTCTTTTGGCTTAGTTGTAAGTGTGAGCTTAACTGTGGAATCCTTGCTGCGTAGGACCCATTTTTAGTGTTCCGTACGGAACACCTATAAGATGACTTCGGTGTCTGTCCGCCTGTCACACCCGATTTTCTCCGAAACTATTTGCCATAGAAAATTGAAATTTGGTAATAATATAGGAATTGATGGCCTCATCAGAGCCATGTAGTTTTGAAAGTTAAATTTTGACTTAAGGGGTTAGTTTTGAGGAGTGAAATCGAGTGTGGTGTCAAATGAAAGCTTGTGAAAACACAAGTAAAAATATATATATATATATATATATATACGAGGCATGTTTTTTAAGTAAGTACCGTTTTGGAATTAAAAAAAGACGTGCAAAGATATCGCTATAATTTTATTTTTACATGAAAGCCTGTACCTTAATCTACTTTTCTACATAATTTCCGTGAATATTGAGGCACTTGTCATAACGTGGCACCAGTTTTTGAATACCCTCCTCATAAAATTCTGCCGCCTGACTTGTTAACCACTGTATCACAAATGTTTTGACTTCGTTATCGTCTTGAAGACGCTGACCACCCAGGTGCTTCTTCAAGTGCAGGAACAAATGGTAGTCGCTGGGCGCCAGATCAGGGCTGTATGGAGGATGATCTAGAGTTTTCCATTTAAAAGATTTGATGAGATCTTTGGTCCGATTAGCCACATGTGGACGGGCATTGTCATGCAGCAAAACGATACCCTTACTCAACTTGCCACGTCTTTTGTTCTGGATTGCACGACGCAGATTGTTCAATGTCTCACAATAAGACGCTGCATTGATTGTCTCATTACGAGGCAGAAACTCCACTAGCAATACTCCTTTTCTGTCCCAAAAAACTGTGCACATGATTTTGCGGGCAGAAATTGTTTGCTTAAACTTCACTTTTTTGGGTGATGATGAATGTCGCCATTCCATGGATTGTTGTTTCGATTCTGGTGTGACGTAGGCCACCCATGTTTCGTCACCAGTAACAATTTGGTCTAAAAAATGTTCACCTTCATTGTGGTACCGCTCAAGGAAAGTCAATGCACTGCCTAAACGTTCGGTTTTGTGCAAATCCGTCAACATTTTTGGAACCCAACGTGAACACAATTTCCGGTAATTCAAGTTCTCGGTCACAATGCGATACAAAACACTACGAGAATATTGAGGAAAGCAGTCGCACAATGATGAAATTGTAAAGCGTCTGTTTTCTCTCACCTTTTCGTCAACTTTCTGCACCAAATCTTCATTAACGACCGAAGGACGCCCACTCCGTTCTTCATCATGCACATTTGTGCGGCCATCTTTAAATGCTCTCACCCATTTCCTTACCATTCCATCACTCATAATGTTTTGTCCGTAAACTTCACAGATCTCACGATGAATATCGATCGGTTTTACGCCTTTAGCACTAAGAAATCGTATAACAGCCCGTACTTCACAATCGGCGGGACTCACGATTGTCGGAGGCATCTTAAACACTCAGTAAACAACGTATACAATGAAGAATCAGACTGTAATGGCGTCAGTGCGTAGACATGAGATGTAGGTTACCAGCGCGCATGCGCGGAACGCCGACCGTATCGCTGCGGCGGCGGAATCGCAAAACGGTACTTACTTAAAAAACATGCCTCGTATATATATATATATATATATATATATATATATATATATATATATATATATATATATATATATATATATAATGTAATACTTGCGCGCACTTTTCTTTGTGTTATTTTTAAAAAATCGCCCTCCACCCGCCTTATCTCGAAAAGTACTTATCAAAAAATTTTGAAAAAATTCTGGAATATTCTCCACGGGGCGTAGATTGAACGAAAATTATCACGAGTGAATTACCTTTAATAATTTATCTGGTATATAAAAAACAAAAATTTCAAGGTCATCAGTTTTGAGTAAAGATTCGAAACAAACTTTGTTGAAAACTCATTTTGGGTGTGTTTTGTGAAGTCACTGATCATTTTATACCTCCGTAACAATTTTTTTTATTTTAAAAGCAATCAACGTACGGAACACTAATTGCGCAAGTTCAACTTGCACTTGACTGGTTATTTAAATGTCAGTTAGCTTTGTAGGCGTCGATGACATTGCCTTATCGGCGTGGTGGTTTTCCACCTCTCTCTCTTTCTGATTCCTATGTTACTCCGATAGCTCGGTATCAAATTAAAAAACCGACCCACTACAAGTCGGACTTGCGCAAGTAGTGTTCCGTACGGTGATTGCTTTTAAAATAAAATAAAATCCTTACCTAGGCTAGTTAATTAGGTCCCTGACATGTATACATCTTAAAATCCAATACATATTTTCACGTTTTTTAGTCAATAATATATAATAGCTTCTAGCTCAATTTAGAACAGGGGTCGGCAACCTATGGCACGCGTGCCATCTCTGGCACGCCAAGCAATTTTAAATGGCACGCGTACCTATTCAAAGTTTACACATTAATTCTGTAATCTGTTACATGTTTCGAAATTAAGTAAATAATCGAAGACAGTATTACTTTAACGATACAAACAAAAACGATATATTATATAGGTCACTAGGTATTATTACCAAAAACTACAAAATATATATTTCGTAATTTATAGTTTTAGTGAATGCATTGGTTTGGCTTTAATTTCGGCAAGTATTAAAGGCGGCAAGCCTCAAAATATAAGCCTAGGCAAAAACACAAATAAATGTCCTCAATTCAGATCAAAAGAGCTGCTATAAGGCGGTTTTTGTTTGACTTGACTTCAATCGTTCCGACGCGCGCCGCAACTCTTTTTATATTGCCGAACTTTAGTTTTTGTTAGATTTAACTTCTAGGCGGCCCTTTGATTGCAATGGGCGCGTTGTAGATATTAATTTTTGTTCTAAGAAATTTAATAAACGTAATTATTGGAATTTTCTGGAAACATTATTTTTCTATATATAGCAAGCGGCTACACGCTTGGATCATTTAGTATAGAAGTAACATCCGTTCCAGTCAATAGTCGTCGGAAAGTTTAAAAATTAAAATTACGTTGCGTTATGGTGGACGTTCGATCATTTCAAACTTCATGGACAACATATTACGGTTTTGTACAGCAAAACGATCGGGCCATTTGTGTCCTATGTCGGGAAAGCGTTGTTTTCCGGACATCTAGTGTTCAACGACATTTCCAGATAAAACATGAATCGTCATTTAAAGATAACGCTGATAAAAGGGAGGCAATACAAAGAACAAGTAAACAATACGAGAAACAGTCAACATTCTTTGGCAAAGTTTTCCAAGGAAAAAATCAGGTAACTGAATGCAGTTTCAAAATTGCACAATCGTTGGCACAAAAGGGTAGGCCGTTCACTGACGGAGAATTTATGAGTACTGGCGAGATTTTATTCGACCACTTGCCCAATAAGGATAGAATATTGGCCAGGATTAGGGATATACTGGCATGAGCGCGGACCATCGAGAGACGAATTACCGAAATGACACAAAAGGTCCAAAAACAGCAGAGAGACGCTATCAAACGGAGTTTTGTATTTAGTGTAGCATTGGATGAAAGTGTCGATATTAATGACATTGCCCGTCTGGCAATCGTTGCGCGATACTTCGATGATGGCAGTGTGTATGAAGAGCTGATTTGTCTGCTCCTATTGCAGGGAACTACAAGAGGAGAGGATATATTTGTTAAACATTTTGAAAAGCGGAACACTGATTTAAATAAAAATTTTTGCGTAACGACAGATGACGCTCCTGCTATGATTGGGAGACATAAAGGATTTGTTTCCCTTCTTATTGAACGCATGGGTCGATCAGTTTTGAACTTTCATTGCATAATTCACCAAGAGAGTTTGTGCGCTAAAATCTCCGCTGGAAGTTTAAAATCCGTGATTGATAGGATGGTTAAAATAGGTAACTACATTGTTCATCACTGATCCATAGACAATTTAAGGTGTTTCTGCAGGAATTAGAAAGTGCATATTCAGATATATCATTGCACAATAAAGTGCGCTGGCTCAGCCATGGTAAAGTGCTCTCCAGATTTGTGCAATGTCTGGGCGAAATTAAATCGTTCTTGTTGGAAAAAAATCAAGTGGATGCTTATCCTGAACTAGAAGATAAGAACTGGATCTGTATGTTAATGTTTCTTACTGATATTACAAACCATTTCAGTGAACTCAACTTAAAGTTACAAGGTTCAGGCAAAACAGTTCTGGATTTATACGAATCCTGGAAATCATTCAAATTAAAAATAGATTTATTTATCAGCGATATTACTACAAACACATATAAATATTTTCCAAATTTAAAAACTTATATATCCAGTGTCGACGATGGTGCACTAATAGACGAAATTCTTAAATATATGACTAATTTAAGTTTATCGAGAGGGGGGTCAGGATTTTGATAAACATGGTTCTATGTTCGCTTTTTTAATCAAACCAGATTTAATGGATTTTTCCAGCAGTTGCTTCGTCATATCTCTTTTCTCATGGATGGACATTAATGATTTTGATCTTCAATACATTGAATTTAAAAGTTCCGAGTTATGGAACACGAAATTTGTAGAATTAAGAAGGGTATTAGAAGGTGACTGCCAGAACCATTCAAACGAGATACTCAGTTGTTGGATGAGTTTACCAGAGAAATTTATTTGTCTTAAGAAAGTAACGTTTGCCATGCTTACAGCTTTCGGATCATCCTATATCTGTGAACAACTTTTTTCCCATATGAGAGTGATTTTAAACCCGTACCGAAGCAGGCTGACAACAGACAACTCCGAAGCATGTGAAAATAACCAGACATGAACGGGATATAAGAAAACTCTCTAAAGAACTTCAAGCACAGGGTTCACACTAGGTCCTAGGACTAGTATAATAAAATTATTCGTTAAATGTTAAAATTTTTTTGTAATTAAACCTTCTAAAAGCAATATTTTAAGTTAATTTTTGTTAATTTTAGTTGTAGTAAGTACCTATGTCGGCACGCAAAATGCTGTATGGATGGCACCCCTTAGTTAAAAGGTTGCCGACCCCTGGTCTAGAATCTAGTAGTAAAGTTTTAAAAGAAATATTTACTATCTAAATATTTGTTTAATTATAAACAAATCAAATAAAATTATTTTGTCTTGGTCTTACCCGTTGGCCACTAGTGTGTGTACTGAAAAGTATATTTAAAAAACCTCCACCATATTGGCGAGGCAAATAGTTTTTTTATACCAGATAAATTATCAAACATAATACACTCGTGACAATTTTCGATCAATCTACACTTTATGGAGAATATTCCATAATTTTTTAATCATCAGTACTTCTCGAGATAGGGGGGGGCGGGGACAGCGATTTTTGGCTCTTTTTTTAAAAGTAATATGAAGAAAAGGGTGCTCTAGTATTACATCTATAATATATATAAAATGCAACGTCTCTCTGTCTGTCTGTCTGTCCGTTAGTGCGCTTATCAGTGGCGAACCACTTATCCGATTTACCTCCTTTTTTTTTTAAAATATACATATGTTCTCCGGCCAGGTTATAGGCTATATTTTATTACAATAGGTGGCATAAGGAATGAGCAGTGACGTAAAATAGTGAATGAAGTCGGAAAAAAGTTTGCCGCTAGCGCATTCCCTTGCAACACACAGCCTAAACCATTAAATATGGAACAACATTATGTAGCAGAGAATATCTATAATCTATAATATATATAAAATGTAATGTCTCTCTGTCTGTCTGTCTGTCCATTAGTGCGTTTATTACGCGAGAACCACTTATCCGATTTACCTGTCTTTTTTTAAATTCATACATATATTCTTTGGCCAGGTTATATAATAATAATAATCTATATCTATAATCTATATAAAATGCAACATCTCTCTGTCTGTCTGTCTGTCCGTTAGTGCGCTTATCCCTCGAGAACCACTTATCCGATTTACGTGATTTTTTAAATTCATACATATGTTCTCTGACCAGGTTATAGATATATATTTTATTACATCTATAATATATATAAAATGCAACGTATCTCTGTCTGTCTGTCCGTTAGTGCGCTTATCACTGGAGAACCACTTATCCGATTTTCGTACTTTTTCTTTAAAAACACACTTATGTTCTCCGGCCAGGTTATAGGCTATATTTTATTACGACAGGTAGCATAAGGAATGAGCAGTGACGATAATAGTGAATGAAGTCGGGAAAAAGCCTAAAGCATTAAATATGGAACAATATCACGTAGCAAAGAATATAATATATATAAAATGCAACGTCTCTCTGTCTGTCTGTCTGTCCGTTAGTGCGCTTATCACTCGAGAACCACTTATCCGATTGACGTGTTTTTATAAATTTATACATATGTTCTATATAATTCGATATAAGCCTAGATAATGGGAGATAACTTGAGATAATGGAAGATAAGGAGAAATAATGGGAGATAAGTCGAGATAAGCCTCGATAATGGGAGGTAAGGTGAGATAATGGGAGATAAGGAGAAATCATGGGAGATGAGCAGAGATAAGCCTAGATAATGGAAATTATGTAGAGATAATGGAAATTATGTAGAGATAATGGGAGATAAGGAGAAATATTGGGAGATAAGGGGGAAAAAAATGGGAGATATTTTATTACGTTGGGTAACATAAGGAATAAGCAGTAATGATAATAGTGAATCAAGTCGACGCGAGCGGAGCCGCGGGCCCGGCTAGTCATATATATTTTTGAACTTGTATTTCCACAAGCTCTCATTTCACACCTCACACGATGACAAAAAAATCTATAAGGAATAATTCAGATTGGAGTGTACTGTTAGACAAAGAAATTTTTTTATATTTTCTTTAGGATTTATGTTTTTTTTACTAAATTTCTCATGTCGTAGGTATGGTACACTCCCAGTCACGCCCCACGTGATTTATTTTGATAATAGAATAAGTGCAAATAATGTTGTGCTTGCATTTCCAAAAAACAATTTGAATATTGATAATGTACAAATTTAACTTAATCTAGCGGAAGCAAGCATATCTTTTTGGTTTTTGTTTACAGGATGCCCAAGTTTTAATATTTAAATAAACCCATTTCCCTGGAATAAGTTTTAATATGAAAAAAACCAAACAGTATAAAGACTTAGTGTAATTTACCCAGTATTTCCCTTGCAAACACAAAATACGAGGGCTACTTTTTAAGTTTTTACAAAAACAATAAAAGAAAAAAAAAAAATTGATACAAATCGTCTTATTGCTTCTTAAAATTGGCCTTTAAGATTTATATACTTTTGCATGCGTTCGAACCAGTTCTCGAAACATTTTTTACACTCTGATGTTGATGTTGAAAGGATTCAACAGCTTCTTGAGGTGATGAACAAAAAGAAGTCGTTAGGCGTTAACTTAGGTGAATACGGACAATGAGATTTTAATTCGCTGTTTGATGTATTGTGTGAGAGCTGGAATGATGAAGAATGATGCGACGTTTTCGGTTATTTTTCCTTTTTTTTTATGGGTCTGGCACACGTGCTACAGGGAAGTCCCTAAAGCGCGACAGGAGCGACACGTGTGCGGAGAGAAAGCGATTCACGTTGTTCTTGAATCGCTGTAGATTGTACTCGGTGGGAAACACAGTCCTGGGCAAATTATTCCAAAGGGATGATGTTCTCCATATAAAAGACTGCTTGAAAAGCATTGTACGAGGAGTAACAAGCTGAACCTCATACGGATGTGAAGTATTAGCGCGACGTGTACTTCTAACATGCACCGCTCTGGAAGGAATTCGGCGGGCCACATCCTTCGAACACTTTCCATGAAAATACTTGTGGAATAGGCTCAAGTCGCCAACCGTTCTTCGATGTTCCAGCGAATCAAGACCGTCGGTAAGTTCCGGGTCTCCAACCAGACGAATAGCTCTTCTCTGAATAGAATCCAACAAATGCATTGTATGTTTGGGAGCGGAGCTCCAAACATGGGAGCAGTATTCCATAGTTGGTCGAATTTGAGTTTTGCAAAGAATTAACAGTTGTTGTGAAGTGTAAAGCTTTCTGGTTCGAAATAATATTCCCAACTTTTGAGAAGCTCTCCTCGCTATGCCTGCAACATGTTCATGCCAGGACATATTTGCTCCCAAATTAACGCCCAACAAATTGAGTGACGATATAACGACATAACTATGTCGGGTTCAGCAACGTTAACTTTTTTAGAAAAAACTGCCGCCTGGGTTTTTGTAGCGTTAAATTCCACTTGGTTACTGTCACTCCAAGATAGAATTTCCTCCAGGTCTTTGTTAAGTTGAATGACTTCCTGCTGTCTGCGGATATTCGTCTGAGTAGCCGATGTCCGAGCATTCAAAGTGAATGAAGAGATAAGTGTACTGTCATCTGCAAAGCTGTAGATTGGATTCTCGGTCTTTTCCAGCACATCGTTAATGTAAATGAGAAAAAGAGTACGGGACAGTATGGAGCCTTGGGGTACACCGGCGTTAATAGTGAAGGTGTTAGAAAGAAATCCGTCGACTGCCACTCGTAAAGAACGCTCTCTGAGGAAATATGAGAGCCACAAACAGAACCTTTCCGACATACCATAAGAACGTAGCTTAGCCAACAGCCCATCGTGCCAAACACGGTCGAATGCCTTGGATATGTCAAGAGCAACCGCTCGAGATTCTCCAAAGTGTTCAATTGCATTGTTCCAAACATGTGTTACATAAGTCAGAAGATCTCCTGTTGATCTATTTTTACTAAAGCCATATTGGTGATCGCTAATAATGTTGAATCCTTCAAGATATTTTAGAAGATGCTGATTGATAGCCTTTTCCATGACTTTCGATATTATTGAAAGCAGTGCGATTGGTCGGTAGTTATTTGGCAAGGACTTCTTGCCTTTTTTAGGTATCGGCTGAACTGTAGCACATTTCCAGCAGGAAGGAAATATTCCCTTTCTTTAGGATAGGTTGAAAAGTCTACAGAAGACTGGTGTTAGTTCCCTCGCACAGATTTTAAGAACTATGGCAGGTATTCCGTTAGCGCAAGAAGCCTTTTTGGTGTCTAGCTTCATCAGAATACGCTTTATGATACGCTGTCTGAAGACAACATCGGGCATCCTTGACTGCACTATGGGAATAGTAGGTGGTGTTTTTCTTTGGAAATCGACAGTAGAATGTGAAGCAAAGAGTTCAGCCAACAAGTTCGCTTTCTCAACAGGTGTCGTTGCAATAGAATTATCTGGCCGTGTGTGTGGTGGTATGGTGGATTTGGATATTTACCATTATTACCATTTCATTGAAAGTACTATTTTTTTAAGGTTACCATATTCAAAAAATTACATTGTAGGGCCAGTTCAATCCCGTAAACTCGATATATGAACATCAACACCTTGTATATTTACACAACCTGTTTGTGAGACCTTAACTCTAGCAAAAAGGAAACGGATCTAACATGTAAAAACGTATTAATATGTTTTTTCCAGCCAATTTTTTTTGTTAAATATTTACATAATTTATTTTTGGAATTTCCAGTTTCTGTGTAATAATGGTATGTTAAACGCAAATGCAAAAACAATAATCGTAAAATAAGAATTCTCATAAACATTTTTTTTTCTCCCTAACAAATAAACTAAAAGAAGTGTATACTGATTCCAAAAATTATAGTTCAAGGGATAGTTACGGTTTAACAAAAACCCAGGTAGAAGTTTTTTTGAAAAAGTGGAAATGATTTCCTGCCACTGAAGAGCCGTATTACCTTATAATGAAAAAAAAATAACCGGTCAAGTGCAAGTTGAACTTGCACAATTAGTGTTCCGTACGTTGATTGCTTTTAAAATAAAAAATGTTGTAATGGAAGTATAAAATGATCAGTGACTTCACAAAACACACCCAAAATGAGTTTTCAACAAAGTTTATTTCCAATCTTTACTGAAAATTGATGACTTTGAAATTTCTGTTTTTTTTTTATATATACCAGATAAATTATTACAGGTAATGCACTCGTGATAATTTTCGTTCAATCTACACCCCGTGGAGAATATTCCAGAATTTTTTCAAAATTTTTTGAAAAGTACTTTTCGAGATAAGGCGGGTGGACAGCAATTTTTCGCGATTTTTTGAAAATAATACAAAGAAAAGTGCGCGCAAGTTTTACTCGTGTTTTCACAAGCTTTCATTTGACATCACACTCGATTACCTAGTAAAAAAATTTTTTTTTTCACGTCCGATTTCACCCCCCCAAAACTAACCCCTTAAGTCAAAATTTAACTTTCAAAACTACATGGCTCTGATGAGGCCATCAATTCCTATATTATTACCAAATTTCAACTTTCTATGACAAATAGTTTCGGAGAAAATCGGGTGTGACAGACGGACAGACAGACACCTAAGTGTTCCGTACGGAACACTAAAAAAAACGGTCAGGGGCAAGTTGGATTTGCACAGTTAGTGTTCCGTACTGTAACCGCCTTTAAAATAAAAATTTTTATTACAGAGAGTGGTGAGATGAGATTCCAGAATTTTTTAAAAAATTTTTGATCAGTACTTTTTGAGATAAGATAAGATATTGATTTTTGGGAATTTATACAGAGAAAAGCGTGCACAAGTATTACAAAGTATATTTTTGAACTCGTGTTTTCACAAGCTTTCATTTGACTCCCCACTCGATGACCCGATAAATTATTCTTTTCATTTCCGATTTCTCCCTCAAAACTACACTAAATTTTGACTTAAAAACCTTTTAAGTCAAAATTTAATTTTCGATTTCACTTCCCCATATAATAGATAAATTATCAAATAAAAATGCACTCGTGATAATTTTGACTCAATTTACACTTTATGAAGGATATTCCAGAATTTTTTCAAAATTTTTTGATCAGTACTTTTCGGGGGATAGGGATTTTTGGCCATTTTTTAAAAAATATTACAAAGAAGAGTGTGCGTAATTATTACATCTTTAATATATATAAAATGCAACGTCTCTCTGTCTGTCTGTCTGTCCGTTAGTGCGCTTATCACTGGAGAACCACTTATCCGATTTACGTGCTTCTTTTTTTTTAAAACATACATATGTTCTCTGGCCAGGTTATAGGCTATATTTTATTACGATAAATAGCATAAGGAATGAGCAGTGACGTAAAATAGTGAATGAAGTCGGGAAAAAGTTTGCCGCTAGCGCGTTCCCTTGCAGCCTAAACCATTAAATATCGAACAATATTATGTAGCAGAGAATATCTATAATCTATAATATATATAAAATGCAATGTCTTTCTGTCTGTCTGTCTGTCCATTAGTGCGTTTATCACGCGAGAACCACTTATCCGATTTACCTGTCTTTTTTTAAATTCATACATATATTCTTTGGCCAGGTTATATAATAATAATAATAATAATCTATATCTATAATATATATAATGCAACGTCTCTCTGTCTGTCTGTATGTCCGTTAGTGCGCTTATCCCTCGAGAGCCACTTATCCGATTTACGTAATTTTTTAAATTCATACATTTGTTCTCTGACCAGGTTATAGATATATATTTTATTACATCTATAATATATATAAAATGCAACGTATCTCTGTCTGTCTGTCTGTCCGTTAGTGCGCTTATCACTGGAGAACCACTTATCCGATTTACGTGCTTTTTTTTAAACATGTATGTTCTCTGGCCAGGTTATAGGATATATTTTATTAGATTAGGTGACATAAGGAATAAGTAGTGACGATAATAGTGAATCAAGTCGGAGAAAAGTTAGCCGCTAGCGCATTCTCTTGCAATACACTGCCTAAAGCATTAAATATGGAACACTATCATGTAGCTAAGAATATAATATATATAAAAATGCCACGTCTCTGTCTGTCTCTCCGTTAGTGCGCTTATCACTCGAGAACCACTTATCCGATTTACGTGTTTTTATAAATTTATACATATGTTCTATATAATTCGATATAATGGGAGATAAGGTGAGATAATGGAAGATAAGGAGAAATAATAGGAGATAAGTCGAGATAAGCCTCGATAATGGGAGATAAGGTGAGATAAAGGGAGATAAGGAGAAATAATGGGAGATAAGCAGAGATAAGTCTAGATAATGGGAGTTATGGTGAGATAATGGGAGATAAGGAGAAATAATGGGAGATAAGGAGAAATATTGGGAGATAAGGGGAAATAATGGGAGATATTTTATTACGTTGGGTAAGATAAGGAATAAGCAGTGACGATAGTAGTGAATCAAGTCCACGCGAGCGGAGCCGCGGGCATGGCTAGTCATATATATTTTTGAACTCGTGTTTTCGTAAGCTTTCACTGGACACCCCACACCTGATAATTTTTTTTTTACTTCCGATTTCACCCTCAAAACTACACTAAATTTTGACTTAAAAACCTCTTTAGTCAAAATTGAATTTTCAAAACTACAGGGCTCTGATTGGGCCATCAATTCCTATATTTTTGCTAAATTTCAACTTTCTATGTTATATAGTTTCTAAGAAAATCGGGTGTGATGGAGGGACAGACACCGTACGGAACCTTAAATAGGAAGAGAGTGGCTCAACAGACAAATATTTTCGTAACTTTTGTGTACGTAAAAGTAAAAAATAATGAGCTTGGCATTCTCATTCCCCAAATACCTAGAAGGCGATTCTGCTTATTAGTATTGAGGTACGTGCTTATGCACAGAACAATTTTTAAGTTTAATTCACCTTGATTTAAAACACTAGATGCAATAAATCAATTTATCAACATTTATCTGCAGATGCCAGCAAAATAAATGTTTATTAAATTAAATGCTGCTATACCTACAGCTTGTAATCAACAAATTAATTAATTAATATTTATTTGCCGATGCCAGCAAAATAAACGTTTAATAAATTAAATACTCCTAATAAGATATGCTGTGAGCATCGAATATCGCATTTGTAGTGCAAAAATAGACTTCAAGTATTTTAATGGAAATTGTCGATGGATGTAACCCGCTTAATTGCTCCCAAAGCGGTGCATGCTAGGAATACACGTCGCACTAATGCTTCACACCCGTATGAAGTTCAGATTGTCACTCCTCGTACTGCCCTTTTCAAGCAGTCTTTTATATGGAGAACTTCATCCGAGGACTGTGTTTCCCATCAAGTACAGTTTACAGCGATTCAACACCAACGTGAATCGCTTTTTCTGCAAACGCGTGGCTTCTGTAGCGTTTTAGGGATTTCCCTGCAGCACCTAAGCTATGCTCTTAAAAAAAATTGTAGTTTACTTTTCCATGCGAAGAATTTTGTTTTAGTAGCAACATACGACAAGCATTACCAGGTGTACAAGTATGAAATGCGGATTTCAGACAACAGATGGTGTACCAATGCAGTTTGTGCTATAAAGATTTGACACTGCGCCATTTTGTTGGGTCATCAACAAGTGTCAGACGCGCACGAGTGATAAATTGGAAAAGTGTGTGCATAGTGTTGTGTTTAATATGTTGAAATTTATACCGAACAAAGAGCATTCGCGGACAGCATTAATTTTTTGTTTTCATTTGAAGAAAACTGCTGTTGAATCATACCGATTACTTCGAGAAGCTTATGGTGAACATGCTCCATCGCAAGATACGTATAAACGATGGTTTCAGCGTTTCAAAAGTGGTGACTCCGATGTTTCAGACAAGGAACGTGAAAAACCGCCAAAAAAATACAAAGATGTGGAATTGCAAGCATTGTTGGACGAAGACGATTCGCAAACACAAAAATAACTCGCCGAGCAATTGGGCGTTAGTCAACAAACTATTTCCAATTGGCTACGAGAGATGGGAAAGATTCAGAAGACCGGTAGATGGGTACAACATGAGTTGAACGACAGGCAAATGGAAAAGCGCAAAACACGTGTGACATTTTGCTCGCTCGGTAGAAAAGGAAGTCGTTTTTGCATCGTATAGTTACAGGGGATGAAAAGTGGATTTATGTTGAGAATCCCAAGCGCAAAAAATCATGGGTAGACCTAGGCGCACCATCCACTTCGACCGCATAAAGACGATGCTCTGTTTGGTGGGACCAGAGAGGCGTGGTCTATTATGAGCTGTTAAAACCTGGGGAAACGGTTAATACTAAACATTACCGACAACAATTGACCGATTTGAACCGTTCGCTGCTTGAAAAAAGGCCAGAATACCGAAAGAGGCAACACAAAGTCATTTTTCTTCATGACATGTATTCCACTATAAACAGTTATCCTATTTTTTTATTATTTTAGTCAAGAGTAATCAACAGAATGATACAGAAAATACACAAAATCTTTTCAAACCATTTCCTCATCCCTTTTTCCTTATAGCAATATTCCTAAGAAACTATAGCATCTATTTCTCCTTCAGCTATTAGATGTGTTACAAATTTGAAAGCGATATCTTGTTTCTTTCGAGAGTTCTCTGGCCACCATGAAGACAGAATGACAGACGACGGAAATGTATTACTATATTTTTCGTGATTTAATGAATCTATGACTTGAAGAAATGAGAAAACCTCAAAGGATGATCTGTAAAATGATAGTTACACCAATTATACTACTGTTAACTTACCATAAATCGGAATGGGTGGTACTACCAGACATCATTTGACTTCCTTTAGAAAATGTTTTATTATCATATCGTTTAAATATCTGAATACAAATCTTTCATACAAGTTTTCATAAATATGTTGCACTGCTTCAATCTGGTGCTATATTTTACTATTATTTAAAAAACTTTTTAGTGTTCCGTATTGGATTTCTAAAAGCTTAGACTCCTCTTAACATAGTAAACTAAAAATTGATAACCGGAGGGAATTGGGGACGATTTTACAAAAAAAGAATGTAACTAAAGAAACTTACACTCGATTTAATAATTGATGATTGGGGGTGATCTTGCGATAAAAAAAAATTCCTTTTTAAGGGTGGGTTTTTCTGTATCCGATGTTTTTCTGTTTTATTACCTTCTACTGAAAACTCTTGTGATATTCTGTTGCAAATTTTAGTTTTTGATGTTGGTCTGTAATAACAGGTTTTAAGAGCGCAAAAGGGTACCGAATGGGAGAGAAGGAGATAAATATCATATGCTATGCCGACGACGCGATACTAATAGCGGAAATAGAGGAGGACGACCTTCAACGTTTATTGCACAGATTTAATAGAATAGCAAAATCGTTTAACATGAGAATCTCCGCAACCAAAACCAAATGTATGACAACCTCCAAAACGTCATTAAGATGCAAGCTTGAACTAGACGGAAAAGTAATCGAGCAAGAAATGAAATTCCGATATCTAGAAATCGAGCTGTTGAGCAATGTTGAATAGGAAATAAGGGACCAAACAATTAAAGCAATCAGGATAGCAGGATGTCTCAATAGCACCATTGCGAATCTACAAGACCATGATAAGTTCGATAATGACATACACCGCAGAAACAAGGACGGAAACAACAAGAACAAAAAGGATAATGGAGACAGCTGAAATGGGGGTTCTTCGCAAGATCGCGGAAAAGACCTTACGAGATAGAGAGAGAAACCTAAATATACGAAGAACTTGTAAAATAGAAAACATAAACCAGTGGGTACTAAAAAGAAAGCAAGAATAGGATAATCACATCACACGAATGGAAATTTCTAGAGTAGTAAAGGTAGCATGCGACAAATCACCTTTCGGTCGCAGAAGTACAGGAAGATCTAGAAAAAGATGGATCGACAATTTGGAGGCGGAGAGGGCAGATGTCTAAATGAAACAGGCGATTAGCCTAAAAAAGAAGAAGAAGAAGAAGAGCGTTTATTAGAGTATAGCCAATATTGGAACAATGTCATAGGCTTTATGGACATCTATAAATATAAGATAACAAATTCGATGGCTGGATCAGCGGTATAATAACTAACATTATTGAAAGAGGCCGCGACTAAATTTAACATAACATAAAAAAACCGGTCAAGTGCAAGTGGCACTTGCGCAATTAGTGTTCCGTACGTTGATTGCTTTTAAAATAAAAAATTTTGTTACGGAGGTATAAAATGATTAGTGACTTCACAAAACACACCCTAAATGAGTTTTCAACAAAGTTTATTTCCAATCTTTACTGAAATTGATGACCTTGAAATTTTTGTTTTTTTTTTATATACCAGATAAATTATTAAAGGTAATGCACTCGTGATAATTTTCGTTCAATCTACACCCCGTGGAGAATATTCCAGAATTTTTTCAAAATTTTTCGATAAGTACTTTTCGAGATAAGGCGGGTGGACAGCGATTTTTAACGATTTTTTAAAAATAATGCAAAGAGAAGTGCGCGCAAGTATTACATTATATTTATATTTTTTACTCGTGTTTTCATAACCTTTCATTTGACACCACATTTGATGACCTAGTAAAAAAAAAATTTTTTTTCACTTCCGATTTCACCCCCCAAAACTAACCCCTTAAGTCAAAATTTAACTTTCAAAACGACATGGCTCTGATGAGGCCATCAATTCCTATATTATTACCAAATTTCAACTTTCTATGACTAGAAACTATATGAAAATATGCATTTGCATATTTTCATATACATTTGCATATTTTCATATGCATTTGCATATTTAGACCATTCTCACCGATTGTTGCATATATTACCCAAAATTTAGTAATGATGCATATTTTCCCTATATTTACAATATTTCTTGGTATTACTAGGCAATTGAATTGCTCAGGGTATTGTTAATGTCGCCGTCTGGAATCGATCTTATCGCCGGGACATTACCTGCAATAGTCTAAACATCGATTAGGTTATAGTGCCAAGGGAATACCCAAAATTACGACGGTATTTTATTCCTTTGTTTCTTGGTCGGGATATTAAGTGATAAGTAGTTAGTTTCTAAGAATATTTGTTTGAGCGTGGATCAAATAAACAATTTTCTCGAAGACGAATTTTTATTTTAAAACAAGATATCAGTTTTAAAATTATTGTTGACGCGCTTGCATCAGTGTAGTCTTTTTGCAATTTTTAAAGTGTTGTGTTAAAGTTTGACGTGTACCAAAGTGTCTCTTCGTGGGTAGCTGATTATCCTGGAACATTTACATACGACAGAAATGTTTTATATTGTCGAGTTTGCGAGAAAAATGTTTCGTGCACAAAAAAAATTTCAAATTGACCAGCATGTCAAGACAAGTTTTCATATCGCAGGATTGCAAAAAAAGGCCCACGACAAACAACTTATAACAGCAGCAAGTAGCAGTGATTCCACTTCTATAGGCAAACAAAAAAAACTACTTTAGCATGGATTTATGTGAAGCAATGCTTGCAAGTAATATTCCTCTCCACAAACTTTCAAATCCTACATTCAAAGGTTTTCTGCGAAAATATTGCTTGAATCAAAAAATACCAGACGAATCAACACTGCGTAAAAATTACATACCAACAATTTACCAACATGTTCTGGAAGAAATACGTAATGAACTTAAGGATGACATTATTTGGATTTCAGCTGATGAAACTACCGACAGTTGTGGTCGCTATATGGCGAATTTAATTGTGGGTGCATTAAGATTAGAGCCTTCTTCTTTCTTTTAAAAAATGTTAAATAATTGTTAATTAAATTTAAACATCGTCGACAACTTGTTAATTTTATGCTGATTTTGAAATAAAAAACTAAAAAATTACTACTTTTATTATTATTTAATATTGCATATTTTGACCCTTTTCATGCATATTTTAAGCATTTTTCATGCATATTTGCATGTATATTTCAAGATTTTTATGTTGCATATAATCCGGTCTTTATCTATGACAAATAGTTTCGGAGAAAATCGGGTGTGACAGACAGATGGACAGACAGACACCGAAGTCATCTTATAAGTGTTCCGTACGGAACACTAAAAACGCTTGTAGGCTTTTCGAAAAAAAAAATCATATGAATTTACAGTATTATTTTGATCCGATCTACACGATAACTAACTAAGGTATGTTTCACCTTTTTTTAGTACACCCTGTATTATAGATTTTAAAAATTTATGGACATAGTAATATATAGGTATACTTAAAACAAATGTCAAGGTAAAAAAGAAGAAATAGAATATATATATTTCCGCTATAGAAAGAATATTACCTTTTCGGAATAAATATTGTTTAATGAGTTTTTAATTATTAAGAAACCTGCTTATGTGAAATATAACAAAGCAATAATATTGCTTATATCCTTATGTTTTAAGAAATAACAGCGAAAGTTAAACTCAAAAATGTGCATACGTTAATATAGTATTTCAGTTTCGAGGTAGTTGGGTTAAAACTGCTTAACGTAAGGTATATAATCAATTCTGATGATCAGATCAGATAAAAAAATGGATCTTTACCTAAACAACTTCTTTAATATGCGACATTTTCATTAGTTTCATAACTCGCTTAATTAAGTGATGTTTAGCAAACGTTGATGAAGGGAAACCATTACTTTAATTGTTACGTGCATTTTCTTGTAAAAGATTTCTTTTTCATATGCAGCGCATTTTAATAGTCCACCGATAATCCTTAAATAATAACCGAGTCCTATATGTGTACAAAGTAATTTTCGTACCCTTATAAACCAAACCAAAATTTTTTCACCCCCCAAAACTAACTCCTTAAGCCAAAATTTAACTTTCAAACCTACACGGCTCTAATTGGACCATCAATTCCTATATTTGTGCTAAATTTCAACTTCCTATATCAAATAGTTCCGGAGAAAATCAGGTGTGACAGACACCGAAGTAATCCTAAAATGTTCCGTACGGAACACTAAAAATGGTGGTTGTTTCTATGCGATGAATTTATCGAGCCTTTGTTCAATCTGTTCAACTGACATGAACCAAGAATACATCGTTAACGTAATATATTATTAGCGATCACCAATATGGCTTTCACAAACATAGATCAACAGGAGATCTTCTGTCTTAACACATGTTTGGAACAACGCAATTGAACATTTTGGAGAATCTCGAGCGGTTGCTGTTGACATATCCAAGGCATTCGACCGTGTTTGGCACGATGGACTGTTGGCTAAGCTACGCTCTTATGGTATGTCTGAAAAGTTCTGTTTGTTGCTCTCATGTTTTCTCGGGGAGCGTTCTTTACGAGTGGCAGTCGACGGAATTTTTTCTAACAACTTCACTATCAACGCCGGTGTGCCCCAAGGCTCCATACTGTCTCCTACTCTATTTCTCATTTACATTAACGATCTGCTGGAAAAGACCGGGAATCCAATCTACAGCTTTGCAGATGACAATACGCTTATCAGTTCATCATTTTAAACGCTCGAATATCGGCTACTCAGACCTGGAAGAAATTCTATCTTGGAGCGACAGTAACCAAGTGGAATTTAACGCAGCAAAAACTAAAAAAGTTAACGTTGCTGAACCCGACATAGTTATGTCGGGGCACTCCATTCCTCTAACATCGACGCTCAATTTGTTGGGCGTTAATTTGGGAGCAAATATGTCCTGGCATGAACATGTTACAGGCATAGCAAGGAGAGCTTCTCAAAAGTTGGAAATATTGTTTCGAGCCAGAAAGCTTTACACTCCCCAACAACTGTTAATTCTTTACAAAGCTTAAATTCGACCAACTATGGAATACTGTTCCCATGTTTGGGGCTCCGCTCCCAAACATACACCGCATTTGTTGGATTGTATTCAGAGAAGAGCTGCTCGTCTTGATTGGAGATCCGGATTGACCGGCGGCCTTGATTCGTTGGAACATCGAAGAACGGTTGGCGACTTGAGCCTATTCTACAAGTATCTTCATGAAAAGTGTAGATAAAGATGTAGCCCGCTTAATTCCTCCCATAGTAGTGCATGTTACCAATACACGTCGCGCTAATACTTCACATCCGTAGGAGGTTCAGCTTGTTACTCCTCGTACAACGCTTTTCAGGCAGGCTTTTATATGGAGAACGTCATCCCTTTGAAATAATTTGCCCAGGACCGTGTTTCCCACCGAGTACAATTTACAGCGATTCAAGAACAACATGAATCGCTTTTTCCGCACACATGTCGCTCCTGTAGCGCCTTAGGGACTTCCCTGCAGCACGTGTGCTAGACTCATAAAAAAAACGTAATATATAAATATATTAGTTGTTCCCCTCTGTACATTCATTATTTTATCAATGTTTAATGTTCCGTTAAATTTTGTGTCAATATAATTTTAAACATTCAAATGATAAGCTTTATTCTTGTGTCATAGTAATCCTGGTAGATTTATATTGTTATATATATTTTTTGCGGTTGAGTGAAATAATAACGAGAAGTGAATATTAAGTCCTAGTGTTTGTCTAATTTGTGATGTTGGCAGCTTTTAAGTAACTGAAATTGAAATAATGAAATGTAAGTTTTTGGTGGTGGAAATAATTAAATTGGCAATTTCTGAAAAGGCACTTCTTGAAGTTGTATTTTTAAACGTTTTCTCAATAATCTATACTTTAATTACCTCAAATTACTCAATACCGGTTTTCAAACAGGAGTGTTCCTTCGACATGAGAATAGTGTTTTTTTTTTATTCTAAAAAAAAATTAATTCTAAGTGATGTCTGCTAAACGAAATTGCTATTTCAATTACATATATGTGGTGGTGGCTCTAAAAGGGGACAAGACCTGGTTTTAGATTAATTTATTAGTGTTATATTTATGGTAAGATCTTACTACTTTTCTATAAATAAAATACATTAAAAAATTAATATTAATTAATAAAACTCGGAACATTTTAATGTGACAATGAAATGAAACAGTTTTCATAATTTCCCAAATTTTTAGGAAAAAAATATAACGAGACGTTTAAACTGTGATGAAAGTTATTTCTCTGCCACCCGCCTAAAACCTGGCTACAGCACTGGTAACGCTATTGGCACCAAACTCGTGTTTTCTTTTGATAATATTGGAATAGTTTGCAATAAAAGAATTATAAATTAAACCAATAATGTTAAATATTTTAGGTTTTGGAGTGGCCTGTGCATTTCTACTCATTGTCGTAGAACCATCTGTGTATGGGTAAGTTACTATATCCATCATCTTACCAAACATTCCCCTACGATAGTTAATTTGAAGGTATTGAGATTGTCATTGATATTACCTTTAATTAATGTTTTGGAAGCTGACTAATTGATCATTTTTTGTATTTAATTTCATCTTTTATCTTATCTATATCCTCTCTAGGTGATCATAATAAATTCTTGCGGTTAAATCGTGAATTAATAGCCACAGTAAAAATTGGTGAATTTCCTAATTAACAAGGGTTAAAAAAATATTTTTTAAAAGAACTTATTTCAATTAATTTTTAAGAAAACGGAATTTTGGAATAGAAATTAGGAATGGTGAACAATGTTTATCACTAGAGACCGGATTATATGCATTTGCATGTTTTCATATGCATTTGCATATTTAGACCATTCTCACCGATTATTGCATATTTTACCCAAAATCTAGTAATGATGCATATTTTCCCTATATTTACAATATTTCTCGGTATTACTAGGCAATTGAATTGCTCAGGGTATTGTTAATGTCGCCGTCTGGAACCGATCTTATCGCCGGGATATTACTTGCAGTAATCTAAACATCGATTAGGTTATAGTGCCAAGGGAATACCCAAAATTACGACGGTATTTTATTCCTTTGTTTCTTGGTCGGGATATTAACTGATAAGTAGTTAGTTTTTAAGAATTGTTTGAGCGTGGATCAAATAAACAATTTTCTCGAAGACTAATTTTTATTTTAAAACAAGATATCAGTTTTAACATTATTGTTGACGCGCTTGCATCAGTGTAGTCTTTTTGCAATTTTTAACGTGTTGTGTTAAAGTTTAACGTGTACCATGCCACCGGCAAAAAAAGTGTCTCCTCGTTGGTAGCTGATTATCCTGGAACATTTACATACGACGGAAATGTTTTATATGGTCGAGTTTGCGAGAAAAATGTTTCGTGCACAAAAAAGATTCAAATTGACCAGCATGTCAAGACAAGTCTTCATATCGCAGGATTGCAAAAAAGGCCCACGACAACAACTTATAACAGCAGCAAGTAGCAGTGATTCCACTTCTATAGGCAAACCAAAAAAACCGCTTTAGCATGGATTTATGTGAAGCATTGCTTGCCAGTACTATTCCTCTCCACAAACTTACAAATCCTACATTCAAAGGTTTTCTGCGAAAATATTGCTTGAATCAACAAATACCAGACGAATCAACACTGTGTAAAAATTACATATCAACAATTTACCAACATGTTCTGGAAGAAATACGTAATGAACTTAAGGATGACATTATTTGGATTTCAGCTGATGAAACTACCGACAGTTGTGGTCGCTATATTGCGAATTTAATTGTGGGTGCATTAAGATTACAGCCTTCTTCTTCCTATTTGGTAGCCTGCAAAGAACTTGACAGGACAAATCATTCTACGATCGCCAGATTTGTGAATGAGGGTATTAAAAAAATATTTCCTGAATCTTCTGCAGATGAATGAGTGTTTATATTTCTCTCAGATGCTGCTCCCTATATGATCAAGGCAGCCAAAGTCCTCCAAGTATTTTATCCAAATTTAATTCATGTGACGTGCTTTGCTCACGGAGTCCATCGACTCGCTGAAGAAGTACGATCCACGTTTGGAAATGTAAATAAACTGATTTCATCAGCAAAGAAAGTGTCTCTTAAGGCACCTGCTCGCAATAACGCCTATAAAGAAAAACTGCCAAATGTACCTTGACCTCCCGAACCAGTGGTAACTCGATGGGGAACATGGATTGAAGCTATACTATTTTACAATGAACATTTCGAGGTCATCAAAGGTGTAGTAAATGACTTCGATAGTGCAGAGGCTATGGCAGTTCGTCAATCCAAGGAAGCATTTAACGATTCTGATATTTAAAAAAAAAACATAGCTTTGATTAGCACTCACTTTTCCCACATACCTGCGGGTATTAAAAAGCTTGAAACTCGAGCTTTGGCGTTGACCGAATCAATTCAGTTAAAGAATAAAATCCGTCAAATAAACTCCACATTGACAGATGTATTCCCGCGTAGAGTTAAAGAAAAGTTTGAAAACATTTTGTGCAATAACCCAGGCTTTGAACTTTTCTGTCAAATTGATAGTTTTATTAATGGGACGGGGTGAACTTTTGCCAGAAACAATAAGTGCTAACATAGCACCCAAATTCAAATACTGCCCAGTTACTTCAGTGGATGTGGAACGGTCTTTTTCCACTTATAAAAATATTTTAAGTGATCGAAGACACAATCTTACTACCCAACATTTGAAACAATACCTTATTGTTAATTAAATTTAAACATCGTCGAGAACTTGTTAATTTTATGCTGATTTTGAAATAAAAAACTAAAAATTACTACTTTTATTATTATTTAATAACCTGAACTAACCTGAACACATAGGTAGTAGTTGTTTGCAGAAATGTCCGTGTCCTTTTAAGTTTTTACAAAAATAATGAAAGAAGAAAATTTTTTTGATACAAATCATTTTATTGTTTCTCAAAATATTCTCCTTTAAGATTTATACACTTTTGCGTGCGTTCGAACCGATTCGCGAAGCATTTTTGCCATTCTGAAGTTGGTATCTCAAGAGCATGGTTTTGAAAGGATTCAGTTTCTTGAGGTGATGAAAATCATTGTCCACGCATTTTTTTTTTTTGACATTCGGGAACAAAAAGAAGTCGTTAGGCGATAAATCAGGTGAATAAGGACAATGAGACATTAGTTCGATGTTTTTCTCCGTCAAATAATCAATTGTTTGACGTGCTGTGTTAGAACTGGCATTGTCATGATGAAGAATGATGCGACGTCTTCGGTTGGTTTTTCTGATTTCATCGATGACTTCTGGTTGTTGTATACCATATATATATATATATATATATATATATATATATATATATATATATATATATATATATATATATATATATATATATATATATATATATATATACCATACCATATGGTGTAGGGCAGTTATACATTTTCCTTTTTTCCCCTCTCAATCTCCACATATAAACTTCTTCTATCTGTCGTCTCTTTTTTTTGCCATTTTCACTGTTTCTTTCCAGGATTTTCTCTTCTCCTTAAGTATGCCTCAAATACTCCTATTTCAGGTCTGTCTAGGTCTTCCTCGCTTCTGTTTTCTCTGTATTCGGACTTCATACACTTGTTTCACCTGTCTATCATCCTTCATTCTCTGTATATGTCCCCACCATCCCATCTGTCTTTGTTGTACATAATTGCTTGTACTTTCAGCCTTCTCCTTATTTCTGTATTCCTTATTCTGTCCTTCCGTGTAACTCCTTGTACTGGTAGGTGTTTCATTTCGACGGCTTGTATCTTGTTTTTCTACCTATCTGTTAGGGTCCGTGATTCACATCCATATGTTAGGATTGTCCTAGAAATTGCTTTGAACACTTTTATTTGTATTTGTTTCATCACTTCTTTCTTTCTAATGAATTTATTATTTATTGCATAGTAAAGTTTGTTCGTTTTTTCAATTCTTTCATTAATTTCTTTGTCTTGTTTTCCAGTTTTATCCATTATCACTCCCAAATACTTGTACTGTTCCACTTGTATTGTATTCCCTTGTATGTAAATATTCGTTTGTTTGTTTTCCGTTGTCATTACTTTGTTTTATCTATATTAATTTTCATACCTTCTTCTTTAAACGCTTTAATCTAAATATCGAGGTTTCCTTGTAATTGTCTCCCATTTTCCGCCACTAGCACAATATCATCAGCAAAGGCCGCTTCAGATATTTCTGTTCTTTTTAGCTTCCAGAATTCAATTGTCATTTTTTTTCACTTTTATTTCGCGTTTCTTAATTATTTCATCCATGTATACGCTGAACAATGTTGGGCTCAAACTTCCTTCCCGCCTCAAACCTTCTTCTGTTGTAAATCCCGCCGACTTCATGTTGTTTTTATTACATACTGCATATTGTTGCTGTATATTCCCTTTATGATTCTTATTGTCTTTTTGTTGATTCCCTTGTTTTCTAGGCTTTTCCACACTTTATTTCTCGGCACACTGTCAAATGCTTTTTCTAAGTCTATGAAAGCAAGGTGTAGACTTTTATTTTGTTTTGATATTTTTTCGATAATCTGTTTCAGTGTAAATATGTGGTCTTAATCCACTTTACGATTCCGATAGTTGCGGTTCTATTACTTTCTTTATCTTATTGTTAATAAATTTTGACAATTGTGTTCAGTATAGTAATTCTTCTGTAATTATTGCAATCCTTGTGATCTCCCTTTTTGTTGATTGGTGTAATAAACGATATTCCCCATTCGGCCGGAAATTTTTACTTCTTCTCATGCATTATTGTTGTTGTTGTATACCATTCAGCATTAACTGTTCTTCGATCCTCTAAAGCAATGATTGCAACATGTCCAGTATAACCAAAGAAACAACCGATCATTTTCATAGAAGTGCTTCGCGAACGAACCATTTTTGTTGGATTCGGTTCATCATGGAACACCCAAACATCTGATAATACTGATACGAATATATCCAAGTTTCGTCTCCTGTTATGATATTGTATACGGATTTTGAATCTCCTCGGTCGAATTTTTTGAGCATTTTCTTATACCAATTGACATGAGCCCGTTTTTGAATTTCGGTCAAATTATGCGGAATCCATCGGGAACAGGTCTCTTCCCTCCTCTTCAATCATGTTGCGCACAGCATCGATGTTTTTTAGAATAACAACTGATTTTGGTCGACCTTCACGAAATTCATCGTTGACGGAACCACGACCGTGACGAAATTCTGAACAAAGCCATTCGAGGCATTGTTGTTGAGTTAGGTCTTTACTAAAATCGTAAAAAATAATCCAACGAAAACCACGTGAAATTTCCTTTTGTTCACAAAACTGTTTTTTAAACACTCAGTATAAACAAACTACTCGGCCAATTTCTGAGCTGCCACTGTTTTAACAATAACAAATGTCATATTTTACAACAATGGTAATGTTATATTTCAATAGCGCAATCTAGTGGTCGTTTGCAAAAATTTAAAAGGCGGCCCTCGTACAAAAACGAATGTTTCGGCACTTGGACGACGTTGATTGGTATTACGGCATCCTCGCAGATGCCATAATACTTATCAACGATAATAAGATATAAAAAAGGTAAAATCCCTACTCAGGCAAGGAGGTGAACAATAAAAAAAGCATGCGAAGTGTGAGTTTTTTCACGATTACAATACGTCCTTCCAAAAATGAATAAAAAAGACTGGACAGGTACTTATCTTTCGACAATAATAATTCACTTATGATATGACTTTCATTAAACATGGATATTAGCAATAATTAATATTGAAGATTATAGTGAGGTGAAAACATTTTTTATAATGACTCAGACTCAATATTATTTGTTACGATAAATATATGACTAATACTTTCAGAATTAGCCAGCGCTGATAATACAGAAGGGGTATACTATCAGAATTTTCTTTGACACATTTTTAATGTCTCCTTTGAGGGACAATCATATTAGCCCTTTATGTCGCAAAATGAAAAGAATAATTATCGTGTGTCTGTTTTTATAAAACGTGTCCTAAATGATCCTTTCTTGTTTAAAGCGCTCCAGTACTAATGCATTCATAAACCTGTCTACCCAACTCATTCTTATTACCTCTTGCACCGCATGCTGATTGATCCTATGCGTCCTTTTTTCTCCTTCTAGTGTTTTACTTCCCTTGTTAAAGGAAGTACTGTATTCGTGAAATAATCATCTTCAGAGATCTTTGTATTTCTTTAGGTTTTCGAGTCCCTACATTAAGAAGGTTGTTAGAAGGGTTGCCTCGTATTATAAACAATCATTTCAGGTCTTGTGGAGTCGGGAACTTTGAAAATCGTGGTATTTTCTGACTATTGTCAATTATTTGTGATCAAACAACATGAGGTTGGCGAGGAGGTTAGAGAAATTGCAGTTGTTATGCGTTCTTTTCGGAGTTTTTGGTAGTAGGAAATGTGAAAATTCTGTTATTAGTATTCTGTACGGAGCACTTATAAGCTCACTTCGGTATCTGTCCGTCGTCTGTCACACCCGATTTTTTTTTAACTGAAAGGGTTAGTTTTGAGGGGGGGTGAAATCGGAAATGAAAAAAAAAAAATACCAGGTCATCGAGTGGAGTGTCAAATAAAAGCTTCTAAAAAGGCGATTTCAAAAGTATATATAATGTAATACTTGCGCACAATTATCTTTGTATTATTTTTAAAAAAGTGCGTAAAATCGCCGTCCCCCCCCCCTTATCTTGAAAAGTACTGATCAAAAAATGTTGAAAAAATTCTGGAATATTCTCTACAGGGTGTAGATTGAAGGAAAATTATCACGAGTGCATTAACTTTAATAATTTGTCTGGTATATAAAAAAAAAAAAAATTCAAGGTCATCAGTTTTCACTAAAGATCGGAAAAACTCATTTGAAATGTTTTTGTGAAGTCACTGATCATTTTATACTTCAGTAACAAATATTCTTATTTTAAAAACGTTCGGAACACTAATGGCACTTGCACCGATTGTTGAAGCTTTTATAAGGATAGACGGAAAAAAAGTTTCTTTGAAATCTAGATTAATTAGCTTAGTAAGAGGTGATATTATTAAATTCTTTACGTACTTGATTAATTTAACGTTCAATCCACATATGTCGCGACTTCTGATAAATGCAACAGTCCCGAGTACAGGTGCGCCTTTAATGGGGCAAAGGTGTTAAGAATCTCCTGATAAGCTAAAATCAAGTTGAACCCATCGAAAAATATATAAGATAGGTACATGAAACGTGAGGAGTATAATAATAACTGAAATAACAATTGAAGGGGGTTCCCACCACCCACTCCACCTCCTGTCCTTTATGAGTGCCCCGAAGATGTCCCATTTATATATTAATCAAAAGAAAATTTCGCCCTTCAATTATTTTCCTGTTTCCATATTTATTGGATGTTTTGTGAGAGATGCCCTCTCTATTTTTGGGTCTATACCCGGGGATACCTTTAACTCACTACGTTGAGATGCACGACACCATAAGAGAGAAGGAGAGATTAGAGATCAGTATCCTTGGAGTGAGTGAAATGCGTTGGCCTGGTTCCGGAAAAACAATAATGGATGAGTATGCTGTATTTTATGCGGGAGACGACAGCTCACAATACAAAAATGGAGTAGCCTTAATAGTGTCACATGAAATAGCAAAATCCATTACGAATGTAATTCAGTTTTTCGACAGAATAATAATTGTGATTTCATTATTGAACGTTTGGTCACGGTATAGGCAACCAAACATACAATTAAGAGTATAATGAGTTGCCTATATCGAACTTTTACGTTTTGGCGCGACATCTATTAATCAGTAGCTAATTAAAATTTGAAGTTCTTAACATCCATATCCTAAATTGTTTAAGGCTGAAAAGTTTGATTCATTTATAGTATGCAACCAGATATACCCTCGTTTGCCTAGAAAATTATGGGTTATGTTTTTAATAAACGAGAACTTTCGAAAAGTTGTTAATTTATGAAGCTCACGTAAAGTGAAATAGCAATTTACGAAATAGTAGCAGCAGTAGTATATTTTTTTGTAATATAAATGCAAAATTTGTAGTCTACTAGCTCCTAAGCTAATTTACTCTCCTAATTATTGATTAATTTTAAACGTAAATTTTCGCACCAAAATTTGGGATGTTTTATCAGGATTGTAGAAACTCGAGGAGGTATTTTATGTATTAAGCGCAGAAAAATACCTCCTTGTATTTCTACACTTTTAATACAAATTTCTATTGGTTCATTTTAAATGCAAATTTTCGGAACGAAAATTTGAGATGTTTTATCGGGAATACAGAAACGTGAGGAGGTATTTTATGATCCGGAGCAGAAAACTACCTCTTTGCAGTTATACTCTCCTAATACAAAATTTCAGTTCGTTCATTTTAAATGTAAATTTTCGGAATGAAAAAACAGAAACGCAGGAGCAGAATAATACCTCCTTGCATTTCTACTCTCCTAATAGAAAATTTCGATTGGTTCATAGTAAACGCAAATTTTCGCAACGAAAATTTGGGATGTCTTATCAGGAATACAGAGACACGAGGAGGTATTTTATGTATCAGGAGCAGAAAAATACCTCCTTGCTTTTCTACTCCCCTAATACGCAAATTTTTTAAACTAAACTTTGGTATGTGTTATCAGGAGTACAGAAACGCAAGGAGGTATTTTGTGTATCAGGAGCAGAAAAATACCTCCTTGCTTTTCTACTCTCCTAATATGCAAATTTTCGCAACGAAAATTTGGGATGTGTTATCAGGAGTACAGAAACGCTGGGAGGTATTTTGTGTATCAGGAGCAGAAAAATATCTCCTTGCTTTTCTACTCCCCTAATACGCAAATTTTTGAAACTAAACTTTGGTATGTGTTATCAGGAGTACAGAAACGCAAGGAGGCATTTTATGTATCAGAAGCAGCAAGATACCTCCTTGCTTTTCTACTCCCTTAATACGCAAATTTTCGAAACTAAACTTTGGTATGTGTTATCAGGAGTACAGAAACGCGAGGAGGTATTTTATGTATCAGGAGCAGAAAAATACCTCCTTGTTTTTCTACTCTCCTAATACGCAAATTTTCGCAACGAAAATTTGGGATGTGTTATCAGGAGTACAGAAACGCTGGGAGGTATTTTGTGTATCAGGAGCAGAAAAATACCTCCTTGCTTTTCTACTCCCCTAATACGCAAATTTTTTAAACTAAACTTTGGTATGTGTTATCAGGAGTACAGAAATGCGAGGAGGTGTTTTATGTATCAGGAGCAGAAAAATACCTCCTTGCTTTTCTACTCTCCTAATACGCAAATTTTCGCAACGAAAATTTGGGATGTGTTATCAGGAGTATAGGAACGCGAGGAGGCATTTTATGTATCAGAAGCAGCAAAATACCTCTGTGCTTTTCTACTCCCCTAATACGCAAATTTTCGAAACTAAACTTTGGTATGTGTTATCAGGAGTACAGAAACGCGAGGAGGTATTTTATGTATCAGGAGCAAAAAATACCTCTTTGCATTTCTATTCTCCTAATACAAAATTTCGATTGATTTATTTTAACAGCAAATTTTAGAACGAAAAATTACAGAAACGCTAGGAGGTATTTTATGTGTCTTTCTGTGGCAATAGCTATATTTTTGTGGCGTAAAGGATAAATAAAACAAATTCTAAACAAAAAAATCTTTATTACTATTAAAACACCTATTCAATACAGTATATTTACAAGATACAACAAACCATTAAAAATAAAATAAAGCTGAACAATTGTATATATACGTCTATCGAGAAAATTTGACAGGAAAAAAAAAACAATTTTTTTCTAAATAAATATAAAATATAATTAAACCAATGACATATTAACAATAACTATTCTTTTCTTTTTTTAACTTAATTTTTAATACAAAATATACAAATAGAAAACCTATAGATAAGTCGAGGATTGGGCTGATGAACCGTCGGTTCCGACTTGACCGATTATTTGGTATAAATACTGTCTTGAGAAAATAAAAGGGAAATATAATTTATTCTTTTTCCATGTATTTCCTCAAGACGTACAATCTTTCTTTACATATATCGTCGGTTTTTTAAAATATAAAAAATTCAGAACTACATATGTTACTATAATACTCCTAAATGTGATTCGGTAGTCTTGTTCTTTTTAAATAAACTAAAGCTACAGTTTTCTAATTCTTCTTCACAAAAAATATATTTACAAAAAAAAATAATTTAAAAGTCACATAGTAGGTAAACCCAAAAAGACTAAGTTTCATCAAAACGTTGCATTTTACACTGCTAAAAAGCACGTATCACTCTATTTAAAACCAAACACAACACTCGCCAATATTAAGACAGTTTGCAGTCTAGATGTAAAAGGAATTCTACTTTTGAAGAAACCTACCTTAAGTGCAAAGTTTGGACACTGGGGAAAAATGACATACAGAAGGATTTAATCTGGCGCTACACAAGAATTTTGGAACTCAGTTGGCTAAATTGGATCACAAAGTTTTGAATGAGTCAAGGAAGGACTATTTGGAAACTCTTATGGATAAGATGAGAAGAATAATCAGACACATTTCTGAAACATGGTGAGCTAAGACAATTACTTGTGAATGTGGGAGAATAGACACATTTATATAAACTAAAGTATACAGGTCAGAAAAGGATATAAATTAGTTTCAAGAGTAAAGTAATAAAAAAATGTGGAAATGTAACATTTTGTGACTTTAACTAGCCTAGGATTACATGGCTTTGTGTTATAATGGACATATTTGTATGTATATATCCATATATATCACAAGACCTGGTAACGCCGAGCCAGCCATTTGACATGGGGTTGTCCCGCGAACCGATCCATAGTTTCCCCGACCTTCCCCATAAGTTGCGTTCATTCACCCCGCTTTGCTTATGATTATAGGCCGGGTACTTCTTAGACTCAGTGACCAAGTTTCTTTATGGTCGACTATGTTCTAGGACTGACCAACCCCCCTCCAGGGAAAGAAGGTTGGACCACCGGACCGCCGCCTGAGGTGAACTGCACGGGGCCTAGTACGTGTGTATTTTGGCCTTGATTAGCCGCCCCTGGCACCCGGTCCTGTTAACTGACCATGAAACAGTCGCAAAACGTTAATTTCCACGTATGAAAATATGACGGTGACGAAAAGCAAAATAGAGAAATCAGTGGATTCTGTATGCCAGTGTCGCATCAGTCAAAGGTTTAAATTTTGATGATTCAATTCGGGAGCATGCGGCTTAGCGTACTGTGGAGGAAGAGCTACTGATTGAAATCAAGGAAAAAAGAACCATTTGGATAATGATACACAAACATTTTTAGACCCAAAAGTTTTACACGGTACTTGTTAAAGAAAAGTAGCCAGACTAGAACAAAAAAAATAAACTAATTTATTGATGTCAACTAGTTAAAGGGCATAGCTACACTAAGCTACAGAGAAATGATAAATTTTGTTGACAAATGCTGAAGACGAAGAGTTGCATTTATCTAGGAATGGGAAGATGAAGAGTTACATCTCTCTAGGAAACAGAAAATGAATATAATTAAGAAGACTACTTAGAAATACAAGTGTTAAAATAAGTGTTATCGTAACAAGAAAAATAACAGAAATAATAATCTCCAACAATAAAAATTTTCAGAAGCATATTACTGAATAGAGCGAGTGCTGTACTCAGTTTTAAAAACTATACTTTTGTTCCAATGCGTCAACTGTTTTTTCTTTTTGAGTTTACCACTGTATTGACTTTTTAATTTGCTTCATATATGTGGGAGTTTGTTTTTATTATTTATTAATATTTCGTATTTTAAACCTACTTTTAAGCTGCAGCAAATATATAATCACAAGAAATCTATAAAATGAGTGAAACTGTGGGCCAAACTAAAATAGTCTTAGTTGATAATTTTTTTTTAATATTTTTGGGTATGCGGTGGAGATAAAATTCTTTCCCAGAAATGTTTTCTAATTTTAAAAAATTAATAATAGATAAACCCAAAAGAAATTAAGTTGTAGATGAACGGTAGATTTAACATCGTTGCCCAGCAGGACTCTGCTAGCCAAGGAAGCTTTTTAACAGAAAAGAAAAAGATTTTCAAACAATTTCGACACAGGAATTTGAAGTTATTTCTTGAAAGCAAACGCGAAGAGCATTTTATCAACGGACACTGAGAGAAAAAAAAAGGCATGTAGAAGTCTGAGATGCAGTCTTACAGAATAATGATGACGCTAGGTTGGGTAAATTGGGTCAGAAACCAAAAAGTATCGAGTCGAACCATTGAACAATGATTTGGAAAAATTTACAGTTAATTACTAATAATAGACACATTCTGAAACATGGAGGCCAAGACAGTCACTTGAGAAGTGAAAGTCGGATAATAGACACATCTGTCTTGGTTACTGGCACCTGGATATAAAGAGAAGAAGAAAAAGGCATAATTCTGAATGTGATGCTATAAAAGAGTGATGAAGCTAAATTGAGTAAATTGGATGACAAACAAAGAAGTATTAAATTGTGTCAACGAAACATTATTTCAGAAATTTTAGAGATATGAAGATAATTGGACACATTCTGAAACATGGCGGGTTAACACAATTACTTGTGAAGGGAATATTAAAGAATGGATACATGTATATAGTCTAAGTGATACAAATCAAATATAAGAGTGTAAGAAAATTATAGAGATGATGATGGAACTGTGGAGGGCTTTTCTAGATAAAAGGAAGTATACTTTTGAAGTACCAAGTTTGGACACTGGGCAACAAAAAAAAAAACGGCATACAGTAGGATTTAACGTGATGTTACACACCAATTTGAAACATGGTGGGCTAACACAATTACTTGTCCATGTGGGAGAATAGACACATTTATATAAACTAAAGTATATAGGTCAGAAAGTGACATAAATTAGTTTCAAGAGAGTAGAAGAGAGCCAATGACGGAGAACTGGATTCAAAAGCATAAAGTAATAAAAAAAAAATGTGGAAATGTAACATTTTGTGACTTTAACTAGCCTAGGATTACATGGCTTTGTGTTATAACGGACATATTTGTATGTATATATCCATATATATCACAAGACCTGGTAACGCCGAGCCAGCCATTTGACATGGGGTTGTCCCGCGAACCGATCCATAGTTTCCCCGACCTTCCCCATAAGTTGCGTTCGTTCACCCCGCTTTGCTTATGATTATAGGCCGGGTACTTCTTAGACTCAGTGACCAAGTTTCTTTATGGTCGACTACGTTCTAGGACTGACCAACCCCCTCCAGGGAAAGAAGGTTGGACCACCGAACCGCCGCCTGAGGTGAACTGCACAGGCCTAGTACGTGTGTATTTTTGGCCTTGATTAGCCGCCCCTGGCACCCGATCCTGTTAACTGACCATGAAACAATCGCAAAACGTTACGTATATGAAAATATGACTTTAACGGAAAAAGAAAAGCAAAATGTGGAGAAATCAATGGATTCTGTATGCCAGTATCATATCACTCAAAGGTTTAAATTTTGATGAGTCATTTTGGAAGCATGCCAGTCAAACATCTGAGAATATTTTGTGGAGGAGCTGCCAAGAAAGAACTATTTGGAAAAGGATACAGGAAAGTTCACTTTAAAGGAAATGGCTGTACTAACTATATCCCAATTATCAAATGAAATGAAAAGTAAAATGAAGCAATTGTTGTAAGCAATAAAAAAGATGAACAGCAGCATGCAGCAATTCGATTTGTGTAGGCCACAAATATAGAAATTGTCGAACAACTCAATTTATCTGACATGATATGAGATATGACATGGACTTTACATACTTGAATGCAGGCAATATCTGAATGTAAAGGTAGTACTAGAATAATTTATTCAAATTAAATAGGTAAGGACATATGATACGTTGGCTATAGAGAAATGAAAGTTTTAGCAGACAACAGCTAAAGATGGAGAGTTACATTCGACCAATCAAATAGTTAAAGACTTCAAGAAATAAAAGATGATTAAGATAAACGAGAAACTTATAAAAATTACTGTTATTTTAACTAGGAAATAAAACTGTAATAAAATAATGACATCTAAACAACATTAACAGCAATTATGTACATCACATAACCCAAGCATTTTTTGTGAGATTTTACATATTCATTCGAAACACCTTAGCGATTTAGCTGGTTTAAAACACATTTAATTTGTTCATACCTAGGTTATTAAGTTTTAAAGGGATTATTTTAATATGGCCCAGAGTATTAGTTAAATACAGTATTATTTAAAAATAAACATAGAAATATATGGCTTTTACCATCACAAAAACAAAAATCTACAATTAATATGTTACACTTTACAAAAACTATAGCACAGTATTTTTCAAGGAAATTGTTAGTACTTAGTAATGGTAGATTTTTAAAAGAAATTACTTATGTAGTAAAATTTCTATCAATATACGGGGAGAGCAGCCATGAAAGAACAATTTTCTAGAATAAATATATAGATATAAAAGCAGCACGAGTTGATATGAATTCATCGCAATCGAAACAACGATTATTTTCCACGCTAGAATTCGGCAACTGCCCAAGAGATGAAAAAAAAGTGTAGAAAGCGAAGGAGATTACTTGAATTTAGTTTGTAATATCGATTTCTTCATAAACAAATGTGAAAATTGGTCTCTCAAGGCCGAGAATTAACTTTTACACATAATATTTGAGGGGCAAGTTTCAAAGAAAAATGAGATAACTTTTATTGATAAAAAAAATATGTTGAAAATCGATTATTTCTAAGGAGTTAAAAATTCATTTTGGTTTGAAAATGTACAATCTCTTTCAAGATGTAAACTGTATGTTCTCTTATACATTTTTTCAATAAGTAAGAATTTCTAAAGAGCCGAATCGTCCAGTCTAAAATTTAAATTTTTTTAATTTTTTTACTAACTAGTAAAATTGTCTTGATTTTGGCAGTTTTTTCGCTACAATTCTCTCTGCATTAATTTACGTGAAATATAGCTTTGATCCTAAACTAGAATTTTAAAGAACTACAGTTTATTAGTATTCATCAGAAATCGATTAATGCAAATCTCTCAATTTTCATCTTGTTTTTAACCAAAAAGTGTAGTAGACTTTCGGCTCTTATAAATCCATTAATAATAGTTATTATATATAGTTAAGAAAAGAAGCTCATTTTTCTCCATTTCCTGAAAATGACACAAAACTTTCAAACTTACCCCCTTAAAACAAAAAAACCGGTCAAGTGCAAGTTGAACTTGCACAATTAGTGTTCCGTACGTTGATTGTTTTTAGAATAAAAATTTTTGTTAGGGTGGTATAAAATGATCAGTGACTTCACAAAACACACCCCAAATGAGTTTTCAACAAAGTTTGTTTCCAATCTTTACTGAAAACTGGTGACCTTGAAATTTTGCTTTTTTTTCATATACCAGATAAATTATTAAAGGTAATGCACTCGTGATAATTTTCGTTCAATCTATACACCGTGGAGAATATTCCGGAGTTTTTTCAAAATTTTTTGATCATTACTTTTCGAGATAAGGTAGGGGACAGCGATTTTTTAAAAGTAATACGAAGAAAAGTGTACGCAAGTATTACATTAAATATATATTTTTTACTCGTGTTTTCACAAGCTTTCATTTGACACCACACTCGATGACCTAGTAAAAAAAAATTTTTTCACTTCCGATTTCACCCCTCAAAAACGAACCCCTTAAGTCAAAATTTATGTTACGGTGGTATAAAATGATCAGTGACTTCACAAAACACACCCCAAATGTGTTTCCAACAAAGTTCGTTTCCAATTTTTACTGAAATCTGATGACCTTGAAATTTTTGTTTTTTTTATATACCATATAAATTATTAAAGCTAATGCACTCGTGATAATTTCGTTCAATCTACACCCCGTGGAGAATATTCCAGAATTTTTTCGAAATTTTTTGATAAGTACTTTTCGAGATAAGGCCCGGGACAGCGATTTTTGGCGAATTTTTAATAATAATACAAAGAAACGTGCGCGCAAGTATAATATTATATATATATTTTTTACTCGTGTTTTCACAAGCTTTCATTTGACACCACACTCGATGACCCAGTAAAAAAATTTTTTTTTCACTTCCGACTTCACCCCCCAAAACTAACCCCTTAAGTCAAAATTTAATTCTCAAAACTACATGGCTCTGATGAGGCCGCCAATTCCTATATTATTACCAAATTTCACCTTTCTATGTCAAATAGTTTCGGAGAAAATCGGGTGTGACAGACAGACAGACAGACAGACACCGAAGTGATCTTATAAGTGTTCCGTACGGAACACTAAAAAGGTGTAACGAATAGTTCGGTTTTCCCGATTCTAGGAACACATAATCGTCAACGAACTTGTTGATCGATATCTTGACTCTTGTTTCGACCATGAAGTCTCGTTCTAACTTGTGGTAATAGCGGAATCACCGGGAACGACCTACCGAAAATTCAATATCATTTACGTACCACTTATATGTTTTACTAATCATACAATTTTTAACCACTTCCACCTATTTCACCCTTTTCCTTTGGTGTCAACAAAAATTAAAAAATAACAATTTTCAGATTTCTCAACTCCCAAGAGCCCTCAAAAACGACGTATATCATGATATATTCGAAGTCGCCCCTCTAACCATTTAACCTCTTATATGTCAGACTATAAATAATATTGCATATAATCTGTTCAGCATCTGAACCAAAAACTAAGAAAAATTCTCTTAATACTATTGACTTTGAAATCGCTCAAAAAACTATGAAGTTCCATCCCCATTTTCAATATTAATGTTGTGCAAAATTTTAATTTGATACCTCATTTTGTTTGAGAACTACTGAGTTGACAGGCATATGAAAATTCTAAATCATGTTTTTGTGATCTAAGGACCCTGAAAGGTGAAGAAAAATTTCGAAGGGTGATGTTCTTTTTATAATAATGGAAGTAAAAAACAAAAAAAATATGATAAAGTGATTTACTTAGTACTTGCCCTGAAAATACGTAGTTCTAAAATAAACACAGAATTTAACTTCATCATATTAAGGAATAACGAGCATTACAACTCGACATAACTGACAGATATTTAATTATAACAAAGTTGTGCAGAGTATGGGCCTCAGGATCTTAACAATCGTAAATTAAAATTTCTCAAAATACTATTTCTGTTAAAACTTGAAACCATGAAAAAAGAACAATTTTTAGATTTCTCTGATGCAAAACTCTGAAAAGAACATATAAGACATCTTTGAAGTAGTCCCCTCTAAACTCTTTCCTCCCCCTTTAATGCCTCACGTGTTTAATTGTAGTGATTATGCTTCAAATTTATTATCACCAACAAAAGCTAGCAATACAACTTAATGTTTTACTCAATAGTTACTTTATGAAGAGATACTCATAAAAAAAAAATTAAGCAGAACACAAAACTGGAAATAATGAAAAAATTTTCAGATTCTCGATTCCAAGAACCCCATAATAGATATATATTACAGTATATATCCAACCACTACTCTAACTCCCTTCTACACCCCTTTAACCCCATATATTTTTTAAAATATTATTTATGGAAAAATTGTTTCCAATATCTGAGACAAAAACCAGTACAAATTCTCGTAGTACTAAAGTGGGAAATATAAAAAAAAAAAATAAAGGCTTTGATTCCAAGGATCCTGAAAAAGATATATAACACGATATATATGAAAGTACCCCTTTAACTCCTTCCCTTGCTCTTTTAACAGCTAATATATTTTTTTATTTTAAATTATATATAGAATTTATGGAGTTTGCGGTGAATTTATTCAGATCACTCTAACACATGTTTCACTTTTACGACTATTTTCGAAGAGGTTTACAATAAGACTAAACTTAAGTTCTAAAAGATATTACATTTGGATGGTTTATATTAGACACTGTGTTAAGATAGACTGCCTGGAATTAACCCAATTTTATTACCTCTTAATTTAAATTTAGTACCAATGAATATATTTTTAGAACTTAATATATTTTAGAACTTAAGTTTAGTCTTATTGTAAACCTTTTCGAAAATGGTCGTGAGACCATAACAGTGACCTGAATAAATTTAGTGAAGCAGTTAAACTGTATTTTATTTCAACCATGTAAATATTTAAATTATATATTTATACTTCAAACTGTCCAATATACCAACTAAAAACCAAACAAATATTTAATATTACTACCTATTTCACCCTTTTCTTATGTTAAAATATATAATAATGAAATAATAATACAACGTTTACATTCTTTGACCCCAAGAACTCTGAAAAAGACCTATAATCCAGTAAATACGAAGTCAGCTTTGTAATTAACATACCCACTCCTCTAACCTCATGTTTTACTATACATAATTAGGTTAAATTTTGACCTTTCTCTTAAGTTACAATTTGGAAAAACTTGATTTTCAGATTTCTGGACTCCAAGAACCCTGTAATTCTCTCTCTCTCCCCCCTCTCCCTCCCCCGATTTATTGTACGATAAGTTTCAACCAACTGAATCTTCTAAAAATTGTTAGCATAATCAACCCAAAATTTCTTTGTGATTGCTATCACATTAATAATTAATTAATAATGGAAATAGATCAGAGGACGAAAGATCTACAGGAAGAATATCATAACTGGAAAACTTACCAAAATAAGTTGGATTCAAAAGTTCTTGTGTCAGCATTACAATCAACGACCTCCATTGGGAAAGACCACTTGTAGAAAATGAATGAGATGAAGTGAACTGCACCATGTGGTAATTCAGCGTTCTGTATGCTAAACATTTCTAAAACAAAAAGAAACATATGTTTAAAAAATAGCACTAAAGGTAAACTATCTACGTAATAAAAATAAAAAAGAAAATAGTAGAAACAGAACCTCAACTAACAGATCCATTGGAGAGAGCAGTTGAGAAAGAAGTAATCATGCAATGAACAAAGCTATGAGTATAATGTAATTCCGTGTGCAAAAATACATAAAACAAAGACATGTAAAAAAAATGGCCATAAAAGTATACTATGTATATAATAAACATCGACTGTTTGACAGTGTGAATGGCAGCTACTAACCAATGTGTATAGAGACCTGAACAACCATTTGTAGTTTTTTTTTTTGCTTGTCTGCTGTTTTACCGAGTAAAATTTCACGTTAAGAAAAGGCAAATCCCAGAAGAGATTATAACTACACTTTATCACAATACACAATTATATTTATTAAGCAGATGTGAAAAATTCCATAATCGATATAAAAATGTTTTACTTATTTGAACGACATGCAATATTTAAGTGGTAAAACTAGTTGCCCGAACTGGGAAACCGTGTCAGCTTGTCTCTACGTCGCGTAACGTTCCATCAGAAATTTTACAGGCAAGAAAATGAGCTACTTTGACATTTTTTTTAATGACTCCTTACGACCCTATTACTTTAACAGAAATAATACATACCTCTTACGTAAAAGGTAATCCAAATAACGAGTCGAAGAACTACACCACACGGCTTTCAACAATATACTGAACGAAGTTGGAAGGAATAAGAAATAAAAACTGCAACAAAAAAAGAGGGTCTAAGGATAAGCTATTCATTTACGAGTAAACAAAATTACATAAACACGGGAATCACGCATTTGCTTTAGTTACGCGGGTGGAGTATTTGCAGCATTGCCAAGTCTTCTGCTTGTCGGTAGATCTACCTACTATTGACCTCTTGCTCAAATTTACTACCTGTGTTGCCAATCCTACTGTTTAAACCGTAGATATACTGTTTTCTCAAATACATCCGTTTTTGGTAGTTCCTAGTGTTCCATTTCTTTGTTTTCGCATAGGTTTACGACTGGACTGTTTAGTTACGCATTACGTTTGTCAAATAGCTGTCAAACGGCATTATTTGGACCCTCGTAGTTATATTACTAGCTACGTCACATATTAATTTGACGAAAGCGAAAACTCAGAAACAAGCTTTCAATGACAATCATAAAAGGAACACTACATACCAAATCTGACAACAATTGTTATGAATATAAATTCACAGAGTATTCTTTAAAAAAAAAATTAAAGATACGTATGGACTTTCGAAGATGACATTGAAAAGAATGAAGATGTAGTTATTGAAGAGAAAACAGACAATGACATTTATAATATGCTTACTATATGTAACAATTTGCACTTTTCATATTAAAAAAATAATTATTCTGATTAAAGTAGGTTAATTAAAGAAAGTCTTTTATTTGTGAGTCTTATAGAAATTACTCTTAGAAGTAAAACTGTAGATTTCCAGTTTTATATACAGAAATGTGCTGTTTTCTACCGTTTTTCGTGGGTCACATAGTTTTTACGTAACACAGGGGTGGCAACACTGTCTACTACCTTATGTGTATCTACCTATTTTTTAGGTTTGATAAAAAGCGTGAATAAAAAAATACAAAACAAAAATTCAAACTTTCAATTCAAAATTCATACCTTTATAATTTAGTGCTCTATTTTGTCGGCGTCTTTCGAACTATATTGAAAGCTAAGCTGAATCCCTTATAATGGAAACTAACTCGAAACTCTCATCAATGTCTATGACTGAATGGAACTGATCAACACCACAGTAAAGTAGCTGGTTTGTGTGATGATGAAAAACTAGGTTTTATCATATGTTAGCTTACCGAATATTACAGAGTGTTGTTAAAACTATATTCTTATTGCATATTTATTTTTGCAAATATTTTTAAGTTTGTCAAATATATATGTGTATATATATGTGTATATATATGTATCTATATATGTATCTATACATACATATATATATATATATATATATATATATATATATATATATATATATATATGTATATATACATATTTAATATATATATATATATATATATATATATATATATATATATATATATATATATATATACATATATATATATATATATACATATATATATATATATATTATATTTATATATATATATATTATATATATATATACATATATATATATATATATATATATATATATATATATATATATATATATATATATATATATAAATATAAATATAAATATAAATATAAATAAATAAATAAATAAATATATATATATATATATATATATATATATATATATATATATATATATATATATATATATATATATATATGTGTATATGCACGACGTTTCGCCAAAATCTCATTTGGCATTTTCAAGTGCCATTGCTACTGCTGTGCTACTCGATACTGTGATTTTTCATTTTTTACTTACACTTTGCTAAACATTTCTTAGAAACAGGCCATACTTTTCCCAATATCGATTGTTTACAAATACTCCATATGGCACCTAAAGGGTCAAAACTCAACTTCTTAGAATCTATAGAAATTTACAGACATTCAAAGGACCATAATATAAATTTACTGAATAGTCAATTAGACGTAGCAAATTCTCTTTTGTTCAAACTTTTTTAACATGTAATAGACCCACATCGGTTTCATCATATAAACATAAAATACCAAAAAATCTGTTTTAGTCTTAGTTAAGCGTTTGACAATGTAGTTGTACTACGAAAAAATCGCGATAACGCAATTGTAAAATCTTTACAAATATATTTAGTGACAGTTAACAAAGTAATTAAGTAGTTTTATTGTTAAAATGTACTGTCACAAAGTAACGGACCACTCAATCAACTCGTTAATTTATATGATTCGATGTTAGCGTCGTGGAAGCCAGCTAAAATCAAAATGGTTCCACCCTGCAAAAGACAGAAAAAAAAGAAAAAGCGGCGTCACCCTTTAACAAATTAAAATAAAGAACAATTCCAAAGCTAACTACGACGGAAGTCACTAATAATTTAAATTAGTCAAATATGTAACTTTACCATATATGAAAGTTATAACCTATTTTGTGTTTGACATAGAAAGTTGAAATTTGGCACTAATATGGGAATTGATGGCCTCATGAGAGCTGTGTAGTTTTGAAAGTTAAATTTGGACTTAAGGGATTAGTTTGGGGGGGGGGGGGGGTAAAATCGCAAGTGAAAAAAAAAAATACCAGGTTATCGAGTGGGGTGTCAATGAAAGCTTGTAAAAAGACGAGTTCAAAAATATATATAATGTAATACTTGCGCACAATTCTCTTTGCATTATTTTTAAAAAAGTTTGAAAAAATCGCTGTCCCCTCCTTATCTCGAAAAGTACTGATCAAAAAATTTTTGAAAAAATTCTGTAATTTTCTCTATAGGTGTGTAGATTGAAGGAAAAATTATCACGAGTGCATTCACTTTAATAATTTGTCTGGTACATAAAAAAAAAAACAAAAATTTCAAGGTCATCAGTTCTTTAAGGATCGAAAAAAAAAAACTTTGTTGAAAACTCATTTGGGATGTTTTTGTGAAGTTACTGATCATCTTATACCTCCTTAACAAAAATTTTTATTTTAAAAACGTACGGAACACTAATTGCGTAGGTCTAACTTGCACTTGTCCAGTTTTTTTTTTATTATTTTCAATTTTACCAGAATGATTACTTTAGTAGAAAGTTTCAGCTGTATTACAAATAAAATCTATTGTTTTCAGATGGGTCTGGGAATGTGTTGAAGATAGAGGAATATGTCAAAGAAGAACAAAAGCTGTAAATAATGAAAGTAGATTTTATCCTTCAATAGAAATTTGTCGGCTAGTTTGTGGCGACGATGGAAATATTTGGCCAAAGCCCCAAAATTATACCCAACTCAGTAAGGATCTCGTCTATATTGATGCTAAGTAAGTAACATACATTTTGTACAGTTTCGTATATCTAGCCCGAAATTTTCAAATTATATATATTTCATGTCTCTCTCTCATAATTCAACAGATTTAAAACGTTTAATCACTCTGGGCATATTGTGTATGAACAGAGTGATCATTTTTAGACACCCTTCCTCGATTTATGGAAAATTGTTGGATATTTATTTTTTTTAAAAAATGTAAAAATAGTATAGTGCATGTCAACGAGTATACTAACATTGTAACATTCATTT
>CM032450.1:51642701-51743507 GCA_019049505.1 Pachyrhynchus sulphureomaculatus | reverse complement strand
AGAAAAAAAAATCAATGAAAACCGGCGACTATGAAAAGGTTAACGCAAAGCTTTATTCATGTAGTTTAACCAACAGAGGTTAAAAGGTGTGCCCGTATCAGGTCCAATTTTACAACCGCCAGTTCTTGGATGGCTTGGCCGCTGGAAAAAACGGTATGGTGTACGACAACTGACTGTACGTGGTGAAAAACCTTCTACTGATGTGTCATCAATTGAGAAGTTTAAAGCAGAACTTTAAAAGCAAATCGAAGATTGTGGATACACATGTGATCAAATTTACAACTGTGACGAAACTGATCTGAATTATAAAATGCTTCCATCAAAAATATTGGCATCTCGACAGGAAAAATCAGCTCCTGGGCACAAACGGAGTAAGGAAAGATTAACTATAATGGTATGTTCCAATGCATCTGGCAAGCACAAAATTCCACTGATGGTGATTGGCAAGTCTGCACGTCCAAGAGATTTAAAAGACATCTCACCCAAAGCCCTACCAGTCTATTACACAAAGCCAAAGAACGCATGGATGGATGCGACCTTATTTACTAACTGGTTTGAAGGAGAGTTCGTGCCATCTGTGGACTAAGTTTTTGAACAGAAACCGTCTTCCTATTAAAGCAATTTTGTTAATGGATAATGCCCCCTCTCACCCTGGAGAAAGACTTCATGTGGGGCGAAATTGTTGTAATTTTTTTTCCTTCAAATGTAAGCAGCATAATGCAACCATTGGATCAAGGCATCCTCGGGAATATTAAAAAAAATTATAGGCGTTTATATCTTGAACATCTGTTAGAATACACAGAAGAGGAGGATATTATCAATGGGATGAGAAAGAGTACATTGAAAAATGTTATTTACTGGGTAAGCCAAGCTTGGGATTCTGTGCATACTACCACTATTCAAAAATCTTGGTCAAAAGTTATTGATTTTGAGGACTATAATGACAGTTAAGATGATATTCCATTAAATGAATTAGCTTTGAAATTGAGAAGCCATGGAGAAATGTCCTGTTCAAATTTTGACAGCAAAATAGAAGAAAAAGAAAAAAGTTTATTTAAATTAATGCAAAAATTAAAAGTTGCGAAAATGTGTCAAGAGAAGATGTTATTGAATGGACTACAGCTGAGGATTTAGCAGAAGAAATGAGTATTGAAGAAATAACGAATGCCTTTCAGGAAACCGAAAAATCAGATGACGATGACAAAGCGGCGGTGGATGAACAGTCTCCTACTAAGATCTCTCATCAAGAAGGTTTTGCTTCTTTGGAAAAAGCTTTGAGGTATATCGAACAACAACCAGAGGCAACCCCAGTGGACTTGCTTCTTCTTAATAGATGGAGAAACATTGCAGCGAGAAAAAGAAGATGCAATATGAAACAGAAGCGCATAGATACCTATTTCACTGTTTTATAATGTATGTACCTATTTATATGTTAAAACGTTAATTACATCGGTTTAAAGTATTGGTGTTTATTTTTTGAATGAATAAAAAAAACAAATGCGGATTATCCGAGTTTTTCCGTTATCCGAGGATGGTTTGCAGCTGTTCCAGAAGAATCCAGAGGACTTTAAGCGTCGTTTCGTCACTGTGGATGAAACATGGATACATTAATATACTCCTGAGACCAACAACAATCTAAACAATGGGTTACCAAGGGGGAATCTGCACCAAAAATGGCGAAGACCGTTCCTTCGGCCGGAAAGGTTATGGCGACTGTCTTTTGGGATTCGCAAGGGATAATCCTCATCGACTATCTGGAAAAGGGTAAAACTATTACAGGTGAATATTATTCATCGTTATTGGACCGTTTGAAAACCGAGCTGCAAGAAAAACGCCCGCGATTGGCCCACAAGAAAGTCCTTTTCCATCACGACAACGCACCAGCACACACCTCAGCAGTTGTGGTCGCAAAATTAATGGAAATAGGATTCCATCCCCCCTATTCTCCAGACTTGGCTCCCTCGGACTACTATTTGTTTCCCAATTTGAAGAAATGGCTGGCGGGACAAAGATTTTATTCAAACGAGGAGGTGATTGCAGACACTATGGATATTTTGCAGACTTGGAAAAATCCTATTATTCGGAAGGGATCAACAAACTAGAACATCGTTGGACGAAGTGTATAAGCCTAAAAGGAGACTATGTCGAAAAATAAAAAAGGTTTACCCCCAAACACATAAGTAGTCTTTATTTTTGCACGGACTTTTCAAACCAGCTCGTATATATATATATATATATATATATATATATTATATATATATATATATATATATTATATATATATATATATATATATATATATATACATACATACATATATATATAAATATATATATATATTATATATATATATATATATATATATATATATATATATATATATATATATATATATACATACATACATACATATATATATATATAAATATATATATAATTATATATATATATATATATATATATATATATATATATATATATAAATATAAATATAAATATACAGTAATACCCCGCTTTACGCGAGGGATACGTTCCGAAAAAAAAAAAATCGCGTTAACTGAAATTCGCGTATATCGAGGTTTATGATTAAACATAGTCAAAATTTAATACAAAAAAATACAAATCATTTTAATCAATCACTTTAATTCTAAGAACAGTTTTATGCAATACATACTCTTATTTTTTACGGAAAAATACATCTATTGTCTTTTGGGTAACGTTTTGTTTACGTTCTTGTAAAATACGTTCATAACACCCAACACTGTTTTTAATTGTTTGACACACGGTCAAGACACGGTCATCATTATTGTCTATACTCTGCAATATGTCCAAACCTGAATAAATTTTTGAAAGTGCATTTTGTATTTCCCCTGAAGATAAAACTTTCTCTTCTACTTGTTCTTCCTCATCGTAGATAGGATTATTCTGTAACTCGATCAGATCTTCATTACTAATAGGATCGTCGTGCGTTGCTACAAGTTCTACGAGATCTTCTACCGTGACATCTTCAAGTTCAGACCCCTCAATCATTGCAGCAATGTCTTCAAGCACTTGTCTCTGCATCTGGACAATTCTTCTAGGTGCTTCCAGTAGATCTGGCCAAAGATTACGCCACACCTCATTCATACAACTCATTTTAACTTCCTTCCAAGCCTCTTCTATGTTGTGAATAGACTTCATAATGTTGTCTGACTTCCACCACTCTCGCATAGACTGTCTTCCTTCCCCGTCAGTTTCATGAATTAGTTGGCTAAAAGTGCGGCGATGGTAATAAGCTTTGAAGTTTGCTATTGCTCCCTGGTCCATAGGTTGTAATATTGACGTAGTGTTTGGTGGAAGGAACTTTACGTACACTTTTAAGTCTCTGGGCGTATCAAGTGAGGTTGGATGTCCTGGGGCATTGTCTAAGAGTAATATAACTTTAGGTTCAAGCCCATTTCTGTCACAGTATGATTTGACTGATGGGCAAAAACTATTAGAATACCATTCTTGAAAAATTTCCCGTGTAACCCACGCCTTTCTGTTTGATCGCCACACAACTGGTAGACTTGTCTTGTCTGTGCCTCGCATTGCACGGGGTGTTTCTGAATGGTACACTAGTAAAGGTTTCAGTTTGAAATCACCAGTGGCATTACCACCCAGCAGAAGTGTTAGTCGATCTTTCGCAGCTTTGAAACCACTGGCTTGACGTTCTTCCTTAGAAATGAATGTTCGAGATGGCATTTTTTTTTCCAGTAAAGTGCGGTCTCATCAACATTGAAGATGAGACAAGCAGGAATTTTTTCTCGTCTAACGAAGTCTTGAAACTTGTCTGGAAACTCAGCTGCAGCTTGAATGTCCGCGCTGGCCGCCTCGCCTGTTATGTGGATATTGTGAAGATTAGAACGCTGCTTGAACCGATGGAACCAGCCTCTGCTGGCAGCAAAAGTCGGAGTGGCACTCCCTTCTCCTTCTTTTGTTTTCAGCATCTCATACAAAGATTTTGCTTTTGTGCATATGAGATCTTGACTTAGTGGTGTGTTCTTCTTATTCAAATCTTCGATCCAGACTGACAGTAATTTCTCCATTCTTTCTAAGATAGATGATCTCGAACGAGAAAGTTTTGTTGCACTTATAGGTGTTGAACCTTCGCTGGAGATTTTAATTTTTTCCCGATTTTTATAAATCGTTCTCACAGTCGATTCTGAGAGTCCAAAATCTCTCCCAACAATTGTTGCTTTGCCTCCATTTTCCATTCTTCTTAACACTTTCATCTTCAATTCCAAAGTGACGCTTTTACGCTCTTTTTTCTTTACAGGCGGCATTTTTAACGTAGGGTTAAATTATGTATGTATGTATCTCCAATAAATATTAAAACAAAACTGCCAGCCGACCGAACTAACATTACGGAACAAATGAACACACGAAACGAACGAAATCCCCATAGAACAAAGTCGAAGGACAGGGAATTCCCAATTCTTCAAAGAGAATATTCAGAGAAAGCGGGGATCCCCCCGCGACCATAGAGAAGTTAATGACTACATGAGCGCGAAATTTGAAATTCGCGTTATAGTGAAACCGCGCGTAACGGGGTCGCGCTAAGCGGGGTATTACTGTATATAAATATATATAATATATATATATATATATATATATATATATATATATATATATATATATATATATAATATATATATAATATATATATATATATATATATATATATATATATATATATATATATATATATATATATATATATATATATATATATATATATATATATATATATATATATATATATATATATATATATATATATATATATATATATATATATATATATATATATATATATATATATATATATATATATATATTATATATATATATATATATATATATATAATATATATATATATATATATATATATATATATATATATATATATATATATATATATATATATATATATATATATATATAAGCTCGAACCAAAGAGTCGTTTTTTGGTTCGAGCTTCCCAATCAGGGAAAAAGTTAGAAACTTGTAAATGCACAGTATGTTTGGGAGCATATCTCCAGCTATGGGAGCTTTTAAAAAGCTCTAGTGGCTATGCATATAAAATGATTAAACCACGATCTATTTACTCCCAAGTTAACGCCTAACAAGTTGATTGACGATGCTAATCGTATACAGTGTTCCAACATAATAATGTCGGTTTCTAAAACATAAACCTTTTTGGAAAACACTGCTGCCTGAGTTTTTACAGCATTAAATTCTACAGGACCTTTGTTAAGTTGTATAACTCCTTGATGCCTGGAGTTATTTGTATGGGCGGCTGATGTTTTAGTCTTCAAGGTAAATGAAGAAATAAGCGAGCATTCATCAAGCAAAGTAAGCAAAATCCAATATATTGTATTATTAGTCTTCTTTCGGCAGGAAGAAGAAAGAGGGAGACATCATGGACCCTGGCGTTAATAGTCAAAATCTCGGAAAGAACGATCTTTTGAGGCGTTACCTCAAACACACAACTATTTGTGAAAGATTTTATTACAACGAATAACAATCATACAACTGATTATTTATAAACTAGTATTAGTCATGTAAGTAAGTTTTCATACAATAACCTAGAAGGATCAAAATTTTTTTTACTTTTTATTCTTGAGTCAAAGTTATATTTATTTTTTAAATTAAAATGCTCAAATTGACGTTTTTGAGGTTGAAAAATCTGAATTAGAAAGAAAGTACTTATTGAATCTTGACTACTAAGAATTCAGGCTTTTCAAACTTTTCAAGGTAAATAACTGTAGTCCGATATGGCATCAAAACATAATAACACACGTTATAACTTAAAAAATGTAAGATTTTCTTATCGTATTAAATCGTAACTAATTGGATACCCAAATTATCGACATTCACTTAGTTAAGTCGTAAGTTTTAGGCCTCCATAAATTAATAAATATATTTTGACAGCACTCAAATTAATGGAATAAAACAACTCTATCGTTCCCGCTTGTTCATTGAATATATGAAAACTAATCATACTGAAGATGAAAACTCATATTTTCGAAACGTTGATTAATTCATCTTGATTTAATAATTGGAGAAGACTGAGTTATTTATTCGGTAATTGAGTTAATTCACAGGGAGAGAATATGAAAAAAGTTCTTACTTTCTACCGGAATTTCCACGAAGGGCCATTGACTTTCACAAACATTTTTATATAAAATAAAATCACGTTTTTAAATGTGGCTTGTTTAAAAATTTTCATAAAATTGCATTTAATCAGTCAAGACAAAGTATATTATCTCGTATTGAATACCGTTCGAATCGTCGTACCACGATATAACCTGCTATATTCGATTGATAAAAGTATATTTGTTATTCTGTAAATAAAAGGGAAAGGCTAGAGAATCTAAAAGTTCAACGATCTATTAAAGCAGCAGCCAAAGTGAGATTTATTCAAATTTATCCCTTAATTATTCAACTATTATATGGACTATAGTTAGCAAAAGGACTTATTTTATTGAATATTGTAATCTGTTAAAATAATTTTTTCCCTCAGAGAACACTGTATAATCGGTTTTCTTCATTTTTTCAGCAGGTACAAACCACGAACACTCTCGCCTGGTTTGAAATTGCCGAAAATTGTAAGCCAATTATAACATAACGCAAAAATTAAATGAGGTATTAGTGACGATTTGGAAAGTCAAAAGTGCTGGATGCAAATCCCGGTTAAGGTAATTGCCTTTTTGAATTTTTAGAAGTCATCTTTAAGCCATCAAAATATTTCTTTTTAATTATCTTAATTTAAAAGAACAGCAAAACAAAGTAAACCTAAAAATAACGCCATTTTACATTTAAGAACTTATATTAAGGGGTCAGGCCACTTTACCACCTTGAAAAAAATCTAATTTTTTTTATGAGCGTTTTCGAAAGTGTATGCCATGAAAAAATGTCGTCTCAAAAATTATGCAAGGATCCAAGCATTCCTTCTATATATTTGAGCACGTTATTAAATCGGTCTCCGAACTCTCGTCTATGCACGCGCGCTCGCTCTGCTCCTTTTACGCGCTTCCTACTTTTCTAAACACAGCTGTTCCCTATTGTTATTCATAGTATGAGACTCTTATTTCGAAGTTAGTTCAGGTTAGTTTTAAACGCGTTTTTCTAACGTTTTTGCATGCGGCGTTGAAGTTTTTTTCGAAACCGTTCAACCGATCTTTACGAAATTTTTACCACATATTCAGCACATGTGTGGCTATGGCCGAAACTAGAATAAGGTCAAAATGTCATTTTTACTATTTTTTTTGGCATAAAAACAGGAAAAAAAACACATTTTCACAAATTTTTTTTAACGTCCGCCATTTTGTTATTTTTGCAAAAAGTGAATAATTCTAGTTCGGGCCACAGCCACAATACTACAAATTGTAAATCTTTTTGGTTTTTATGTTTCAGAGCAGCTAAACCTGAAGAAACATCAACGCCACGAACGCACTTTTTTTTGACATACTCTGTTCGCCTCGCATTTTTTCATAAAAAAAACTATGTAAAATCAATAAAAAAAATGTTTTCTTTTATTTCAAGACTGTGTTAATACAGCCCAAAAAGAATTACTTCAATATTTACAGTAGATATCGCTAGAAAAAATCGCAAAAATACCTTTTTTTTCGGGCGTCTTAAGTAAACTGACTCCTTAAGTGATTTTTGCGTATTATTCAGTTAATAATACACATGCACTATTGGTCTACGAAATCGTAGATAGGCACTAACGAAAACCAGTCGTCCACAGACTCTGCCAAAGAATACAGCCTGATGTCCATAGGGTAGAATGGGTGGCCAGGTATCTTCTAGGTGATTTATACAGAATATTTCAAAGGCTACCTCCTATCAAAATTGCATATAAATATTAAAATATACACTATGTTTTCTTTGTTTTAAAACACCTTAAAAATATAATGTTCAAAATTGCGACCTTATTGTAAGGGTTAGAGTCTGGCTCGACTCTTAATGACCTTGCGAGTATTAAAATCGGTAAGAAATTTTCATGTATTGTAAAAAGTAAACATCACGGGTACTGAGAATGGTAAAGAAAGAAATTGGTTCATTTCGGCCTTTGGGCAACTCGTGAGTATGAAATAAATTTATACTTAATAAATAAAAATGCTGATACAAAAATCTTGTATACAGTTAATTAGGGAAGACGCGGAGAGATTAGTTCAGGTTAGTAGTAGGTAGTGGGACTTCTGGTATTGTTCTTACGTCCGTTATTACTTTAGATGTTGAAACAAATCAAAATTAAGATTCTTGGCCGTCAGGATTACCAGAGTGCAATCCCTGTGATTTTTTCCTCAGGAGTTAGAAACACAGTTTTTACCTCGAAAACTCAAAACGCTGTATTGAAAACATGAGATCATCTTAGTTACTGCGGGTGAGGCTTCATAAATAACAAGATGGTGGAAATTCTGAACATTTCTTCTTAGAGAGAACGGTATGTTTTAGGGTGGACTTAAAACTAACTTTAAACATAATTTGAAAATTGGGAGCGGGTTTTTTTTTATAACAAAGAAGGCATTACTACAGTGAATCGGGCCAAGTGCAAGTCAAAATTGCACAATTAGTATTCCGTACGGTGATTGCTTTTAAAATAAAAAAGATTAATCAAATCGATATTCCGAAACAAAATTTCGGAATATGGTTTGTTACTTGATTGGTCACTACAACCGAAACGTCGAGAATGTACCATGTACCATGATTGCTATAAGCCAGCGAGAGTCATTCCAACTTGCTCTCCACGGTACTCCGGTCTTAACGATCGATACCGTTGCCTAAAGCCTACCTGATGGCGAATATAGGCTCAGAAACTATAGTCGTAGGAGGAAAGACATGGAATTTTTAGCATTCATAGGATCTTTATTTGTTGGTCATTTTGCATTTGCAAATTCTCAACGTTTCTATAAAAAAGATTGTTACCCTAAATGAGTTTTCAACAAAGTTTGTTTGCGATCCTTGTTGAAAACGTATGACCTTGAAATTTTTGCTTTTTAGTGTTCCGTACGGAACACTTATAAGATCACTTCGGTGTCTGTCCGTCTGTCACACCCGATTTTCTCCGAAACTATTTGTCATAGAAAGTTGAAATTTGGTAATAATATAGGAATTGATGGCCAGCCAGAGCCATGTAGTTTTGAAAGTTAAATTTTGACTTGAGGGGTTAGTTTTGGTATATAAAAAAAAACAGAAATTTCAAGGTCATCAATTTTCAGTAAAGATTGGAAATAAACTTTGTTAAAAACTTATCTGGGGTGTGTTTTGTGAAGTCACTGATCATTTTATATCACCGTAACATAAATTTTGACTTAAGGGATTCGTTTTGAGGGGTGAAATCGGAAGTGAAAAAAAAAATTTTTTTACTAGGTCATCGAGCGTGGTGTCAAATGAAAGCTTGTGAAAACACGAGTAAAAAATATATATATAATGTAATACTTGCGCACACTTTTCTTCGTATTACTTTTAAAAAATCGTGAAAAATCACTGTCCCCTACCTTATCTCGAAAAGTACTGATCAAAAAATTTTGAAAAAATCCTGGAATATTCTCCACGGGGTATAGATTGAACGAAAATTATCATTACCTTTAATAATTTATCTGGTATATAAAAAAACCAAAATTTCAAGGTCACCAGTTTTCAGTAAAGATTGGAAACAAACTTTGTTGAAAACTCATTTGGGGTGTGTTTTGTGAAGTCACTGATCATTTTATACCACCCTAACAAAATTTTTCATTTTAAAAACAATCAACGTACGGAACACTAATTGTGCAACTTCAACTTGCACTTGACCGGTTATTTTATATAGCAGATAGATTATCAAAGGTAATGTACTCGTGATAATTTTAGTTCAATCTACACCCTGTAGAGAATATTCTAGAATTCTTTTAAAATTTTTTGATCAGTACTTTTCGAGATAAGGGACAGCTATTTTTGGCAATTTTTTAAAAATAATAGGAAGAAAAGTGTGCGCAAGTTTTACAGCATATGTATTTTTGAACTCGTGTTTTTACAAGCTTTCATTTGACACCCCACTCAATGACCTGGTAAAAAAAAAAAATTCACTTCCGATTTCACCCCCCCAAAACTAACCTTTTAAGTCAAAATTGAACTTTCAAAACTACACGGCTCTGATGAGGCCTCCACTTCCTATATTAGTGCTAATTGTCAACTTTCTATCTCAAATAGTTTCGGAGAAAATCGGGTATGACAGACGGACAGACACCGAAGTGTGCGGAACACTAAAAATTGATAACTGTGGGTGGAGATTTTTCACAAAAAAAAATAACCTTTTATGAAGTGGAAGGGGGGAAAAAAGCCTGTTTCTAGGAGCACGCTATTTTCTACGTCCATCGGGTTGGCGGGGACATATGCCCACTGGCCTCTTGGCTACGCTACTGTATGTATGAGACAAAAAAGTATACTAATCCGATACATGTAGAAATGGTATTTTTTTCTGGTTACACATGCCGAAGGAGCAAAGCAACGCGTGTGCTGTAAAAGCTATTCACGCTGGACTTGAATCAGCTCAAGTCGCCAGCTAACCGTTCCATATAACTTTGATAAAAGCCCAACAACAATTGTACAACGGATGTTCCTCAAAAATTAAAGTTGGCCAGACACTCTCCGAACAATTTGACGTATCAAAAGGTCTCAAACAAGGATGTAGCTTGTCTCCAATCCTTTGTAAAATATATCTAGCACATGTACTGAGAAACTGGCGAAGAAAGTGTTCAAAAATGGGAATGCCTGTCAATGACAATCATGCACATTACACTTTGCAGACGACCAGATAATAATAGCTCAGGACAAGGAAAACCTAGAATACATGACCCGAAAGTTAATCGAAGAATATGGAAAATGGGGACTTGAGATAAACAAAACCAAAACGAAACATATGTGCGTGGGAGGAGAGCCGGAAGAGTTGGAAGTTGAAAATAACATCAAAATTGAAGGCTGTGAGGAATATACGTATTTAGGGGTAAAAATAACAAGTGAAGGAAGATGTGAGAAAGAAATTGAAGACAGAATCAGCAAAGGAAGGAGAGTAATAGGAGCATTAAACTCTGTGTTTTGGTCTAAGGATATACTGGATAACAGGAAAAGGATAATATTATATACACTATCCTTAAAAGCATAACGCTATACGGGTCAGAGGTGTGGCAAATGAGTGAAAGGTAAAAAAAGAAAATTCTTGTCAACAGAAATGGACTTCTGGCGAAAATCGGCCCGAATCTCTCGATTAGACAAAATTAGAAACGAGAGAATAAGAGACACGATGAAAGCAAATAAGACCATCATTAAGGAAATTCAAGAAAAACAACTACGTTGGTATGGCCACGTACAACGTATGGCCGACGAGAGAATACCGAAGCAAGTAATGCATTGGACACCTGAGGACCGACGAAAACGAGGCCGACCTAAGTGTACCTGAAACCAAGGAATAGAGAGGGCCATGCCTGAGAGAAACCTGCAACGAGGAGACTGGAACGATAGACGAGAATGCCAACTGGAAACCGTAGGGCGTCGCAGAACGCTATGAGGCGGATTTATATATATATATATATATATATATATATATATATATATATATATATATATATATATATATATATATATAAGTATAAGGAATCAAGGTTGCTGGTGAGTTCTGGGTCTCTAATTAGAGGACCAGTTTTCTTCTAAACAGAATCCAATAAATGCAGCGTGCGCTTGGGAGCAACGCCCCAAATACGGGAACAGTCTTCCATGATAAAAGCTGTTATGCAGTATAAAGATTTTTAGCACGAAATACGTTGAACAACTTCGTGCTGCCTGCAGGTATTTACCCGGGTTAACGTTACGGAACCCGTCATAGTTATATCGGGACACTCGATTCTTCTAGCATCGTCACTCAATTTGGAGAGCGTTAACTTGAAAGCAAATATGTGTTGGCATGAACATGTTGCGGCCCGTGGCTCCGTGGCGTAGAACTTGCTTGCAGTGCAGAAGGTCTCGGATTCAATCTCGGCAGGTCGATATACTTTATTTATGAATTTATTTAAGTATTTTTGGCCTGGCCACGTATACAGGTAGTACCAGGTGTACAAATATGAAATGCGGATTTTTTTTCTAAAAAAACATGTTAAATTCGGAAGAATGATAAAAAGTGCTTTATTCAAAGTATGTTCCATCGCTTGTTGTACATTTTTCCCATCTTTCGGGCAGTTTGTGAATACCACGCCAGTGTCAAATCTTTATAGCACAAACTGCATTGGTGCACCATCTGTTGTCTGAAATCCGCATTTCATACTTGTACACTTGGTAAGTATTTGCAGAAATGCAATAACGTCCGTGGCAGCACTATCCGTAAAATACAAAAATGTACGTTTCGGCACTTGGACAACGTTGACGGGTGTTATAATATCCCTCCCAGGATAAGAAAAAGGGTGGGGAGCTACAAAACTTTACACCATAACAACTGTTAATTCTGTATAAAGCACAAATTCGACCAACAGTGGAATACTGCTCCCATATTTGGGGCTTTGCTCCCAAACATACAATGCATTTGTTGTATTTTATTCAGAAGAGAGATGGTCATCTGATTGGAGACACAAAAGTCACTAGCAAACTCTGATCCCTTGAAACATCGAAGAGCAGTTGGCGACTTGAGTATATTCTACAAATCCTGTCATTTGATGGCTGGAGCCCGCTTAATTCCTTCCAGAGCGGTGCATGTTAGGAATACACGTTGCGCTAATATATCAAATCTGTAACTCTACTACTAGAAATTAGAGGAAAGTTATTTGGAGTACGATAAGTGTAATTTGGATGCGCACAAGGTATTGCTAAATTTTTACCCTAAAAAAATCCAGTTTGTTTGGGTGGTCATGTGGTCATAATATAACAAAAATTTATGAAATAAATAAACAACCTGTCAGAATATCGTTTCTTTTTCATTCAAAGCTCTCTTCGAAATTAAAACACCGAATGGAGATGTTTCAGGAAATTGTAAGCGAAACGCTGAAAAGTAACTCCAATTTGATAAGGTCAAATCCTAGGACGCTTCCTTTCTAAATAATAAATATACAAACAGGTCCTACCTGTGGTATTGCCGGGAAGTTGCGATGCATTATTACATAAATTTTGTTCACAAAGGTTTGGGAAAGTCTGGCTGGATCTAAATAAAAACAAATTAAAATTACTATAAAATACTTACGTATAAAACGTATTATGAAACCTGAAACAAGAAAATCACTTACAAACGTTTGCCATTTCAACACGCTTGTGATCATGCGCGGCTTGTCCTTCTGCGCAGTGCTGCCAGAACGAACTATTGACAGAACAATCAATTATTAATTTGAAAATGAATTTCCTTCTCTTAGGTAGCAATTACTCATCAATATACGGCTATTTTGTCACTGACTGTAGTGGTTGTCACATTTTTTTTCAGATGTTAAATTGAATGACGCGAACTGTCACAACAAACAATTTATTTCCAAGACTGCTTTGATTGTAGGCCTAACAAATATAGAGCCGACCCCGGTGTTCATCGTGCGGTTGACCTTGATTTTAAGAGCTATGTTTTATTTCGTCTGGAAAAATGTCAGGTGAGCCTGTCTGCGAATAATATTGCTTTGACTATAACTGTTATCGACGACTTTCCATACCCAGAACTTATGATTTCATAATGGTAATAAAAGTCTGGGTTCTCAAATTACAGTAAAGTTGTTCGAGGGAACCGCGAATAAAGAAAACAATCAAAGAAATTCTTGCTATTGCACTTTAACAGTGAAGTGTTTTCCATTGTCGTATTCGTAAATATTTAGTTAATAAATTAAGTCTTATTAATATATTAGTTTAATTAATAAATGAATAATTAACCAAGATCAACCACATTACTGGGATCAGTTATGTCTTCTACGTTAAATAAACTTACAATTTTTTTAAAAAAATAATGAAGAAGCTGGTTTTTAACTCCTTAGTTTGTTTAGTTAACTAAACAGGAGGACACAAAATAGCAGTTCTGCAGGTTGCTATAACATTCTTCCTGTGTTCGTTGTTAATTCAAAACAGATATAGTTTTCTTGTTCTTTTGGCTTAGTTGTAAGTGTGAGCTTAACTGTGGAATCCTTGCTGCGTAGGACCCATTTTTAGTGTTCCGTACGGAACACCTATAAGATGACTTCGGTGTCTGTCCGCCTGTCACACCCGATTTTCTCCGAAACTATTTGCCATAGAAAATTGAAATTTGGTAATAATATAGGAATTGATGGCCTCATCAGAGCCATGTAGTTTTGAAAGTTAAATTTTGACTTAAGGGGTTAGTTTTGGGGAGTGAAATCGAGTGTGGTGTCAAATGAAAGCTTGCGAAAAAACACAAGTAAAAAATATATATATAATGTAATACTTGCGCGCACTTTTCTTTGTGTTATTTTTAAAAAATCGCCGTCCACCCGCCTTATCTCGAAAAGTACTTATCAAAAAATTTTGAAAAAATTCTGGAATATTCTCCACGGGGCGTAGATTGAACGAAAATTATCACGAGTGAATTACCTTTAATAATTTAGCTGGTATATAAAAAACAAAAATTTCAAGGTCATCAGTTTTGAGTAAAGATTCGAAACAAACTTTGTTGAAAACTCATTTTGGGTGTGTTTTGTGAAGTCACTGATCATTTTATACCTCCGTAACAAAATTTTTTATTTTAAAAGCAATCAACGTACGAACACTAATTGCGCAAGTTCAACTTGCACTTGACCGGTTATTTAAATGTCAGTTAGCTTTGTAGGCGTCGATGACATTGCCTTATCGGCGTGGTGGTTTTCCACCTCTCTCTCTCTCTCTGATTCCTATGTTACTCCGGTAGCTCGGTATCAAATTAAAAAACCGACCCACTACAAGTCGGACTTGCGCAAGTAGTGTTCCGTACGGTGATTGCTTTTAAAATAAAATAAAATCCTTACCTAGGCTAGTTAATTAGGTCCCTGACATGTATACATCTTAAAATCCAATACATATTTTCACGTTTTTTAGTCAATAATATATAATAGCTTCTAGCTCAATTTAGAACAGGGGTCGGCAACCTATGGCACGCGTGCCATCTCTGGCACGCCAAGAATTTTAAATGGCACGCGTACCTATTCAAAGTTTACGCATTAATTCTGTAATCTGTTACATGTTTCGAAATTAAGTAAATAATCGAAGACAGTATTACTTTAACGATACAAACAAACACGATATATTATATAGGTCACTAGGTATTATTACCAAAAACTACAAAATATATATTTTGTAATTTATAATTTTTCTGAATGCATTGGTTTGGCTTTAATTTCGGCAAGTATTAAAGACGGCAAGCCTCAAAATATAAGCCTAGGCAAAAACACAAATAAACGTCCTCAATTCAGATCAAAAGAGCTGCTATAAGGCGGTTTTTGTTTGACTTGACTTCAATCGTTCCGACGCGCGCCGCAACTCTTTTTATATTGCCGAACTTTAGTTTTTGTTAGATTTAACTTCTAGGCGGCCCTTTGATTGCAATGGGCGCATTGTAGATATTAATTTTTGTTCTAAGAAATTTAATAAACGTAATTATTGGAATTTTCTGGAAACATTATTTTTCTATATATAGCAAGCGGCTACACGTTTGGATCATTTAGTATAGAAGTAACATCCGTTCCAGTCAATAGTCGTCGAAAAGTTTAAAAATTAAAATTACGTTGCGTTATGGTGGACGTTCGATCATTTCAAACTTCATGGACAACAGATTACGGTTTTGTACAGCAAAACGATCGGGCCATTTGTGTCCTATGTCGGGAAAGCGTAGTTTTCCGGACATCTAGTGTTCGACGACATTTCCAGAAAAAACATGAATCGTCATTTAAAGAAAACGCTGATAAAAGGGAGGCAATACAAAGAGCAAGTAAACGATACGAGAAACATTCTTTGGCAAAGTTTTCCAAGGAAAAAATCAGGTAACTGAATGCAGTTTCAAAATTGCACAATCGTTGGCACAAAAGGGTAGGCCGTTCACTGACGGAGAATTTATGAAGCAAACGTTTTTGAGTACTGGCGAGATTTTATTCGACCACTTCCCCAATAAGGGTAGAATATTGGCCAGGATTAGGGATATACTGGCATGAGCGCGGACCATCGAGAGACGAATTACCGAAATGACACAAAATGTCCAAAAACAGCAGAGAGACGCTATCAAACGGAGTTTTGTATTTAGTGTAGCATTGGATGAAAGTGTCGATATTAATGACATTGCCCGTCTGGCAATCGTTGCGCGATACTTCGATGATGGCAGTGTGTATGAAGAGCTGATTTGTCTGCTCCTATTGCAGGGAACTACAAGAGGAGAGGATATATTTGTTAAACATTTTGAAAAGCGGAACACTGATTTAAATAAAATTTTTTGCGTAACGACAGATGACGCTCCTGCTATGATTGGGAGACATAAAGGATTTGTTTCCCTTCTTATTGAACGCATGGGTCGATCAGTTTTGAACTTTCATTGCATAATTCACCAAGAGAGTTTGTGCGCTAAAATCTCCGCTGGAAGTTTAAAATCCGTGATTGATAGGGTGGTTAAAATAGGTAACTACATTGTTCTTCACTGATCCATAGACAATTTAAGGCGTTTCTGCAGGAATTAGAAAGTGCATATTCAGATATATCATTGCACAATAAAGTGCGCTGGCTCAGCCATGGTAAAGTGCTCTCTAGATTTGTGCAATGTCTGGGCGAAATTAAATCGTTCTTGTTGGAAAAAATCAAGTGGATGCTTATCCTGAACTAGAAGATAAGAACTGGATCTGTATGTTAATGTTTCTTACTGATATTACAAACCATTTCAGTGAACTCAACTTAAAGTTACAAGGTTCAGGCAAAACAGTTCTGGATTTATACGAATCCTGGAAATCATTCAAATTAAAAATAGATTTATTTATCAACGATATTACTACAAACACATATAAATATTTTCCAAATTTAAAAAACTTATATATCCAGTGTCGACGATGGTGCACTAATAGACGAAATTCTTAAATATATGACTAATTTAAAAGAGGAGTTTATCGAGAGGGGTCAGGATTTTGATAAACATGGTCCTATGTTCGCTTTTTTAATTAAACCAGATTTAATGGATTTTTCCAGCAGTTGCTTTGACATATCTCTTTTTTCATGGATGGACATTAATAATTTTGATCTTCAATACATTGAATTTAAAAGCTCCGAGTTATGGAACACGAAATTTGTAGAATTAAGAAGGGTATTAGAAGGTGACTGCCAGAACCATTCAAACGAGATACTCAGTTGTTGGATGAGTTTACCAGAGAAATTTATTTGTCTTAAGAAAGTAACGTTTGCCATGCTTACAGCTTTCGGATCATCCTATATCTGTGAACAACTTTTTTCCCATATGAGAGTGATTTTAAACCCGTACCGAAGCAGGCTGACAACAGACAACTCCGAAGCATGTGTGACACTGAAAATAACCAGACATGAACCGGATATAAGAAAACTCTCTAAAGAACTTCAAGCACAGGGTTCACACTAGGTCCTAGGACTAGTATAATAAAATTATTCGTTAAATGTTAAAATTTTTTTGTAATTAAACCTTCTAAAAGCAATATTTTAAGTTAATTTTTGTTAATTTTAGTTGTAGTAAGTACCTATGTCGGCACGCAAAATGCTGTATGGATGGCACCCCTTAGTTAAAAGGTTGCCGACCCCTGGTCTAGAATCTAGTAGTAAAGTTTTAAAAGAAATATTTACTATCTAAATATTTGTTTAATTATAAACAAATCAAATAAAATTATTTTGTCTTGGTCTTACCCGTTGGCCACTAGTGTGTGTACTGAAAAGTATATTTAAAAAACCTCCACCATATTGGCGAGGCAAATAGTTTTTTATACCAGATAAATTATCAAACATAATACACTCGTGACAATTTTCGATCAATCTACACTTTATGGAGAATATTCCATAATTTTTTAAAAATTTTTTAATCATCAGTACTTCTCGAGATAGGGGGGGCGGGGACAGCGATTTTTGGCTCTTTTTTTAAAAGTAATATGAAGAAAAGGGTGCTCTAGTATTACATCTATAATATATATAAAATGCAACGTCTCTCTGTCTGTCTGTCTGTCCGTTAGTGCGCTTATCAGTGGCGAACCACTTATCCGATTTACCTCCTTTTTTTTAAAAATATACATATGTTCTCCGGCCAGGTTATAGGCTATATTTTATTACAATAGGTGGCATAAGGAATGAGCAGTGACGTAAAATAGTGAATGAAGTCGGAAAAAAGTTTGCCGCTAGCGCATTCCCTTGCAACACACAGCCTAAACCATTAAATATGAAACAACATTATGTAGCAGAGAATATCTATAATCTATAATATATATAAAATGTAATGTCTCTCTGTCTGTCTGTCTGTCCATTAGTGCGTTTATTACGCGAGAACCACTTATCCGATTTACCTGTCTTTTTTTAAATTCATACATATATTCTTTGGCCAGGTTATATAATAATAATAATCTATATCTATAATCTATACAAAATGCAACATCTCTCTGTCTGTCTGTCTGTCCGTTAGTGCGCTTATCCCTCGAGAACCACTTATCCGATTTACGTGATTTTTTAAATTCATACATATGTTCTCTGACCAGGTTATAGATATATATTTTATTACATCTATAATATATATAAAATGCAACGTATCTCTGTCTGTCTGTCCGTTAGTGCGCTTATCACTGGAGAACCACTTATCCGATTTTCGTACTTTTTCTTTAAAAACACACTTATGTTCCCCGGCCAGGTTATAGGCTATATTTTATTACGACAGGTAGCATAAGGAATGAGCAGTGACGATAATAGTGAATGAAGTCGGGAAAAAGCCTAAAGCAAATATGGAACAATATCACGTAGCAAAGAATATAATATATATAAAATGCAACGTCTCTCTGTCTGTCTGTCTGTCCGTTTGTGCGCTTATCACTCGAGAACCACTTATCCGATTGACGTGTTTTTATAAATTTAAACATATGTTCTATATAATTCGATATAAGCCTAGATAATGGGAGATAACTTGAGATAATGGAAGATAAGGAGAAATAATGGGAGATAAGTCGAGATAAGCCTCGATAATGGGAGGTAAGGTGAGATAATGGGAGATAAGTATAAATAATGGGAGTTATGGTGAGATAATGGGAGATAAGGAGAAATAATGGGAGATAAGGAGAAATATTGCGAGATAAGTCGAGATAAGCCTAGATAATGGAAAATAAGGAGAAATAATGGGAGATAAGGAGAAATAATGGGAGATAAGGAGAAATCATGGGAGATGAGCAGAGATAAGCCTAGATAATGGAAATTATGTAGAGATAATGGAAATTATGTAGAGATAATGGGAGATAAGGAGAAATATTGGGAGATAAGGGGAAATAATGGGAGATATTTTATTACGTTGGGTAACATAAGGAATAAGCAGTAATGATAATAGTGAATCAAGTCGACGCGAGCGGAGCCGCGGGCCCGGCTAGTCATATATATTTTTGAACTTGTATTTCCACAAGCTCTCATTTCACACCTCACACGATGACAAAAAAATCTATAAGGAATAATTCAGATTGGAGTTTACTGTTAGACAAAGAAATTTTTATATTTTCTGTAGGATTTATGTTTTCTTACTAAATTTCTCATGTCGTAGGTATGGTACACTCCCAGTCACGCCCCACGTGATTTATTTTGATAATAGAATAAGTGCAAATAATTTTGTGCTTGCATTTCCAAAAAACAATTTGAATATTGATAATGTACAAATTTAACTTAATCTAGCGGAAGCAAGCATATCTTTTTGGTTTTTTGTTTACAGGATGCCCAAGTTTTAATATTTAAATAAACCCATTTCCCTGGAATAAGTTTTAATATGAAAAAAACCAAACAATATAAAGACTTAGTGTAATTTACCCAGTATTTCCCTTGCAAACACAAAATACGAGGGCTACTTTTTAAGTTCTTACAAAAACAATAAAAGAAAAAAAATTTTGATACAAATCGTCTTATTGCTTCTTAAAATTGGCCTTTAAGATTTATATACTTTTGCATGCGTTCGAACCAGTTCTCGAAACATTTTTTACACTCTGATGTTAATGTTGAAAGGTTTCAACAGCTTCTTGAGGTGATGAACAAAAAGAAGTCGTTAGGCGTTAACTTAGGTGAATACGGACAATGAGATTTTAATTCGCTGTTTGATATATTGTGTGAGAGCTGGAATGATGAAGAATGATGCGACGTTTTCGGTTATTTTTCCTTTTTTTATGAGTCTGGCACACGTGCTACAGGGAAGTCCCTAAATCGCTACAGGAGCGACACGTGTGCGGAGAAAGCGATTCACGTTGTTCTTGAATCGCTGTAGATTGTACTCGATGGGAAACACAGTCCTGGGCAAATTATTCCAAAGGGATGATGTTCTCCATATAAAAGACTGCTTGAAAAGCATTGTACGAGGAGTAACAAGCTGAACCTCATACGGATGTGAAGTATTAGCGCGACGTGTACTTCTAACATGCACCGCTCTGGAAGGAATTCGGGCGGGCCACATCCTTCGAACACTTTCCATGAAAATACTTGTGGAATAGGCTCAAGTCGCCAACCGTTCTTCGATGTTCCAGCGAATCAAGACCGTCGGTAAGTTCCGGGTCTCCAACCAGACGAATAGCTCTTCTCTGAATAGAATCCAACAAATGCATTGTATGTTTGGGAGCGGAGCTCCAAACATGGGAGCAGTATTCCATAGTTGGTCGAATTTGAGTTTTGCAAAGAATTAACAGTTGTTGTGGAGTGTAAAGCTTTCTGGTTCGAAATAATATTCCCAACTTTTGAGAAGCTCTCCTCGCTATGCCTGCAACATGTTCATGCCAGGACATATTTGCTCCCAAATTAACGCCCAACAAATTGAGTGACGATATAACGACATAACTATGTCGGGTTCAGCAACGTTAACTTTTTTAGAAAAAACTGCCGCCTGGGTTTTTGTAGCGTTAAATTCCACTTGGTTACTGTCACTCCAAGATAGAATTTCCTCCAGGTCTTTGTTAAGTTGAATGACTTCCTGCTGTCTGCGGATATTCGTCTGAGTAGCCGATGTCCGAGCGTTCAAAGTGAATGAAGAGATAAGTGTACTGTCATCTGCAAAGCTGTAGATTGGATTCTCGGTCTTTTCCAGCACATCGTTAATGTAAATGAGAAAAAGAGTACGGGACAGTATGGAGCCTTGGGGTACACCGGCGTTAATAGTGAAAGAAATCCGTCGACTGCCACTCGTAAAGAACGCTCTCTGAGGAAATATGAGAGCCACAAACAGAACCTTTCCGACATACCATAAGAACGTAGCTTAGCCAACAGCCCATCGTGCCAAACACGGTCGAATGCCTTGGATATGTCAAGAGCAACCGCTCGAGATTCTCCAAAGTGTTCAATTGCATTGTTCCAAACATGTGTTACATAAGTCAGAAGATCTCCTGTTGATCTATTTTTACTAAAGCCATATTGGTGATCGCTAATAATGTTGAATCCTTCAAGATATTTTAGAAGATGCTGATTGATAGCCTTTTCCATGACTTTCGATACTATTGAAAGCAGTGCGATTGGTCGGTAGTTATTTGGCAAGGACTTCTTGCCTTTTTTAGGTATCGGCTGAACTGTAGCACATTTCCAGCAGGAAGGAAATATTCCCTTTCTTTAGGATAGGTTGAAAAGTCTACAGAAGACTGGTGTTAGTTCCCTCGCACAGATTTTAAGAACTATGGCAGGTATTCCGTTAGCGCAAGAAGCCTTTTTGGTGTCTAGCTTCATCAGAATACGCTTTATGATACGCTGTCTGAAGACAACATCGGGCATTCTTGACTGCACTATGGGAATAGTAGGTGGTGTTTTTCTTTGGAAATCGACAGTAGAATGTGAAGCAAAGAGTTCAGCCAACAAGTTCGCTTTCTCAACAGGTGTCGTTGCAATAGAATTATCTGGCCGTGTGTGTGGTGGTATGGTGGATTTGGATATTTACCATTATTACCATTTCATTGAAAGTACTATTTTTTTAAGGTTACCATATTCAAAAAATTACATTGTAGGGCCAGTTCAATCCCGTAAACTCGATATATGAACATTAACACCTTGTATATTTACACAACCTGTTTGTGAGACCTTAACTCTAGCAAAAAGGAAACGGATCTAACATGTAAAAACGTATTAATATGTTTTTTCCAGCCAATTTTTTTTATTAAATATTTACATAATTTATTTTTGGAATTTCCAGTTTCTGTGTAATAATGGTATGTTAAACGCAAATGCAAAAACAATAATCGTAAAATAAGAATTCTCATAAACATTTTTTTTTCTCCCTAACAAATAAACTAAAAGAAGTGTATACTGATTCCAAAAATTATAGTTCAAGGGATAGTTACGGTTTAACAAAAACCCAGGTAGAAGTTTTTTTTGAAAAAGTGGAAATGATTTCCTGCCACTGAAGAGCCGTATTACCTTATAATGAAAAAAAAATAACCGGTCAAGTGCAAGTTGAACTTGCACAATTAGTGTTCCGTACGTTGATTTCTTTTAAAATAAAAAATGTTGTAACGGAAGTATAAAATGATCAGTGACTTCACAAAAACACACCCCGAATGGGTTTTCAACAAAGTTTATTTCCAATCTTTACTGAAAATTGGTGACTTTGAAATTTCTGTTTTTTTTTTATATACCAGATAAATTATTACAGGCAATGCACTCGTGATAATTTTCGTTCAATCTACACCCCGTGGAGAATATTCCAGAATTTTTTCAAAATTTTTTGAAAAGTACTTTTCGAGATAAGGCGGGTGGACAGCGATTTTTCGCGATTTTTTGAAAATAATACAAAGAAAAGTGCGCGCAAGTTTTACTCGTGTTTTCACAAGCTTTCATTTGACATCACACTCGATTACCTAGTAAAAAATTTTTTTTTTCACGTCCGATTTCACCCCCCAAAACTAACCCCTTAAGTCAAAATTTAACTTTCAAAACTACATGGCTCTGATGAGGCCATCAATTCCTATATTATTACCAAATTTCAACTTTCTATGATAAATAGTTTCGGGAAAGAAAATCGGGTGTGACAGACGGACAGACAGTTCCGTACGGAACACTAAAAAAAACGGTCAGGGGCAAGTTGGATTTGCACAGTTAGTGTTCCGTACTGTAACCGCCTTTAAAATAAAAATTTTTATTACAGAGAGTGGTGAGATGAGATTCCAGAATTTTTTAAAAAATTTTTGGTCAGTACTTTTTGAGATAAGGGGGGGCATTGATTTTTGGTAATTTATACAGAGAAAAGCGTGCACAAGTATTACAAAGTATATTTTTGAACTCGTGTTTTCACAAGCTTTCATTTGACTCCCCACTCGATGACCTCATAAATTATTCTTTTCATTTCCGATTTCTCCCTCAAAACTACACTAAATTTTGACTTAAAAACCTTTTAAGTCAAAATTTAATTTTCGATTTCACTTCCCCATATAATAGATAAATTATCAAATAAAAATGCACTCGTGATAATTTTGACTCAATTTACACTTTATGAAGGATATTCCAGAATTTTTTCAAAATTTTTTGATCAGTACTTTTCGGGGGATAGGGATTTTTGGCCATTTTTTAAAAAATATTACAAAGAAGAGTGTGCGTAATTATTACATCTTTAATATATATAAAATGCAACGTCTCTCTGTCTGTCTGTCTGTCCGTTAGTGCGCTTATCACTGGAGAACCACTTATCCGATTTACGTGCTTCTTTTTTTTAAAACATACATATGTTCTCTGGCCAGGTTATAGGGTATATTTTATTACGATAAATAGCATAAGGTATGAGCAGTGACGTAAAATAGTGAATGAAGTCGGGAAAAAGTTTGCCGCTAGCGCGTTCCCTTGCAGCCTAAACCATTAAATATCGAACAATATTATGTAGCAGAGAATATCTATAATCTATAATATATATAAAATGCAATGTCTTTCTGTCTGTCTGTCTGTCCATTAGTGCGTTTATCACGCGAGAACCACTTATCCGATTTACCTGTCTTTTTTTAAATTCATACATATATTCTTTGGCCAGGTTATATAATAATAATAATAATAATAAATAACCACACCACACACGAAGCACTCACACACCAAATCAACAAAGCCATTCTACAACCACACACATTTCCCACTTTCCTCACACAAGGAATAACATACGTTAAGCCCAAAAGCTCAGACACCACAAACCCGTCAAACTACCGACCTATCACCTGTCTTCCAACCCTATACAAGATCATCACAGCCACAATATCGAAGAAAATAGAACAACACCTAACAGACAACAATATCCTCACAGAAGAGCAGAAGGGATGCAGGAAAAATAGTCGAGGATGCAAAGAGCAGCTGATTATAGATAGCGTGATTATGGGACAAACCAGAAAAGAACACAGAAACCTTCACATCGGTTACATAGACTATAAAAAAGCCTTCGACTCCATACCCCACAGCTGGTTAATCAGGGCCCTAGAAATCTATAAAATCAACCAACACCTCAGGCAGTTTCTCGCGCAAATTATGAAAACATGGAAAACCAAAATACGCCTAGAAACACAAACCGAACGGATCCAAACAGAAAAGCTGTACATCAGACGGGCATATTTCAGGGAGACTCGCTCAGTGCTCTATGGTTTTGCCTCTGTCTCAATCCACTCTCAAATATACTAAACAGAACAGAGCATGGCTTCAATATCAGACACCAAAAAGAGAATCAACATAAAATAAACCACCTCCTATATATGGACGACATAAAACTCTACGCTGCCACACAAACACAGCTGAAAGAACTCCTCAAAATCACAGAAATATTCACCTTAGATGTCAATATGGAATTTGGTATAAGTAAATGCAAAGTGCTCCACATCAACAAAGGCCAATGGAAGCACCACCATGAGACAGAAACCATCAACAATGAAACGCTCGATAACATGTTCGATAAAGAAACATACAAATATCTAGGCTTCCAACAAAGCACCAAACTCAACCACACTCACATCAAAACAGAGCTCAGAACCGAATTCAAAAACAGACTGACGAAACTTTTGCAAACAAAACTCAACTCTAAGAATCTCACTAAAGCCATCAACACGTTCGCTATACCTATACTCACATATTCATTTGGTATCATCAAATGGTCACAAACAGACATAGAAAATATTCACATCCTTATACGATCTCAATTCACCAAATACAGGAAATTACACCCCAACGCATGCAAAGAAAGACTTACCATCGAGAGGAAGGCAGGAGGAAGAGGAATTATAGACATCAGATCATTACACACAAAACAAATACAAACACTTAGGAAATTCTTTCACAGCAAGCAAAACCAGCCTCCACACAGCGACAGTGAAAGCAGACAAAAACTACACACCTCTCGACTTAGCCCGGGCAGACCACTCAGCAGACACACACAGTCACACCCAATTACAACAGGAAAAGATGAAAACGTGGTCAGAGAAAACACTCCACGGAAAACACAGATACCACATAGAACAAGACCACGTAAATAAAAAACAATCATACACCTGGTTACAGGATGGGCAGCTATTCCCTGAGACTGAAGGCTTCTTACTTGCCATCCAGGATAAAGTCATATTAACCAGAAACTACCAAAAGCATATCATCAAAGACCCGACTATTGCAGAGGACAGATGTAGGAAATGCCACCAGCAGAAAGAAACGATCGAACACATAACGAGCGGATGTAAAATATTGGCCGGAACAGAGTACACAGCCAGGCATGATTCAGCTGCCAAAGTAGTTCACCAAGCACTGGCCACAACATACAAACTCATAGAAAACACAGATCCCTACTACAAATACACGCCAACATCCATACTTGAAAATGAAGATTACAAGCTCTACTGGGATATCGGTATCCATACAGATAAAACAGTCTCCGCCAATAGACCCGATATTACTTTTCAGTGCAAAAAAGAAAAAGTCACCTATCTAATTGACATAGCTGTCCCCAACGACACAAACATCCAAACGAAATACACAGAGAAAATTTCCAAATACACAGATCTTGCAACGGAAATAAAAAGGCTATGGAAACAAGAAAAAGTCATCATTGTCCCCCTCATTATATCAGCCACAGGCCTTACACCAACAACATTCACACCACACTTAGTACAATTAGGACTCAACACAAACATACACAAAAACATTCAGAAGTCAGTGATTTTGAAAACATGTAACATTGTCAGGTCATTCCTTAATACACAATAGTAATGCATTTGTGCTGACTTGGTTTGCGCCCGTCAGCCAAAATGGAACCACATTGACCAAATGTGAGAAAGAAAAACGAGAACAATCATAATCTATATCTATAATATATATAATGCAACGTCTCTCTGTCTGTCTGTCTGTATGTCCGTTAGTGCGCTTATCCCTCGAGAGCCACTTATCCGATTTACGTAATTTTTTAAATTCACACATTTGTTCTCTGACCAGGTTATAGATATATATTTTATTCCATCTATAATATATATAAAATGCAACGTATCTCTGTCTGTCTGTCTGTCCGTTAGTGCGCTTATCACTGGAGAACCACTTATGCGATTTACGTGCTTTTTTTTTAAACATACGTATGTTCTCTGGCCAGGTTATAGGATATATTTTATTAGATTAGGTGACATAGGGAATAAGTAGTGACGATAATAGTGAATCAAGTCGGAGAAAAGTTAGCCGCTAGCGCATTCTCTTGCAATACACTGCCTAAAGCATTAAATATGGAACAATATCATGTAGCAAAGAATATAATATATGTAAAATGCAACATCTCTCTGTCTGTCTGTCCGTGAGTGCGCTTATCACTCGAGAACCACTTATCCGATTTACGTGTTTTTATAAATTTATACATATGTTCTATATAATTCGATATAATGGGAGATAAGGTGAGATAATGGGAGATAAGGTGAGATAAAGGGAGATAAGTATAAATAATGGAAGATTAGGAGAAATAATGGGAGATAAGCAGAGATAAGTCTAGATAATGGGAGTTATGGTGAGATAATGGGAGATAAGGAGAAATAATGGGAGATAAGGAGAAATATTGGGAGATAAGGGGAAATAATGGGAGATATTTTATTACGTTGGGTAACGTAAGGAATAAGCAGTGACGATAGTAGTGAATCAAGTCCACGCGAGCGGAGCCGCGGGCTCGGCTAGTCATATATATTTTTGAACTCGTGTTTTCATAAGCTTTCATTTGACATCCCACACCTGATAATGTTTTTTTTTCACTTCCGATTTCACCCTCAAACCTACACTAAATTTTGACTTAAAAACCTCTTTAGTCAAAATTGAAATTTCAAAATTACAGGGCTCTGATTGGGCCATCAATCCCTATATTTTTGCTAAATTTCAACTTTCTATGTTATATAGTTTCTGAGAGAATCGGGTGTGATGGACAGACAGACACCGTACGGAACCTTAAATAGGAAGAGAGTGGCTCAACAGACGAATATGTTCGTAACTTTTGTGTACGGAAAAGTAAAAAATAATGAGCTCGGCATTCTCACTCCCCAAATACTTAGAAGGCGTATCAGCTTATTAGTATTGAGGTACGTGCTTATGCACAGAACAATTTTTAAGTTTAATTCACCTTGATTTAAAACACTAGATGCAATAAATCAATTTATCAACATTTATCTGCAGATGCCAGCAAAATAAATGTTTATTAAATTAAATGCTGCTATACTTACAGCTTGTAATCAACAAATTAATTAATTAATATTTATTTGCCGATGCCAGCAAAATAAACGTTTAATAAATTAAATACTCCTAATAAGATATGCTGTGAGCATCGAATATCGCATTTGTAGTGCAAAAATAGACTTCAAGTATTTTAATGGAAATTGTCGATGGATGTAACCCGCTTAATTGCTCCCAAAGCGGTGCATGCTAGGAATACACGTCGCACTAATGCTTCACACCCGTATGAAGTTCAGATTGTCACTCCTCGTACTGCCCTTTTCAAGCAGTCTTTTATATGGAGAACTTCATCCGAGGACTGTGTTTCCCATCAAGTACAGTTTACAGCGATTCAACACCAACGTGAATCGCTTTTTCTGCAAACGCGTGGCTTCTGTAGCGTTTTAGGGATTTCCCTGCAGCACCTAAGCTATGCTCTTAAAAAAAATTGTAGTTTACTTTTCCATGCGAAGACTTTTGTTTTAGTAGCAACATACGACAAGCATTACCAGGTGTACAAGTATGAAATGCGGATTTCAGACAACAGATGGTGTACCAATGCAGTTTGTGCTATAAAAATTTGACACTGCGCCATTTTGTTGGGTCATCAACAAGTGTCAGACGCGCACGAGTGATAAATTGGAAAAGTGTGTGCATAGTGTTGTGTTGTTGTGTTCAATATGTCGAAATTTATACCGAACAAAGAGCATTCGCGGACAGCATTAATTTTTTGTTTTCATTTGAAGAAAACTGCTGTTGAATCATACCGATTACTTCGAGAAGCTTATGGTGAACATGCTCCATCGCAAGATACGTATAAACGATGGTTTCAGCGTTTCAAAAGTGGTGACTCCGATGTTTCAGACAAGGAACGTGAAAAACCGCCAAAAAAATACAAAGATGTGGAATTGCAAGCATTGTTGGACGAAGACGATTCGCAAACACAAAAATAACTCGCCGAGCAATTGGGCGTTAGTCAACAAACTATTTCCAATTGGCTACGAGAGATGGGAAAGATTCAGAAGACCGGTAGATGGGTACAACATGAGTTGAACGACAGGCAAATGGAAAAGCGCAAAAACACGTGTGACATTTTGCTCGCTCGGTAGAAAAGGAAGTCGTTTTTGCATCGTATAGTTACAGGGGATGAAAAGTGGATTTATGTTGAGAATCCCAAGCGCAAAAAATCATGGGCTATACCTAGGCGCACCATCCACTTCGACCGCATAAAGACGATGCTCTGTTTGGTGGGACCAGAGAGGCGTGGTCTATTATGAGCTGTTAAAACCTGGGGAAACGGTTAATACTAAACGTTACCGACAACAATTGACCGATTTAAACCGTTCGCTGCTTGAAAAAAGGCCAGAATACCGAAAGAGGCAACACTGGCGTGGTATTCACAAATTGCCCGTAGAGCATAGTTTGAATAAAGCACTTTTTATCATTCTTCCGAATTTAACATGTTTTTTTAGAAAAAAATCCGCATTTCATACTTGTACACCTGGTATATTATTTTAAACGATTAAAGTGGTCTACTTTATACAGAGCGTCTCTTTAAGAAAAAAAATAGAACGCTAAAGGCATTGACAAACAAGAGACGACAATCGGGGAGCGAAATCCATTGGATATATATATATATATATATATATATATATATATATATATATATATATATATATATATATATATATATATATATATATATATATATATATATATATATGTATTCCACTATAAACAGTTATCCTATTTTTTTATTATTTTAGTCAAGAGTAATCAACAGAATGATACAGAAAATACACAAAATCTTTTCAAACCATTTCCTCATCCCTTTTTCCTTATAGCAATATTCCTAAGAAACTATAGCATCTATTTCTCCTTCAGCTATTAGATGTGTTACAAATTTGAAAGCGATATCTTGTTTCTTTCGAGAGTTATCTGGCCACCATGAAGACAGAATGACAGACGACGGAAATGTATTACTATATTTTTCGTGATTTAATGAATCTATGACTTGAAGAAATGAGAAAACCTCAAAGGATGATCTGTAAAATGATAGTTACACCAATTATACTACTGTTAACTTACCATAAATCGGAATGGGTGGTACTACCACACATCATTTGACTTCCTTTAGAAAATGTTTTATTATCATATCGTTTAAATATCTGAATACGAATCTTTCATACAAGTTTTCATAAATATGTTGCACTGCTTCAATCTGGTGCTATATTTTACTATTATTTAAAAAACTTTTTAGTGTTCCGTATTGGATTTCTAAAAGCTTAGACTCCTCTTAACATAGTAAACTAAAAATTGATAACCGGAGGGAATTGAGGACGATTTTACAAAAAAAGAATGTAACTAAAGAAACTTACACTCGATTTAATAATTGATGATTGGGGGTGATCTTGCGATAAAAAAAAATTCCTTTTTAAGGGTGGGTTTTTCTGTATCCGATGTTTTTCTGTTTTATTACCTTCTACTGAAAACTCTTGTGATATTCTGTTGCAAATTTTAGTTTTTGATGTTGGTCTGTAATAACAGGTTTTAAGAGCGCAAAAGGGTACCGAATGGGAGAGAAGGAGATAAATATCATATGCTATGCCGACGACGCGATACTAATAGCGGAAATAGAGGAGGACGACCTTCAACGTTTATTGCACAGATTTAATAGAATAGCAAAATCGTTTAACATGAGAATCTCCGCAACCAAAACCAAATGTATGACAACCTCCAAAACGTCATTAAGATGCAAGCTTGAACTAGACGGAAAAGTAATCGAGCAAGAAATGAAATTCCGATATCTAGAAATCGAGCTGTTGGGAAATGTTGAATAGGAAATAAGGGACCAAACAATTAAAGCAATCAGGATAGCAGGATGTCTCAATAGCACCATAATAATAAAAATATCAACATCGAAAAAAATCACGAATCTACAAGACCATGATAAGTTCGATAATGACATACACCGCAGAAACAAGGGCGGAAACAACAAGAACAAAAATGATAATGGAGATAGCTGAAATGGGGGTTCTTCGCAAGATCGCGGAAAAGACCTTACGAGATAGAGAGAGAAACCTAAATATACGAAGAAAACATAAGCCAGTGGGTACTAAAAAGAAAGCAAGAATAGGATAATCACATCACACGAATCGAAAATTCAAGAGCAGTAAAGGTAGCATGCGACAAATCACCTTTCGGTCGCAGAAGTACAGAAAGATCTAGAAAAAGATGGATCGACAATTTGGAGGCGGAGAGGGCAGATGTCTAATATGAAACAGGCGATTAGCCTAAAAAAGAAGAAGAAGAAGAGCGTTTATTAGAGTATAGCCAATATTGGAACAATGTCATAGGCTTTATGGACATCTATAAATATAAGATGACAAATTCGATGGCTGGATCAGCGGTATAATAACTAACATTATTGAAAGAGGCCGCGACTAAATTTAACATAAGAAAAAAACCGGTCAAGTGCAAGTGGCACTTGCGCAATTAGTGTTCCGTACGTTGATTGCTTTTAAAATAAAAAATTTTGTTACGGAGGTATAAAATGATTAGTGACTTCACAAAACACACCCTAAATGAGTTTTCAATAAAGTTTATTTCCAATCTTTACTGAAATTGATGACCTTGAAATTTTTGTTTTTTTTTTATATACCAGATAAATTATTAAAGGTAATGCACTCGTGATAATTTTCGTTCAATCTACACCCCGTGGAGAATATTCCAGAATTTTTTCAAAATTTTTCGATAAGTACTTTTCGAGATAAGGCGGGTGGACAGCGATTTTTTAACGATTTTTTAAAAATAATGCAAAGAGAAGTGCGCGCAAGTATTACATTATATTTATATTTTTTACTCGTGTTTTCATAACCTTTCATTTGACACCACATTTGATGACCTAGTAAAAAAATTTTTTTTTCACTTCCTATTTCACCCCCCAAAACTAACCCCTTAAGTCAAAATTTAACTTTCAAAACTACATGGCTCTGATGAGGCCATCAATTCCTATATTATTATCAAATTTGAACTTCCTATGACAAATAGTTTCGGAGAAAATGGGGTGTGACTAGAGATCGGATTATATGCATTTGCATATTTTCATATGCATTTGCATATTTAGACCATTCTTACCGATTATTGCATATTTTACTCAAAATTTAGTAATGATGCATATTTTCCCTATATTTACAATATTTCTCGGTATTACTAGGCAATTGAATTGCTCAGGGTATTGTTAATGTCGCCGTCTGGAATCGATCTTATCGCCGGAACATTACCTGCAATAGTCTAAACATCGATTAGGTTATAGTGCCAAGGGAATACCCAAAATTACGACGGTATTTTATTCCTTTGTTTCTTGGTCGGGATATTAACTAATAAGTAGTTAGTTTCTAAGAATATTTGTTTGAGCGTGGATCAAATAAACAATTTTCTCGAAGACGAATTTTTATTTTAAAAGAAGATATCAGTTTTAAAATTATTGTTGACGCGCTTGCATCAGTGTAGTCTTTTTGCAATTTTTAACGTGTTGTGTTAAAGTTTAACGTGTACCATGCCACCCGCAAAAAAGTGTCTCTTCGTGGGTAGCTGATTATCCTGGAACATTTACATACGACGGAAATGTTTTATATTGTCGAGTTTGCGAGAGAAAAATGTTTCGTGCATAAAAAAGTTTCAAATTGACCAGCATGTCAAGACAAGTCTTCATATCGAAGGATTGCAAAAAAAGGCCCACGACAACTTATAACAGCAGCAAGTAGCAGTGATTCCACTTCTATAGGCAAACAAAAAACCACTTTAGCATGGATTTATGTGAAGCATTGGTTGCAAGTAATATTCCTCTCCACAAACTTACAAATCCTACATTCAAAGATTTTCTGCGAAAATATTGCCTGAATCAAAAAATACCAAACGAATCAACACTGCCTACAAATTACATACCAACAATTTACCAACATGTTCTGGAAGAAATACGTAATGAACTTAAGGATAACATTATTTGGATTTCAGCTGATGAAACTACCGACAGTTGTGGTCGCTATATGGCGAATTTAATTGTGGGTGCATTAAGATTAGAGCCTTCTTCTTTCTTTTAAAAAATGTTAAATAATTGTTAATTAAATTTAAACATCGTCGACAACTTGTTAATTTTATGCTGATTTTGAAATAAAAAACTAAAAATTACTACTTTTATTATTATTTAATATTGCATATTTTGACCCTTTTCATGCATATTTTAAGCATTTTTCATGCATATTTGCACGCATATTTCAAGATTTTTTATGTTGCATATAATCCGGTCTCTATCTATGACAAATAGTTTCGGAGAAAATCGGGTGTGACAGACAGATGGACAGACAGACACCGAAGTCATCTTATAAGTGTTCCGTACGGAACACTAAAAACGCTTGTAGGCTTTTCGAAAAAAAAAAATCATATGAATTTACAGTATTATTTTGATCCGATCTACACGATAACTAACTAAGGTATGTTTCACCTTTTTTTAGTACACCCTGTATTATAGATTTTAAAAATTTATGGACATAGTAATATATAGGTATACATACTTAAAACAAATGTCAAGGTAAAAAAGAAGAAATAGAATATATATATTTCCGCTATAGAAAGAATATTACCTTTTCGGAATAAATATTGTTTAATGAGTTTTTAATTATTAAGAAACCTGCTTATGTGAAATATAACAAAGCAATAATATTGCTTATATCCTTATGTTTTAAGAAATAACAGCGAAAGTTAAACTCAAAAATGTGCATACGTTAATATAGTATTTCAGTTTCGAGGTAGTTGGGTTAAAACTGCTTAACGTAAGGTATATAATCAATTCTGATGATCAGATCAGATAAAAAAATGGATCTTTATCTAAACAACTTCTTTAATATGCGACATTTTCATTAGTTTCATAACTCGCTTAATTAAGTGATGTTTAGCAAACGTTGATGAAGGGAAACCATTACTTTAATTGTTACGTGCATTTTCTTGTAAAAGATTTCTTTTTCATATGCAGCGCATTTTAATAGTCCACCGATAATCCTTAAATAATAACCGAGTCCTATATGTGTACAAAGTAATTTTCGTACCCTTATAAACCAAACCAAAATTTTTTCACCCCCCAAAACTAATTCCTTAAGCCAAAATTTAACTTTCAAACCTACACGGCTCTAATTGGACCATCAATTCCTATATTTGTGCTAAATTTCAACTTCCTATATCAAATAGTTCCGGAGAAAATCAGGTGTGACAGACACCGAAGTAATCCTAAAATGTTCCGTACGGAACACTAAAAATGGTGGTTGTTTCTATGCGATGAATTTATCGAGCCTTTGTTCGATCTGTTCAACTGACATGAACCAAGAATACATCGTTAACGTAATATATTATTAGCGATCACCAATATGTCTTTCACAAACATAGATCAACAGGAGATCTTCTGACTTAACACATGTTTGGAACAACGCAATTGAACATTTTGGAGAATCTCGAGCGGTTGCTCTTGACATATCCGAGGCATTCGACCGTATTTGGCACGATGGGCTGTTGGCTAAGCGCTCTTATGGTATGTCTGAAAAGTTCTGTTTGTTGCTCTCATGTTTTCTCGGGGAGCATTCTTTGCGAGTGGCAGTCGACGGAATTTTTTCTAACAACTTCACTATCAACGCCGGTGTGCCCCAAGGCTCCATACTGTCTCCTACTCTATTTCTCATTTACATTAACGATCTGCTGGAAAAGACCGGGAATCCAATCTACAGCTTTGCAGATGACAGTGCGCTTATCAGTTCATCATTTTAAACGCTCGGATATCGGCTACTCAGACGAATATCCGCAGACAGCAGGAAGTCATTTAACTTAACAAAGACCTGGAAGAAATTCTATCTTGGAGCGACATTAACCAAGTGGAATTTAACGCCCCAAAAACTAAAAAAGTTAAAGTTGCTGAACCCGACATAGTTATGTCGGGGCACTCCATTCCTCTAACATCGACACTCAATTTGTTGGGCGTTAATTTGGGAGCAAATATGTCCTGGCATGAACATGTTGCAGGCATAGCAAGGAGAGCTTCTCAAAAGTTGGACATATTGTTTCGAGCCAGAAAGCTTTACACTCCCCAACAACTGTTAATTCTTTACAAAGCTTAAATTCGACCAACTATGGAATACTGTTCCCATGTTTGGGGCTCCGCTCCCAAATATACACCGCATTTGTTGGATTGTATTCAGAGAAGAGCTGCTCGTCTTGATTGGAGATCCAGATTGACCGGCGGCCTTGATTCGTTGGAACATCGAAGAACGGTTGGCGACTTGAGCCTATTCTACAAGTATCTTCATGAAAAGTGTAGATAAAGATGTAGCCCGCTTAATTCCTCCCAGAGTAGTGCATGTTACCAATACACGTCGCGCTAATACTTCACATCCGTAGGAGGTTCAGCTTGTTACTCCTCGTACAACGCTTTTCAGGCAGTCTTTTATATGGAGAACATCATCCCATTGAAATAATTTGCCCAGGACCGTGTTTCCCACCGAGTACAATTTACAGCGATTCAAGAACAACATGAATCGCTTTTTCCGCACACATGTCGCTCCTGTAGCGCCTTAGGGACTTCCCTGCAGCACGTGTGCTAGACTCATAAAAAAAAAACGTGATATATAAAATATATTAGTTGTTCCACTCTGTACATTCATTATTTTATCAATGTTTAATGTTCCGTTAAATTTTGTGTCAATATAATTTTAAACATTCAAATGATAAGCTTTATTCTTGTGTCATAGTAATCCTGGTAGATTTATATTGTTATATATATTTTTTGCGGTTGAGTGAAATAATAACGAGAAGTGAATATTAAGTCCTAGTGTTTGTCTAATTTGTGATGTTGGCAGCTTTTAAGTAACTGAAATTGAAATAATGAAATGTAAGTTTTTGGTGGTGGAAATAATTAAATTGGCAATTTCTGAAAAGGCACTTCTTGAAGTTGTATTTTTAGACGTTTTCTCAATAATCTATACTTCAATTACCTCAAATTACTCAATACCGGTTTTCAAACAGGAGTGTTCCTTCGACATGATAATAGTGTTTTTTTTTTACTCTAAAAAAAAATGAATTCTAAGTGATGTCTGCTAAACGAAATTGCTATTTCAATTATATATATGTGGTGGTGGCTCTAAAAGGGGACAAGACCTGGTTTTAGATTAATTTATTAGTGTTATATTTATGGTAAGATCTTACTACTTTTCTATAAATAAAATACATTAAAAAATTAATATTAATTAATAAAACTCGGAACATTTTAATGTGACAATGAAATGAAACAGTTTTCATAATTTCCCAAATTTTTAGGAAAAAAATGTAACGAGACGTTTAAACTGTGATGAAAGTTATTTCTCTGCCACCCCGCCTAAAACCTGGCTACAGCACTGGTAACGCTATTGGCACCAAACTCGTGTTTTCTTTTGATAATATTGGAATAGTTTGCAATAAAAGAATTATAAATTAAAACAATAATGTTAAATATTTTAGGTTTTGGAGTGGCCTGTGCATTTCTACTCATTGTCGTAGAACCATCTGTGTATGGGTAAGTTACTATATCCATCATCTTACCAAACGTTCCCCTACGATAGTTAATTTGAAGGTATTGAGATTATCATTGATATTACCTTTAATTAATGTTTTGGAGCTGACTAATTGATCATTTTTTGTATTTAATTTCATCTTTTATCTTATCTATATCCTCTCTAGGTGATCATAATAAATTCTTGCGGTTAAATCGTGAATTAATAGCCACAGTAAAAATTGGTGAATTTCCTAATTAACAAGGGTTTAAAAAAATATTTTTTAAAAGAAACTTATTTCAATTAATTTTTAAGAAAACGGAATTTTGGAATAGAAATTAGGAATGGTGAACAATGTTTACTAGAGACCGGATTATATGCATTTGCATATTTAGACGATTCTCACCGATTATTGCATATTTTACCCAAAATCTAGTAATGATGCATATTTTCCCTATATTTACAATATTTCTCGGTATTACTAGGCAATTGAATTGCTCAGGGTATTGTTAATGTCGCCGTCTGGAACCGATCTTATCGCCAGGATATTACTTGCAGTAGTCTAAACATCGATTAGGTTATAGTGCCAAGGGAATACCCAAAATTACGACGGTATTTTATTCCTTTGTTTCTTGGTCGGGATATTAACTGATAAGTAGTTAGTTTTTAAGAATTGTTTGAGCGTGGATCAAATAAACAATTTTCTCGAAGACTAATTTTTATTTTAAAACAAGATATCAGTTTTAACATTATTGTTGACGCGCTTGCATCAGTGTAGTCTTTTTGCAATTTTTAACGTGTTGTGTTAAAGTTTAACGTGTACCATGCCACCGGCAAAAAAAGTGTCTCCTCGTTGGTAGCTGATTATCCTGGAACATTTACATACGACGGAAATGTTTTATATGGTCGAGTTTGCGAAAAAAATGTTTCGTGCACAAAAAAGATTCAAATTGACCAGCATGTCAAGACAAGTCTTCATATCGCAGGATGGCAAAAAAGGCACACGACAACAACTTATAACAGCAGCAAGTAGCAGTGATTCCACTTCTATAGGCAAACAAAAAAACCGCTTTAGCATGGATTTATGTGAAGCATTGCTTGCCAGTACTATTCCTCTCCACAAACTTACAAATCCTACATTCAAAGGTTTTCTGCGAAAATATTGCTTGAATCAACAAATACCAGACGAATCAACACTGTGTAAAAATTACATATCAACAATTTACCAACATGTTCTGGAAGAAATACGTAATGAACTTAAGGATGACATTATTTGGATTTCAGCTGATGAAACTACCGACAGTTTGTGGTCGCTATATTGCGAATTTAATTGTGGGTGCATTAAGATTACAGCCTTCTTCTTCCTATTTGGTAGCCTGCAAAGAACTTGACAGGACAAATCATTCTACGATCGCCAGATTTGTGAATGAGGGTATTAAAAAAATATTTCCTGAATCTTCTGCAGATGAATGAGTGTTTATATTTCTCTCAGATGCTGCTCCCTATATGATCAAGGCAGCCAAAGTCCTCCAAGTATTTTATCCAAATTTAATTCATGTGACGTGCTTTGCTCACGGAGTCCATCGACTCGCTGAAGAAGTACGATCCACGTTTGGAAATGTAAATAAACTGATTTCATCAGCAAAGAAAGTGTTTCTTAAGGCACCTGCTCGCAATAACGCCTATAAAGAAAAACTGCCAAATGTACCTTGACCTCCCGAACCAGTGGTAACTCGATGGGGAACATGGATTGAAGCTATACTATTTTACAATGAACATTTCGAGGTCATCAAAGGTGTAGTAAATGACTTCGATAGTGCAGAGGCTATGGCAGTTCGTCAATCCAAGGAAGCATTTAACGATTCTGATATTTAAAAAAAAAACATAGCTTTGATTAGCACTCACTTTTCCCACATACCTGCGGGTATTAAAAAGCTTGAAACTCGAGCTTTGGCGTTGACCGAATCAATTCAGTTAAAGAATAAAATCCGTCAAATAAACTCCACATTGACAGATGTATTCCCGCGTAGAGTTAAAGAAAAGTTTGAAAACATTTTGTGCAATAACCCAGGCTTTGAACTTTTCTGTCAAATTGATAGTTTTATTAATGGGACGGGTGAACTTTTGCCAGAAACAATAAGTGCTAACATAGCACCCAAATTCAAATACTGCCCAGTTACTTCAGTGGATGTGGAACGGTCTTTTTCCACTTATAAAAATATTTTAAGTGATCGAAGACACAATCTTACTACCCAACATTTGAAACAATACCTTATTGTTTACATGTACAAGAATACAAATGTTAAATAATTGTTAATTAAATTTAAACATCGTCGAGAACTTGTTAATTGTATGCTGATTTTGAAATAAAAAACTAAAAATTACTACTTTTATTATTATTTAATAACCTGAACTAACCTGAACACATAGGTAGTAGTTGTTTGCAGAAATGTCCGTGTCCTTTTAAGTTTTTACAAAAATAATGAAAGAAGAAAATTTTTTTGATACAGATCATTTTATTGTTTCTCAAAATATTCTCCTTTAAGATTTATACACTTTTGCGTGCGTTCGAACCGATTCGCGAAGCATTTTTGCCATTCTGAAGTTGGTATCTCAAGAGCATGGTTTTGAAAGGATTCAGTTTCTTGAGGTGATGAAAATCATTGTCCACGCATTTTTTTTTTGACATTCGGGAACAAAAAGAAGTCGTTAGGCGATAAATCAGGTGAATAAGGACAATGAGACATTAGTTCGATGTTTTTCTCCGTCAAATAATCAATTGTTTGACGTGCTGTGTTAGAACTGGCATTGTCATGATGAAGAATGATGCGACGTCTTCGGTTGGTTTTTCTGATTTCATCGATGACTTCTGGTTGTTGTATACCATATATATATATATATATATATATATATATATATATATATATATATATATATATATATATATATATATATATATATATATATATACACCATACCATATGGTGTAGGGCAGTTATACATTTTCCTTTTTTCCCCTCTCAATCTCCACATATAAACTTCTTCTATCTGTCGTCTCTTTTTTTTTGCCATTTTCACTGTTTCTTTCCAGGATTTTCTCTTCTCCTTAAGTATGCCTCAAATACTCCTATTTCAGGTCTGTCTAGGTCTTCCTCGCTTCTGTTTTCTCTGTATTCGGACTTCATACACTTGTTTCACCTGTCTATCATCCTTCATTCTCTGTATATGTCCCCACCATCCCATCTGTCTTTGTTGTACATAATTGCTTGTACTTTCAGCCTTCTCCTTATTTCAGTATTCCTTATTCTGTCCTTCCGTGTAACTCCTTGTACTGGTAGGTGTTTCATTTCGACGGCTTGTATCTTGTTTTTCTACCTATCTGTTAGGGTCCGTGATTCACATCCATATGTTAGGATTGTCCTATAAATTGCTTTGAACACTTTTATTTGTATTTGTTTCATCACTTCTTTCTTTCTAATGAATTATTATTTATTGCATAGTAAAGTTTGTTCGTTTTTTCAATTCTTTCATTAATTTCTTTGTCTTGTTTTCCAGTTTTATCCATTATCACTCCCAAATACTTGTACTGTTCCACTTGTATTGTATTCCCTTGTATATAAATATTCGTTTGTTTGTTTTCCGTTGTCATTACTTTTGTTTTATCTATATTAATTTTCATACCTTCTTCTTTAAACGCTTTAATCTAAATATCGAGGTTTCCTTGTAATTGTCTCCCATTTTCCGCCACTAGCACAATATCATCAGCAAAGGCCGCTTCAGATATTTCTGTTCTTTTTAGCTTCCAGAATTCAATTGTCATTTTTTTCACTTTTATTTCGCGTTTCTTAATTATTTCATCCATGTATACGCTGAACAATGTTGGGCTCAAGCTTCCTTCCCGCCTCAAACCTTCTTCTGTTGTAAATCCCGCCGACTTCATGTTGTTTTTATTACATACTGCATATTGTTGCTGTATATTCCCTTTATGATTCTTATTGTCTTTTTGTTGATTCCCTTGTTTTCTAGGCTTTTCCACACTTTATTTCTCGGCACACTGTCAATTGCTTTTTCTAAGTCTATGAAAGCAAGGTGTAGACTTTTATTTTGTTTTGATATTTTTTCGATAATCTGTTTCAGTGTAAATATGTGGTCTTAATCCACTTTACGATTCCGATAGTTGCGGTTCTATTACTTTCTTTATCTTATTGTTAATAAATTTTGACAATTGTGTTCAGTATAGTAATTCTTCTGTAATTATTGCAATCCTTGTGATCTCCCTTTTTGTTGATTGGTGTAATAAACGATATTCCCCATTCGGCCGGAAATTTTTACTTCTTCTCATGCATTATTGTTGTTGTTGTATACCATTCAGCATTAACTGTTCTTCGATCCTCTAAAGCAATGATTGCAACATGTCCAGTATAACCAAAGAAACAACCGATCATTTTCATAGAAGTGCTTCGCGAACGAACCATTTTTGTTGGATTCGGTTCATCATGGAACACCCAAACATCTGATAATACTGATACGAATATATCCAAGTTTCGTCTCCTGTTATGATATTGTATACGGATTTTGAATCTCCTCGGTCGAATTTTTTGAGCATTTTCTTATACCAATTGACATGAGCCCGTTTTTTGAATTTCGGTCAAATTATGCGGAATCCATCGGGAACAGGTCTCTTCCCTCCTCTTCAATCATGTTGCGCACAGCATCGATGTTTTTTAGAATAACAACTGATTTTGGTCGACCTTCACGAAATTCATCGTTGACGGAACCACGACCGTGACGAAATTCTGAACAAAGCCATTCGAGGCATTGTTGTTGAGTTAGGTCTTTACTAAAATCGTAAAAAAATAATCCAACGAAAAAAACCACGTGAAATTTCCTTTTGTTCACAAAACTGTTTTTTAAACACTCAGTATAAACAAACTACTCGGCCAATTTCTGAGCTGCCACTGTTTTAACAATAACAAATGTCATATTTTACAACAATGGTAATGTTATATTTCAATAGCGCAATCTAGTGGTCGTTTGCAAAAATTTAAAAGGCGGCCCTCGTACAAAAACGAATGTTTCGGCACTTGGACGACGTTGATTGGTATTACGGCATCCTCGCAGATGCCATAATACTTATCAACGATAATAAGATATAAAAAAGGTAAAATCCCTACTCAGGCGAGGAGGTGAACAATAAAAAAAGCATGCGAAGTGTGAGTTTTTTCACGATTACAATACGTCCTTCCAAAAATGAATAAAAAAGACTGGACAGGTACTTATCTTTCGACAATAATAATTCACTTATGATATGACTTTCATTAAACATGGATATTAGCAATAATTAATATTGAAGATTATAGTGAGGTGAAAACATTTTTTATAATGACTCAGACTCAATATTATTTGTTACGATAAATATATGACTAATACTTTCAGAATTAGCCAGCGCTGATAATACAGAAGGGGTATACTATCAGAATTTTCTTTGACACATTTTTAATGTCTCCTTTGAGGGACAATCATATTAGCCCTTTATGTCGCAAAATGAAAAGAATAATTATCGTGTGTCTGTTTTTATAAAACGTGTCCTAAATGACCCTTTCTTGTTTAAAGCGCTCCAGTACTAATGCATTCATAAACCTGTCTACCCAACTCATTCTTATTACCTCTTGCACCGCATGCTGATTGATCCTATGCGTCATTTTTCCTCCTTCTAGTGTTTTACTTCCCTTGTTAAAGGAAGTACTGTATTCGTGAAATAATCATCTTCAGAGATATTTGTATTTCTTTAGGTTTTCAAGTCCCTACATTAAGAAGGTTGTTAGAAGGGTTGCCTCGTATTATAAACAATCATTTCAGGTCTTGTGGAGTCGGGAACTTTGAAAATCGTGGTATTTTCTGACTATTGTCAATTATTTGTGATCAAACAACATGAGGTTGGCGAGGAGGTTAGAGAAATTGCAGTTGTTATGCGTTCTTTTCGGAGTTTTTGGTAGTAGGAAATGTGAAAATTCTGTTATTAGTATTCTGTACGGAGCACTTATAAGCTCACTTCGGTATCTGTCCGTCGTCTGTCACACCCGATTTTTTTTTAACTGAAAGGGTTAGTTTTGAGGGGGGGTGAAATCGGAAATGAAAAAAAAAAAAATACCAGGTCATCGAGTGGAGTGTCAAATAAAAGCTTCTAAAAAGACGATTTCAAAAGTATATATAATGTAATACTTGCGCACAATTATCTTTGTATTATTTTTAAAAAAGTGCGTAAAATCGCCGTCACCCCCCCCCCCCTTATCTTGAAAAGTACTGATCAAAAAATGTTGAAAAAATTCTGGAATATTCTCTACAGGGTGTAGATTGAAGGAAAATTATCACGAGTGCATTAACTTTAATAATTTGTCTGGTATATAAAAAAAAAAAAAAATTCAAGGTCATCAGTTTTCACTAAAGATCGGAAAAAAAAAAACTCATTTGAAATGTTTTTGTGAAGTCACTGATCATTTTATACTTCAGTAACAAATATTCTTATTTTAAAAACGTTCGGAACACTAATGGCACTTGCACCGATTGTTGAAGCTTTTATAAGGATAGACGGAAAAAAAGTTTCTTTGAAATCTAGATTAATTAGCTTAGTAAGAGGTGATATTATTAAATTCTTTACGTACTTGATTAATTTAACGTTCAATCCACATATGTCGCGACTATTTTATATATATTTATATATATATATATATATATATATATATAATATATATATATATATATATATATATATATATATATATATATCTTAGGAAAGCAACGGAAAAACCACCTAGTAGATACACATTTCTCAGGGAATTCATGATTATTGCTGATAAATGCAACAGTCCCGAGTACAGGTGCGCCTTTAATGGGGCAAAGGTGTTAAGAATCTCCTGATAAGCTAAAATAAAGTTGAACCCATCGAAAATATATAAGATAGGTACATGAAACGTGAGGAGTATAATAATAACTGAAATAACAATTGAAGGGGGTTCCCACCACCCACTCCACCTCCTGTCCTTTATGAGTGCCCGAAGATGTCCCATTTATATATTAATCAAAAGAAAATTTCGCCCTTCAATTATTCTCCTGTTTCCATATTTATTGGATGTTTTGTGAGAGATGCCCTCTCTATTTTTGGGTCTATACCCGGGGATACCTTTAACTCACTACGTTGAGATGCACGACACCATAAGAGAGATGGAGAGATTAGAGATCAGTATCCTTGGAGTGAGTGAAATGCGTTGGCCTGGTTCCGGAAAAAAACAATAATGGATGAGTATGCTGTATTTTATGCGGGAGATGACAGCTCACAATACAAAAATGGGAGTAGCCTTAATAGTGTCACATGAAATAGCAAAATCCATTACGAATGTAATTCAGTTTTTCGACAGAATAATAATTGTGATTTCATTATTGAACGTTTGGTCACGGTATAGGCAACTAAACATACAATTAAGAGTATAACGAGTTGCCTATATCGAACTTTTACGTTTTGGCGCGACATCTATTAATCAGTAGCTAATTAAAATTTGAAGTTCTTAACATCCATATCCTAAATTGTTTAAGGCTGAAAAGTTTGATTCATTTATAGTATGCAACCAGATATACCCTCGTTTGCCTAGAAAATTATGGGTTATGTTTTTAATAAACGAGAACTTTCGAAAAGTTGTTAATTTATGAAGCTCACGTAAAGTGAAATAGCAATTTACGAAATAGTAGCAGCAGTAGTATATTTTTTTGTAATATAAATGCAAAATTTGTAGTCTACTAGCTCCTAAGCTGATTTACTCTCCTAATTATTGATTAATTTTAAACGTAAATTTTCGCACCAAAATTTGGGATATTTTATCAGGATTGTAGAAACTCGAGGAGGTATTTTATGTATTAAGAGCAGAAAAAAATACCTCCTTGCATTTCTACACTTTTAATACAAATTTCTATTGGTTCATTTTAAATGCAAATTTTCGGAACGAAAATTTGAGATATTTTATCGGGAATACAGAAACGTGAGGAGGTATTTTATGATCCGGAGCAGAAAACTACCTCTTTGCAGTTATACTCTCCTAATACAAAAATTTCAGTTCGTTCATTTTAAATGTAAATTTTCGGAATGAAAAATACAGAAACGCAGGAGCAGAATAATACCTCCTTGCATTTCTACTCTCCTAATACAAAATTTCGATTGGTTCATAGTAAACGCAAATTTTCGCAACGAAAATTTGGGATGTCTTATCAGGAATACAGAGACACGAGGAGGTATTTTATGTATCAGGAGCAGAAAAATACCTCCTTGCTTTTCTACTCTCCTAATACGCAAATTTTTTAAACTAAACTTTGGTATGTGTTATCAGGAGTACAGAAACGCAAGGAGGTATTTTATGTATCAGGAGCAGAAAAATACCTCCTTGCTTTTCTGTTCTCCTGATATGCAAAGTTTCGAAAAGAAAATTTGGAATGTGTTATCAGGAGTATAGGAACGCGAGGAGGCATTTTATGTATCAGAAGCAGCAAAATACCTCCTTGCTTTTCTACTCCCTTAATACGCAAATTTTCGAAACTAAACTTTGGTATGTGTTATCAGGAGTACAGAAACGCGAGGAGGTATTTTATGTATCAGGAGCAGAAAAATACCTCCTTGCTTTTCTACTCTCCTAATATGCAAATTTTCGCAACGAAAATTTGGGATGTGTTATCAGGAGTACAGAAACGCTAGGAGGTATTTTGTGTATCAGGAGCAGAAAAATATCTCCTTGCTTTTCTACTCCCCTAATACGCAAATTTTTGAAACTAAACTTTGGTATGTGTTATCAGGAGTACAGAAACGCAAGGAGGCATTTTATGTATCAGGAGCAGCAAAATACCTCCTTGCTTTTCTACTCCCTTAATACGCAAATTTTCGAAACTAAACTTTGGTATGTGTTATCAGGAGTACAGAAACGCGAGGAGGTATTTTATGTATCAGGAGCAGAAAAATACCTCCTTGTTTTTCTACTCTCCTAATACGCAAATTTTCGCAACGAAAATTTGGGATGTGTTATCAGGAGTACAGAAACGCTGAGAGGTATTTTGTGTATCAGGAGCAGCAAAAAATACCTCCTTGCTTTTCTACTCCCCTAATACGCAAATTTTTTAAACTAAACTTTGGTATGTGTTATCAGGAGTACAGAAATGCGAGGAGGTGTTTTATGTATCAGGGAGCAGAAAAATACCTCCTTGCTTTTCTACTCTCCTAATACGCAAATTTTCGCAACGAAAATTTGGGATGTGTTATCAGGAGTATAGGAACGCGAGGAGGCATTTTATGTATCAGAAGCAGCAAAAATACCTCTGTGCTTTTCTACTCCCCTAATACGCGAATTTTCGAAACTAAACTTTGGTATGTGTTATCAGGAGTACAGAAACGCGAGGAGGTATTTTATGTATCAGGAGCAGAAAAATACCTCTTTGCATTTCTATTCTCCTAATACAAAATTTCGATTGATTTATTTTAACAGCAAATTTTAGAACGAAAAAATTACAGAAACGCTAGGAGGTATTTTATGTGTCTTTCTGTGGCAATAGCTATATTTTTGTGGCGTAAAGGATAAATAAAACAAATTCTAAACAAAAAAATCTTTATTACTATTAAAACACCTATTAAATACAGTATATTTACAAGATACAACAAACCATTAAAAATAAATAAAGCTGAACAATTGTATATATACGTCTATCGAGAAAATTTGACAGGAAAAAAAAAACAATTTTTTTTCTAAATAAATATAAAATATAATTAAACCAATGACATATTTAACAATAACTATTCTTTTCTTTTTTTAACTTAATTTTTAATACAAAATATACAAATAGAAAACCTATAGATAAGTCGAGGATTGGGCTGATGAACCGTCGGTTTCGACTTGACCGATTATTTGGTATAAATACTGTCTTGAGAAAATAAAAGGGAAATATAATTTATTCTTTTTCCATGTATTTCCTCAAGACGTACAATCTTTCTTTACATATATCGTCGGTTTTTAAAATATAAAAAATTCAGAACTACATATGTTACTATAATACTCCTAAATGTGACTCGGTAGTCTTGTTCTTTTTAAATAAACTAAAGCTACAGTTTTCTAATTCTTCTTCACAAAAAAATATATTTACAAAAAAAAAATAATTTTAAAGTCACATAGTAGGTAAACCCAAAAAGACAAAAGTTTCATCAAAACGTTGCATTTTACACTGCTAAAAAGCACGTATCACTCTATTTAAAACCAAACACAACACTCGCCAATATTAAGACAGTTTGCAGTCTAGATGTAAAAGGAATTCTACTTTTGAAGAAACCTACCTTAAGTGCAAAGTTTGGACACTGGGGAAAAAATGACATACAGAAGGATTTAATCTGGCGCTACACAAGAATTTTGGAACTCAGTTGGCTAAATTGGATCACAAACAAAGTTTTGAATGAGTCAAGGAAGGACTATTTGGAAACTCTTATGGATAAGATGAGAAGAATAATCAGACACATTTCTGAAACATGGTGAGCTAACACAATTACTTGTGAATGTGGGAGAATAGACACATTTATATAAACTAAAGTATACAGGTCAGAAAAGGATATAAATTAGTTTCAAGAGTAAAGTAATAAAAAAATGTGGAAATGTAACATTTTGTGACTTTAACTAGCCTAGGATTACATGGCTTTGTGTTTATAATGGACATATTTGTATATATATATATCCATATATATCACAAGACCTGGTAACGCCGAGCCAGCCATTTGACATGGGGGTTGTCCCGCGAACCGATCCATAGTTTCCCCGACCTTCCCCATAAGTTGCGTTCGTTCACCCCCGCTTTGCTTATGATTATAGGCCGGGTACTTCTTAGACTCAGTGACCAAGTTTCTTTATGGTCGACTACGTTCTAGGACTGACCAACCCCCCTCCAGGGAACGAAGGTTGGACCACCGAACCGCCGCCTGAGGTGAACTGCACAGGGCCTAGTACGTGTGTATTTTGGCCTTGATTAGCCGCCCTGGCACCCGGTCCTGTTAACTGACCATGAAACAGTCGCAAAACGTTAATTTCCACGTATGAAAATATGACGGTGACGGAAAGCAGCCCCCCCCCCCCCTGCAAATAGAGAAATCAGTGGATTCTGTATGCCAGTGTCGCATCAGTCAAAGGTTTAAATTTTGATGATTCAATTCGGAAGCATGCAGCTTAGCGTACTGTGGAGGAAGAGCTACTGATTGAAATCAAGGAAAAAAGAACCATTTGGATAATGATACACAAACATTTTTAGACCCAAAAGTTTTACAGGTACTTGTTAAAGAAAAGTAGCCCGACTAGAACAAAAAAAATAAACTAATTTATTGATGTCAACTAGTTAAAGGGCATAGCTACACTAAGCTACAGAGAAATGATAAATTTTGTTGACAAATGCTGAAGACGAAGAGTTGCATTTATCTAGGAATGGGAAGATGAAGAGTTACATCTCTCTAGGAAACAGAAAATGAATAATATAATTAACAAGACTACTTAGAAATACAAGTGTTAAAATAAGTGTTATCGTAACAAGAAAAATAACTGAGAAATAATAATCTCCAACAATAAAAATTTTCAGAAGCATATTACTGAATAGAGCGAGTGCTGTACTCAGTTTTAAAAAACTATACTTTTGTTCCAATGCGTCCTCAACTGTTTTTCTTTTTGAGTTTACCACTGTATTGACTTTTAATTTGCTTCATATATGTGGAGTTTGTTTTTATTATTTATTAATATTTCGTATTTTAAACCTACTTTTAAGCTGCAGCAAATATATAATCACAAGAAATCTATAAAATGAGTGAAACTGTGGGCCAAACTAAAATAGTCTTAGTTGATAATTTTTTTAAAATATTTTTGGGTATGCGGTGGAGGTAAAATTCTTTTCCAGAAATGTTTTCTAATTTTAAAAAATTAATAATAGATAAACCCAAAAGAAATTAAGTTGTAAAGGAACGGTAGATTTAACATCGTTGCCCAGCAGGACCCTGCTAGCCAAGGAAGCTTTTTAACAGAAAAGAAAAAGATTTTCAAACAATTTTGACACAGGAATTTGAAGTTATTTCTTGAAAGCAAACGCGAAGAGCATTTTATCAACGGACACTGAGAGAAAAAAAAAGGCATGTAGAAGTCTGAGATACAGTCTTACAGAATAATGATGACGCTAAGTTGGGTAAATTGGGGGGTCAGAAACCAAAAAGTATTGAGTCGAAACTATTGAAGAATGCTTTGGAAAAATTTACAGTTAATTACTAATAATAGACACATTCTGAAACATGGAGGCCAAGACAGTCACTTGAGAAGTGAAAGTCGGATAATAGACACATCTGTCTTGGTTACTGGCACCTGGATATAAAGAGAAGAAGAAAAAGGCATAATTCTGAATGTGATGCTACAAAAGAGTGATAAAGCTAAATTGAGTAAATTGGATGACAAACAAAGAAGTATTAAATTGTGTCAACGAAACATTATTTCAGAAATTTTAGAGATATGAAGATAATTGGACACATTCTGAAACATGGTGGGTTAACACAATTACTTGTGAAGGGAATATTAAAGAATGGATACATGTATATAGTCTAAGTGATACAAATCAAATATAAGAGTGTAAGAAAATTATAGAGATGATGATGGAACTGTGGAGGGCTTTTCTAGATAAAAGGAAGTATACTTTTGAAGTACTAAGTTTGGACACTGGGATATAAAAAAAAAACGGCATACAGTAGGATTTAATGTGATGTTACACACTAATCTGAAACATGGTGGGCTAACACAATTACTTGTCCATGTGGGAGAATAGACACATTTATATAAACTAAAGTATATAGGTCAGAAAGTGACATAAATTATTTCAAGAGAGTAGAAGAGAGCCAATGACGGAGAACTGGATTCAAAAGCATAAAGTAATAAAAAAAAAATGTGGAAATGTAACATTTTGTGACTTAACTAGCCTAGGATTACATGGCTTTGTGTTTATAACGGACATATTTGTATGTATATATCCATATATATCACAAGACCTGGTAACGCCGAGCCAGCCATTTGACATGGGGTTGTCCCGCGAACCGATCCATAGTTTCCCCGACCTTCCCCATAAGTTGCGTTCGTTCACCCCGCTTTGCTTATGATTATAGGCCGGGTACTTCTTAGACTCAGTGACCAAGTTTCTTTATGGTCGACTACGCTCTAGGACTGACCAACCCCCCTCCAGGGAACGAAGGTTGGACCACCGAACCGCCGCCTGAGGTGAACTGCACAGGGCCTAGTACGTGTGTATTTTTGGCCTTGATTAGCCGCCCCTGGCACCCGGTCCTGTTAAGTGATCATGAAACAGTCGCAAAACGTTACGTATATGAAAATATGACTTTAACGGAAAAAAGAAAAGCAAAATGGAGAAATCAATGGATTCTGTATGCCAGTATCATATCAGTCAAAGGTTTAAATTTTGATGAGTCATTTTGGAAGCATGCCAGTCAAACATCTGAGAATATTTTGTAGAGGAGCTGCCAAGAAAGAACTATTTGGAAAAGGATACAGGAAAGTTCACTTTAAAGGAAATGGCTGTACTAACTATATCCCAATTATCAAATGAAATGAAAAGTAAAATGAAGCAATTGTTGTAAGCAATAAAAAAGATGAACAGCAGCATGCAGCAATTCGATTTGTGTAGGCCACAAATATAGAAATTGTCGAACAACTCAATTTATCTGACATGATATGAGATATGACATGAACTTTACATACTCGAATGTGCAGGCAATATCTAAATGTAAAGAATAATTTATTCAAATTAAATAGATAAGGACATATGATACGTTGGCTATAGAGAAATGAAAGTTTTAGCAGACAACAGCTAAAGATGGAGAGTTACATTCGACCAATCAAATAGTTAAAGACTTCAAGAAATAAAAGATGATTAAGATAAACGAGAAACTTATAAAAATTACTGTTATTTTAACTAGGAAATAAAACTGTAATAAAATAATGACATCTAAACAACATTAACAGCAATTATGTACATCACATAACCCAAGCATTTTTGTGAGATTTTACATATTCATTCGAAATACCTTAGCGATTTAGCTGGTTTAAAACACATTTAATTTGTTCATACCTAGGTTATTAATTTTTAAAGGGATTATTTTAATATGGCCCAGAGTATTAGTTAAATACAGTATTATTTAAAAATAAACATAGAAATATATGGCTTTTACCATCACAAAAACAAAAATCTACAATTAATATGTTACACTTTACAAAAACTATAGCACAGTATTTTTCAAGGAAATTGTTAGTACTTAGTAATGGTAGATTTTTAAAAGAAATTACTTATGTAGTAAAATTTCTATCAATATACGGGAGAGCAGCCATGAAAGAACAATTTTCTAGAATAAATATATAAAAGCAGCACGAGTTGATATGAATTCATCGCATCGAAACAACGATTATTTTCCACGCTAGAATTCGGCAACTGCCCAAGAGATGACAAAAAAAGTGTAGAAAGCGAAGGAGATTACTTTGAATTTAGTTTGTAATATCGATTTCTTCATAAACAAATGTGAAAATTGGTCTCTCAAGGCCGAGAGAATTAACTTTTACACATAATATTTGAGGGGCAAGTTTCAAAGAAAAATGAGATAACTTTTATTGATAAAAAAAAATATGTTGAAAATCGATTATTTCTAAGGAGTTAAAAATTCATTTTGGTTTGAAAATGTACAATCTCTTTCAAGATGTAAACTGTATGTTCTCTTATACATTTTTTCAATAAGTAAGAATTTCTAAAGAGCCGAATCGTCCAGTCTAAAATTTAAATTTTTTAATTTTTTTACTAACTAGTAAAATTATCTTGATTTTGGCAGTTTTTTTTTCGCTACAATTCTCTCTGCATTAATTTACGTGAAATATAGCTTTGATCCTAAACTAGAATTTTAAAGAACTACAGTTTATTAGTATTCATCAGAAATCGATTAATGCAAATCTCTCAATTTTCATCTTGTTTTTAACCAAAAAGTGCAGTAAACAGGCTTTCGGCTCTTATAAATCCATTAATAATAGTTATTATATATAGTTAAGAAAAGAAGCTCATTTTTCTCCATTTCCTGAAAATGAAACAAAACTTTCAAACTTACCCCCTTAAAACAAAAAAACCGGTCAAGTGCAAGTTGAACTTGCCCAATTAGTGTTCCGTACGTTGATTGTTTTTAGAATAAAATTTTTTGTTAGGGTGGTATAAAATGATCAGTGACTTCACAAAACACACCCCAAATGAGTTTTCAACAAAGTTTGTTTCCAATCTTTACTGAAAACTGGTGACCTTGAAATTTTGCTTTTTTTTTTATATACCAGATAAATTATTAAAGGTAATGCACTCGTGATCATTTTCGTTCAATCTATACACCGTGGAGAATATTCCGGAATTTTTTCAAAATTTTTTGATCATTACTTTTCGAGATAAGGTAGGGGACAGCGATTTTTTAAAAGTAATACGAAGAAAAGTGTACGCAAGTATTACATTAAATATATATTTTTTACTCGTGTTTTCACAAGCTTTCATTTGACACCACACTCGATGACCTAGTAAAAAAAAATTTTTTCACTTCCGATTTCACCCCTCAAAACGAACCCCTTAAGTCAAAATTTATGTTACGGTGGTATAAAATGATCAGTGACTTCACAAAACACACCCCAAATGTGTTTCCAACAAAGTTCGTTTCCAATTTTTACTGAAATCTGATGACCTTGAAATTTTTGTTTTTTTTATATACCATATAAATTATTAAAGATAATGCACTCGTGATAATTTTCGTTCAATCTACACCTCGTGGAGAATATTCCAGAATTTTTTCGAAATTTTTTGATAAGTACTTTTCGAGATAAGGCCCGGGACAGCGATTTTTGGCGAATTTTTAATAATAATACAAAGAAACGTGCGCGCAAGTATAATATTATATATATATTTTTTACTCGTGTTTTCACAAGCTTTCATTTGACACCACACTCGATGACCTAGTAAAAAATTTTTTTTTTCACTTCCGACTTCACCCCCAAAACTAACCCCTTAAGTCAAAATTTAATTCTCAAAACTACATGGCTCTGATGAGGCCGTCAATTCCTATATTATTACCAAATTTCACCTTTCTATGTCAAATAGTTTCGGAGAAAATCGGGTGTGACAGACAGACAGACAGACAGACACCGAAGTGATCTTATAAGTGTTCCGTACGGAACACTAAAAAGGTGTAACGAATAGTTCGGTTTTCCCGATTCTAGGAACACATAATCGTATGGAAAAGGCTATCAATCAGCATCTTCTAAAATATCTTGAAGGATTCAACATTATTAGCGATCACCAATATGGCTTTCGTACAAATAGATCAATAGGAGATCTTCTGACTTATGTAACACATGTTTGGAACAACGCAATTGAACACTTTGGAGAATCTCGAGTGGTTGCTCTTGACAAATCCAAGACATTCGACCATGTTTGGCACGATGGGCTGTTGGCTAAGCTACGCTCTTAAGGTATGTCTGAAAAGTTCTGTTTGTGGCTCTCATGTTTCCTCAGAGAGCGTTCTTTACGAGTGGCAGTAGATGGATTTCCTGCTAACACCTTCACTATCAACGCCGGTGTACCTCTCGGCTCCATACTGTCTCCCACTCACTTTCTCATTTACATTAACGATCTGCTGGAAAAGACCGAAAATCCAATCTACAGCTTTGCAGATGACAGTACGCTTATCTCTTCATTTACTTTGCACGCTCGGACATTGGCTACTCAGACGAATATCTGCAGACAGCAGGAAGTCATTCAACTTAACAAAGACCTGGAAAAAATTCTATCTTGGGGTGACAGTAACCAAGTGGAATTTAACGCTACAAAAACCAAGCCGGCAGTTTTTTCTAAAAAAGTTAACGTTGCTGCACTTGACATGGTTATGTCGGGGCACTTCATTCCTCTAACATCGTTACTCGATTTGTTGGGCGTTAATTTAGGAGCAAATATGTCCTGGCATGAACATGTTGCAGGCATAGCAAGGAGAACTTCCCAAAAGTTGGGAATATTATTTCGAACCAGAAAGCTTTACACTCCACAATAACTGTTAATTCTTTACAAAGCTCAAATTCGACCAACTATGGAATACTGCTCCCATGTTTGGGGCTCCACCACTCCCAAACATACACTGCATTTGTTGGATTCTATTCAGAGAAGAGCTGTTCGTCTGATTGGGGACCTGGAACTGACTGATGGCCTTGATTTGCTGGAACATCGACTTGGCGACTTGAGCCTATTCTACAAGTATTTTCACGGAAAGTGTTTGAAGGATGTGGCCCACTTAATTTCTTCCAGAGTGGTGCATGTTAGAAGTACACGTCGCGCTGATACTTCACATCCGTATGAGGTTCAGCTTGTTACTCAGCGTACGACGCTATTCAAGCAGTCTTTTATATGGAGATCATCCCTTTGGAATAATTTGCCCAGGACTGTGTTTCTCACCGAGTACAATTTACAGCGATTCAAGAACAACGTGAATCCTTTTCTCCGCACACGTGTCGCTCTTGTAGCGCTTTAGGGACTTCCCTGCAGCATGTGTGCTAGAGCCATAAAAAAAAAATGTTCAAGTTTAAATAAAAGTACTACAAACTAGAGATATTTGGTTGACACCAGATGGTAAAAGTAATTTGTATACAAGTTGCTTTTATAATGGCAGCGCACATAAACAATAACATGTCAGAAAGAACTTTTATAATTATCAGCATAAGATTAATGTTGTGATAGTACAGTTAAAAAGGTTCTTACATACATATACTATTTTAAGTGACTTCAACTGCCTGTACAATATTACAATTTTAAGATTCACAAGTTGAGAGATGCCGTCACTGGGTGATAAAATTCTTCACTGGGAGAGAGTGCCAGTTACTGTATAGCTAATTTCATACATTTGATACATATGTATAACTCACCTATTTTGTCTTGGAGATAACTTCCAATTGCAGAGCAAAGATAAATGTGAATGTACCATGGAAAGTGAAGGACACCAAGAACACATTGATGGTGTATTGTTATGAAATACTCCCGGGTTTAATGTTTTTTTAAACATACTTTTAAAGTAAAATGTTGAAATATCTTATAATTTAAATATGCTAAAACTTCTCCTAAATGTTAATTTATATGATTCGATGTTAGCGTCGTGGAAGCCAGCTAAAATCAAAATGGTTCCACCCTGCAAAAGACAGAAGAAAAAGCGGCGTCACCCTTTAACAAATTACAATAAAGAACAATTCCAAAGCTAACTACGACGGAAGTCACTAATAATTAAATTAGTCAAATATGTAACTTTACCATATATGAAAGTTATAACCTATTTTGTGTTTGACATAGAAAGTTGAAATTTGACACTAATATTCCCATATTAGTGTCAAATTTGGCTCATGTAGAGCTGTGTAGTTTTGAAAGATAAATTTGGACTTAAGGGATTAGTTTGGGGGGGTGAAATTGCAAGTGAAAAAAAAATTACCAGGTTATCGAGTGGGGTGTCAAATGAAAGCTTGTAAAAAGACGAGTTTAAAAATATATATAATGTAATACTTGCGCACAATTCTCTTTGCATTATTTTTAAAAAAGTTTGAAAAAATCGCTGTCCCCTCCTTATCTCGAAAAGTACTGATCAAAAAATTTTGAAAAAAACTCTGTAATTTTCTCTATAGGGTGTAGATTGAGGGGAAATTGTCACGAGTGCATTCACTTTAATAATTTGTCTGGTATATAAAAAAAAACAAAAATTTCAAGGTCATCAGTTCTTTAAAGATCGAAAAAAAACTTTGTTGAAAACTCATTTGGGATGTTTTTGTGAAGTCACTGATCATCTTATACCTCCTTAACAAAAATTTTTATTTTAAAAACGTACGGAACACTAATTGCGTAGGTCTAACTTGCACTTGTCCAGTTTTTTTTTTATTATTTTCAATTTTACCAGAATGATTACATAGTGCAACACGAAAAAAAATAACCATATACGGACACCACCACGTGATAGTAGACCAAAAAAAAAAAAGACCCGTGTCTCCCAGTTTTTCCGAAAGTTATGCACTTTTTTTTTATGGGCCCCCAAAGATTTGAGGCCTGGGTGTAATTTTTGCAAAAAACTCATCATATTCTGAGGCTCATATCTTGCAAACCGTTCGGAATTTTAATTTACTTTCTGTGGCAAAGTTGTAGCCCTTGTCATAAGGAACAAAAATTGTGAACATTTAAAGTAAAAAAAACTTCATCTTCAAGATCAAAATAGCTAAAACTGTAAAAAATTCGATTTTTTTTACCTTTTTTTCCCTGTTTAGGCCCATAGCTAGCAAACCATTCAAAATTCAAGGAAACAATCAACTACAAAAATGTAGCTAAGATCTTAGTAAACAACTTTCTAGAATATATGAACTTCCTAGGAATGATTCTTAACACTGTTTAGGTAGCCGCAAAAGTGAAAATTTTCCCGAAAAATCTACTTTTTTAAAGTTTTTTTGCGATTTTGATCTGGAAGATGAAATTTTTTGGATTTTATATGTTCACAATTTTTGTTCTTTATGACAAGAGCTACAACTTTGCTTCAGAAAGTAAATCAAAATTCCGAACGGTTTGCAAGATATGAGCCTGAGAATATGATCAGTTTTTTGCAAAAATGACACCGAGGCCCCAAATCCTTGGGGCCTCATAAAAAAAAGTACATGAATTGGGCCAAAACTGGGAGCCTCGGGTAAAAAAAGACCCGTGTCTCCCAGTTTTGCCCCAAGTAATGCATTTTCCATAACTTAAAAAATTACACACAGTGTTACTTTAGTAGAAAGTTTCAGCTGTATTACAAATAAAATCTATTGTTTTCAGATGGGTCTGGGAATGTGTTGAAGATAGAGGAATATGTCAAAGAAGAACCAAAGCTGTAAATAATGAAAGTAGATTTTATCCTTCAATAGAAATTTGTCGGCTAGTTTGTGGCGACGATGGAAATATTTGGCCAAAGCCCCAAAATTATACCCAACTCAGTAAGGATCTCGTCTATATTGATGCTAAGTAAGTAACATACATTTTGTACAGTTTCGTATATCTAGCCGAAATTTTCAAATTATATATATTTCATGTCTCTCTCTCTCATAATTCAACAGATTTAAACGTTTAATCACTCTGGGCATATTGTGTATGAACAGAGTGATCATTTTTAGACACCCTCCCTCGATTTATGGAAAATTGTTGGATATTTATTTTTTTTAAAATGTAAAATAGTATAGTGCATGTCAACGAGTATACTAACATTGTAACATTCATTTTTTCCTAGATTTTAAGATCATGTTACGATACTGTTTTTCTTTCTATAATTTATTTTTTATTACATTTTTATTTTAGATTAGGCAGTGATTTCAGTTTTTGAGCAGTGTAACTTAAAACAGTGGTTTAAATTTTTGAACAGTGTAACTCAACCGTGTATAACATGTTGCTGACCTAACTTATTTAGTTTGCATTGATTTTGCGTCCCGGAAGTGCGCCATTTTAAAGACTTCACTTTGAAGAAGGGGCAAAAGATATATAAACGGCCATATGGAATTTTTAAAGGCTTTTTCCTCCAGTATGACGTAGTGGTATAAGTTCTTCCGTCATGCCGTAGTGCAGTAACGGCTTTTTTTTTATCACCAAGTGGGTGTTGTTTATAGATCTCAAGTTTGATGCCTTTTTCCAATCTTAAAATATCCTGCTCATCGTAACGCATTTCGGGTCAAAAAGTAATTAGCTACCCAAAAAAGACTAGGAGAGCAGTGGCTAAGACATTATCTGGATGAGAATCTCACCAGGAGAGGCCAAGTTGTTTATGGAAAACCCACGAGGAGAAGCCAATCAGCAAGTCATAAACTCTTCATAAAAATTGCATTCATTTATTAAAAAGTTGATAACTAGTTGAAAGAGTAGAGTAGAAATGTCGCAGAGAACAAAACTACAACATTCAGGTGTTTCAAACCGACTAAAAAAACACGAACAAATTTGTTTTCCTTTGACATACCGACTCGAGATGGGAAAGTGTTTTGTTTACTAAAAACACTGTTCCCCGACAAACATGTTTTCGGAACTGTTTATTTTTTACAAAACATGGCTCTTTTTGTTGAGAAAAACACTTTTTGTTTATGTTTCGTGCTATGTCCGTTTGGTGGAAACCCGGCTTTAATGGCGCGCGCAAACTGCTTGTAAAGTTCTAGAGTAAATGTGTTGACTTAGAGAGAGATGGATATATGATGCTTATGTGTAGTGGGCATATCATAGATCATAAAATAAACTATACTATCACAGTAAACATGAATTTACTGCTTTAAAACTGATAAAATATCTAATAATTTTAATAGACTTATTTTAAAAACAATATCTACATGTACATATGCATAAAAAATCATGACGTGATACGTTAAAACGAAGCTTATATTTGGAATGAGCAGGTCAAAACCTTTATGTTTCATGTGAGGGTATTCGAGAAACTTTTCAATTGCAGACCTGCGTAATCATTTTTTTCCTTCTTGTTTGACACGTTTCCTCTCGAACCACATTTTGGTAGGTCATCAACATTTTTTAACTGAGAGTATCGTCTCACCCACTTGCTAATGAATGCGCTCGATATATTTAGCAGCTGCTGTAGGCGTTATTTGCGGAACTTTTGGATGATTACATAGGAACATAGCCTCGAAGCCCGAAGCGTATTCCGCCTTCATGTCCAAGAATGTACTATTTAACCATAAATAAGGTGAAAAATGAATCTCTTTTCACAAAGCATTGTTTGCCGGAGTACCAACAGTGACGGACTTAAAAAAAGGAATTTTTTTTATCGGGTTATAGGTAACAGTGTTCTTTGAAAGACGTTGCAATCTGCAAAAACGCAAGATTATTAAAATAAATAAACACTACATATTTAAAATAGTTTTTATTACACCAATTTTGTTTTAGAAACGCAATATTTACGTTCTCAGCACCAAATCTTTCTTCAACAAATTTTTTAAAGAATGTTTCGTTATATTTCCAAGATGTTATTAATTTGAATGATCAACAAGATTGCAAAGAAAATTTTTATAAAATCTTCATAAAACTAAGCTCCAACAAATCAATGTTAAAGATAAATTGGAATACTAGTGAGGAGTACAGTCTTCAAATAACAACTGATGGTAAGTTAAAGGTAAAATTATTTACGAAATCACTATCATAACCTAAAGCAGTTCTTAAATCTAACTTTGCGTCAAAAGTACAAGAGGTCCAAGAAAAATAATACATACGTCAGAGAAAATATAGATATCGCTATAGAAAGACAAACACGTGGAACGAAATGTCCTCGCAAAACGAAGCCGACTGGCTACCACCGGCACGTTAAAATATACTTTGTCGAGTTTCTCACAGATCTTTTTTTTTTATGGGTCTAGCCCACGTGCTACAGGGAAGTCCCTAAAGCGCTACAGGAGCGACACGTGTGCGGAGAAAGCGATTCACGTTGTTCTTGAATCGCTGTAGATTGTACTCGGTAGGAAACACAGTCCTGGGCAAATTATTCCAAAGGGATGATGTTCTCCATATAAAAGGCTGCTTGAAAAGTGTTGTACGAGGAATAACAAGCTGAACCTCATACGGATGTGAAGAATTAGCGCGACGTGTACTTCTAACATGCACCGCTCTGAGAGGAATTAAGCGGGCCACATCCTTCGAACACTTTCCATGAAAGTACTTGTAGAACAGGCTCAAGTCGCCAATCGTTCTTCGATGTTCCAGCGAATCAAGGCCGACGGTCAGTTCCGGGTCTTCAATCAGACGAACAGCTGTTCTCTGAATAGAATCCAACAAATGCAGTGTATGTTTGGGAGCGGAGCTCCAAACATGGGAGCAGTATTCCATAGTTGGTCGAATTTGAGCTTTGTAAAGAATTAATAGTTGTTGTGGAGTGTAAAGCTTTCTGGTTCGAAATAATATTCCCAACTTTTGAGAAGCTCTCCTTGCTATGCCTGCAACATGTTCATGCCAGGACATATTTGCTCCCAAATTAACGCCCAACAAATTGAGTGACGATGTTAGAGGAATGGAGTGCCCCGACATAACTATGTCGGGTTCAGCAACGTTAACATTTTTAGAAAAAACTGCCGCCTGGTTTTTGTCGCATTAAATTCCACTTGGTTACTGTCATCCCAAGATAGAATTTCTTCCAGGTCTTTGTTAAGTTGAATGACTTCCTGCTGTCTGCGGATATTCGTCTGAGTAGCCGATGTCCGAGCGTTCAAAGTGAATGAAGAGATAAGTGTACTGTCATCCGCAAAGCTGTAGACTGGATTCTCGGTCTTTTCCAGCAGATCGTTAATGTAAATGAGAAAGAGAGTAGGAGACAGTATGGAGCCTTGGGGTACACCGGCGTTGATAGTGAAGGTGTTAGAAAGAAATCCGTCGACTGCCACTCGTAAAGAACGCTCTCTGAGGAAACATGAGAGCCACAAACAGAACTTTTTCCGACATACCATAAGAACGTAGCTTAGCCAACAGCCCATCGTGCCAAACACGGTCGAATGCCTTGGATATGTCAAGAGCAACCGCTCGAGATTCTCCAAAGTGTTCAATTGCATTGTTCCAAACATGTGTTACATAAGTCAGAAGATCTCCTGTTGATCTATTTTTACGAAAGCCATATTGGTGATCCCTAATAATGTTGAATCCTTCAAGATATTTTAGAAGATGCTGATTGATAGCCTTTTCCATGACTTTCGATATTATTGAAAGCAGTGCGATTGGTCGGTAGTTATTGGGTAAGGTCTTCTTGCCTTTTTTAGGTATTGGCTGAACTGTAGCACATTTCCAGCAGGAAGGAAATATTCCCTTTCTGTAGGATAGGTTGAAAAGTCTACAGAAAACTGGTGTTAATTCCCTCGCACAGATTTTAAGAACTATGGCAGGTATTCCGTCAGCGCCAGAAGCCTTTTTGGTGTCTAGCTTCATCAGAATACGCTTTATGATACGCTGTCTGAAGACAACATCGGGCATTCTTGACTGCACTATGGGAATAGTAGGTGGTGTTTTTCCTTGGAAATCGACAGTAGAATGTGAAGCAAAGAGTTCAGCCAACAAGTTCGCTTTCTCAACAGGTGTCGTTGCAATAGAATTATCTGGCCGTGTGAGTGGTGGTATGGTGAAATTTTGACTAACTGCCTTAGCGACCGACCAAAAGGACCTTGAATTGCTGGGACAGGCGAGAAGCTTGTTTTTAATCCGTTGATTGTGTACCTCCTTGGTTTCGTCGATAATTTCTTTGCATCTGTTCCTGGCACGAACAAATGTGTTACGATTTATGATTTTCGCGCCATTGTCGGTATGCGAGATGTTTAGAAGCAACAGCTTCTTTGCATTTTCGGTCAAACCAAGGCTTGGGAAGGGCATTTCTTCGAAAAAGGGATGTAAGCCTCCATACCGGCCAAAATAACATCGGAAACCTCCCTGGCGCAGTCAGATGGGTCGTCGGATCGAAAACAAACGTCTAACCAAGGGAAAGTTCGAAAATATTCCATGAGATCTTCCCATTTAGCAGACTTGTAGTGCCAAATCTTGCGCGGTTTAGGCGCCTCTCTGTCATTGATTGGTAGAATACTCGATGTCGAAAGTAGTTTATGATCAGAAGAACCTAACGGCGGATTTACGCTGACTGTGTAAATCTCCGGATTGGTGGTTAAAAAGAGATCAAGAAGGCTGGCAAACTCTCCGTCTCGATCAGGGATCCGTGTTGGTTCGTCAATAAGCTGAGTTAAGCCACAACTGATTGAAAATGATTCGGCTTCACGACCTGGTTCGTCGGTAGTATTTGAATATTTAAGCCAGTTGATGTTATGGACATTAAAGTCGCCCAGGATGGCAATTTCGGCATTTGGATAGTTAATTTGTAAATGATCGATGTTGTCTGCAAGGGAAGCGAAAAGTGTTCTAAAGTTAGTATCACTTGGTTGTCGATAGAGGATACAGATGAACCTTGTGGTTGGTTAAGTCGTTATTTTTAACCACATAACATCAAAGTTTGGGGGCTCCAGAGCCTCTTCTCGTTGGCAAGAGAGGTCGCTTCTGACATAAAGACAGATTCCAAAGTTACGCCTAAATCGGGAATAGAAGTCGTACCCAGGATAAAGATAGTTTACTGTGCTGGTCGATGAACTGACCTTAGTTTCATAGAGAGCGAGTACATGAGGTTTATTTGATTGTAATTATTGGTGCACTGAATTTATATTCGTGTTTAAACCTCGTATGTTGCAAAAATCCATTTTGAAATTCTGATCTCTGCATGTCGACGCCCCTGAACCAGCCCCCATCCGGAGATCCGAACGGGGGGCTATTTTACCTCCGGAATTTTTGGTATCCAGGTGCCTCATCATGCTATTTGGTCCCACAGTCCGGGACATCGGCACAGCCACGAAACGTTAAGCAACTTCACGCAGCTTAAGCCGATGCGATGGTATCACACCGGGCGATGCTGGTGGGATCTGGGCATTTACCATCTAGGTTGTTCTTTAAGTTGCCTCATACGACAGGCAGAACGCCCTATTTGTCGTTATCTTTCTGCGGTACCTTATGTCTTCATATATATACCACTATCTTTAGTAGAAGTCGAAGAAAAACTTTTAAAGAGCATTCTGTTTAAAACTGTATTATTTAATATGATTTTAGATAAGACCAAGTCTGTTACTGTAGACATAGTGGCCGAAACTGTATTTGGAGCTCGTCATGGAGTTGAAACATTGATACAGTTAATTGAGCTATCTCAAAATTATGAAGAAACCTGTTATTTAACTCTCAAGGGTGTTACTATTCGAGATAAACCATTTTATAAACACCGCGGGTAAGTAATTGTGTCATTTTTTCATATTTACAGGATAAAAGACTTCACCGAATTTTTTAAATTGCAGTTTGCTTCTGGACTCAGCAAGAAATTATTTGTCAGTAGATGTCATTAAGAGAAATATTATTGCCATGGCTATGTCTAAGATGAATGTACTTCATTGGCATATAAGTGACACTCAAAGCTTCCCGTTTGTCTCCTCAAGTGTTCCTAATATGTCCAGGTATTTTATTTTATGAGTCAGTTTAGTGTAGTATTTTTCTGTTGATCCCACTTGGCTAATGAGCTACGATACGGCAAAAACGGGTTCTGAGGTGGATTGCTAGATGAGAGACAAGTGAATATAGACTTTGTTTAATTTTTAGTAGTTTCTGTTAATTTTATTTTTAGTTATGGAGCTTACGATATCACGCAAGTTTACAATCCTTATCAAATACGAGACCTTATAAATTTTGCTAAACAACACGGAGTACGGATTATCCCAGAAATCGATGGACCAGCCCACGCAGGAAATGGTTGGCAATGGGGTTCAGACGCTGGTCTTGGAAATCTCGTCGTTTGTCATAACGCACAGCCATGGAGATCGTTTTGTATCCAACCTCCATGTGGTAGGTATTATGGGTACATATTTTTACACATAAAGCAAATAAATATAGTGACTTAAGGCGCAGAAGTTGACGCTACTATGTCCGGACGAGTTTCGTTCTGATTAAACCCCATCAACTGAGTGCATGTGGTAAGTATTAGAAGTCTTAAGATATTTACACATAAAGAAAAATATACAGTGGCTTAACGGGTCAAAGTTGTCAGTGAGCTTTAAGGTACTATTTATTATAAGTAGGGGAAGTCCAAGATAACGAACGTCCTTGCGAAATAAGGGAGGACTCGGAGAATATAAAAAACACATTTATCCAGTCATTACAGCATCCATCTTTTGAAAAAATCTAAGTGAACATTTTCCTTCTTTGTTTCGGTGTCAGAAATATTGTGTGTCAAAAGTCGATGGCGAAATCGTGTCGGCAAGAAAAGTTGTCGAAGGTCTAAGGTCTGGAAAATCAGTTTTTCTTAAATATCTGTTTATTACGCACACACACACACCCATAATTCTTCCTCTCTGAGGTGTCCTTGAAGTGGATCCTTCTTTATAATAATGATAGTAGCGACCTCGAGTTGCAGTCTAGAATTCCATTGTAATCTCATGGATCGATGTATATCTAAAAATATTTAACGAAACATTTTGTTCCTTAAACTTTAAAACTCAGTTTAACGCTATAAGTGGTTGTGACACGATGAGTGTTTTTTTTTTTGAAAAGATAAAATAAATGTATTAAAATTATTGTGAAAAAGACCAGATTTACGTAAAGCAGCGGAAATATTTAAGCAAGAAAATTGTTAGCCACATACTCTAATAAATTCCGGAATATCATTTATTTTACCTCTGTATGCAGCTCCAAAAACAGATACTTCACTTGATAGCTACCGATGTTTTACTTTTGCAAAATGCACAAGACTTAACAAGCCTGTACAATTATCCTCACTGCCACCCACCGCGGCAGCAGCACAACAACATTGATTTAGAGTGTATTATCAGGTCCAAACATGGCTGGGAAGAGACTGAGAGCCTCAACAATGAGGTTGGACTTCTAATAATTTATTAGAGCCCCTCTCTACTCTATTTCCTCCTGCACCAGAGGAACTCCTTAATTCTATTTTCTGCAATTGCACAGAAGATCGCGGCTTAACTTGTGGATGCAGAAAACTATGATTACCATGTTCCATAATATGTGACTTTTGTGGTAGCCAGTCATGTTTAAATACTACGTCCGATGATGCAGCATTAGAATCTGAAATAGACCCTATTACTCTGTTATGTACTGAAATGATTGTAGATGATAACAGTATTGAAAATAAGGAAAAAGAAGAAGTAGAATTAGCAGAAGACGGAGGCGGAGAAGAAGAAGTGGAAGAAAATGACCCATAATCAATAAAATATTGTAATGATCTGTAATCCATGGATTAAGCCTACAGGGAACACCATGCAAAAAAAGGCACCTTGCATTCTACCTCAAAGGTGGTGCGGAAACGAATGTATCGTAATACCCAAATTTTCTCAGCGTCATATCTCGAGAACTATTAGTCTCATGTAAATTTTTATAGAACATTTTTTATGTAGATTTTGATGATTAATAAATTTTGTAATAACCAAAATTCACGTAAAATTAATAGTTTACGAGATATTTGAGAAAAACTGATTTTCGCGACCTTTTTTGTCGACACGATTTCGCAATGGACTTTTGACACAATATTTCTAATATTGAAACAAAGAAAATCCCGAAGGAAACTCTTCACTTGGATTTTTTCCATTCCAATCAGATAATTTGAGGTCTTCACCAAAAAACAAAAATATAGAGTAAAGAACAAAATAAAGATGAGATTCTAAAAAAGGTAACTACGAAAAATTAGGAAGAAATAAATGAGTAGAAACTTTGACGAAATAAACTGCTAAATTGATGTTTTTTGCCGTGCTGTTATTAGTATTTGTAATAAACAACAACCGATTAAAAGCTTAACATCGCTATTTATAAGCATAAGTAAATTCTAAATATAATTTTTAATAATTAGTGAAAAATTATTAAAACAGAGTGAACTCACTGAAAATCACATGAATAAACCTTCGGATGCTGAAGACACCTCGGATACGAGAACTGGACCAGATAAAACTAGTCTAGTAGTACCAAAAATCAAAAAACGTTTTAATTCTACAAAAACATTAATAGAAGAAAAGGCAAAAATCTCAATAGATAGGCACGAGGTGTTAAGTGTTTTAAAAAATAACATAAACAAATATGCAGAGTGTGAATCACTGCACCAGGTGTACAAGTATGAAATGCGGATTTCAGACAACAGATGGAGCACCAATGCAGTTTGTGCTATAAAGATTTGACACTGCGTCATTTTGTTGTCATCAACAAGTGTCAGACGCGCACGAGTGATAAATTGGAAAAGTGTGTGCATAGTGTTGTGTTGTTGTGTTCAATATGTCGAAATTTATACCGAACAAAGAGCATTCGCGGACAGCATTAATTTTTTGTTTTCATTTGAAGAAAACTGCTGTTGAAACATACCGATTACTTCGAGAAGCTTATGATGAACATGCTCCATCACAAGATATGTGCGAACGATGGTTTCGGCGTTTCAAAAGTGGTGACTTCGATGTTGCAGACAAGGAAGGTGGAAAACCGCCAAAAAAATACGAAGATGTGAAATTGCAAGGATTGTTGGACGAAGATGATTCGCAAACACAAAAACAACTCGCTGAGCAATTGGGTGTTAGTCAACAAGCTGTTTCCAATCGGCTACGAGAGATGGGAAAGATTCAGAAGCTGGTAGATGGGTACCATATGAGTTGAACGACAGGCAAATGGAAAGGCGCAAAAACACGTGTGACATTTTGCTCGCTTGGTACAAAAGGAAGTCGTTTTTGCATCGTATAGTTACAGGGGATGAAAAGTGGATTTATTTTGAGAATCCCAAGCGCAAAAAATCATGTGTAGACCTAGGCGCACCATCCACATCGACCGCAAGACCGAATCGCTTTGGCAGAAAGACGATGCTCTGTGTTTGGTAGGACCAGAGGGGCGTGGTCTATTATGAGCTGTTAAAACCTGGGGAAACGGTTAATACTAAATGTTACCAACAACAGTTGACCGATTTGAACCGTTCGCTGCTTGAAAAAAGGCCAGAAATACCGAAAGAGGCAACACAAAGTCATTTTTCTTCATGACAATGCTCCATCATATACGGCAAAACTAGTTCGCGACACGTTGGAAGCACTCAGCTGGGAAGTTCTACCCCATGCGGCTTACTCACCAGACTTGACTCCTTCCGATTACCACTTGTTTGCATCGATGGGCCACGCACTTGCTGAGCAGCGCTTTGGTTCATACGAAGATGTGAAAAAATGGCTCGATGAATGGTTCGGAGCAAAAGGGGAAGATTTTTACGGGCGTGGTATTCACAAATTGCCTGAAAGATGGGAAAAATGTATAACAAGCGATGGAGCATACAGCATTTATCATTTCTTCCGAATTTAACATGTTTTTGTAGAAAAAATCATGTCCGCATTTCATACTTGTACACCTGGTAAATGATTTTCCAGAGGCAGAGTCCCCATAACATTTATCAAGCCAGTGCTTTGCTTAAGCGGTATTTTTTCCCATTAAAAAACAGTGTTTAATCAACACACGAAATTCGATTGTTTTGAAAATATCAAAAGTATCGTCACTAAAACCACTGTAACTTGTAAACTAATCGTCAAAATGTCATGAACTTTTGACACGTATCATTTGAAGGTTGGTACTTCCTAAAAATCATATAGATTATTTGAAAAGGACGACATCTATGTTTCAGACCAGCCTGCGTGTTATATAAAAAACGAGACATCTTTGTAGTAAAAGTTTAAAATAAATATTTACTAGCTAAATATTTCTACTCACCACTACACCAAACACTTATTTTTGCACTCGACGCGCGTTTCGCTAACCATGTTAGCTTCATCAGGAGCGATGATTGACTAAAGCGAAACTACTAATCTACCCTATTTATACTTAGCCTAACCCTTGAATTACTCAAGCGGAACTAATGGCATAGGCAAGGCCATCAGTTCCGGTCAAGTAACCAGTAGAGGGGACTATAAGGAATAGGCCCTCTGTCTTTATTTAAACTACTTTTACATTACATTACATACTTTCGTATGCGTTCAACAATCTCCTATCAGATACATTTTTGGGAACAAAGTGTGCCAATACCACAAACTTTACAATATCTCGAAGAATTACTTAGAATGAATGACTTTGAAGATGAAATTATTCGTGAATACTTAACATTATCTAAACTTTGTATGGAACAAAATTATTTCCAATATAACAGTCAATTTTATGTTCAGAAAGAAGGAACAGCCATGGGTATTTGCTTATCACCTTTCATAGCCCATTTATTCATGAGTAAGTTTGAAACCAAAGCCAGTCAAGAATTCGAATATTTCCCAAGGGTATGGTATAGGTATGTGGATAATATTTTCGCGATTTTTTAATACAAAGAAAGCAAATATTGATGATTTTGTTTCTAAATTAAACAGTCGGTATGAATCCATTAAATTCACTTACGAAGTTGAGAACAAAGGACAATTGCCTTTTCTAGATATTTTAATTATTAAAAATAATAATAGATTAGAATTTGATATCTATAGGAAGGACACAGTAACAGATAGATATATTCCTAATGATTCATTTCATTGCAAACAACACAAATCAGCCTCATTACATTTTTTAGTTCATCGTTTGGTCACTTTCCCTCTGAATAGAGTAAACTTTAATAAATAAAGGAATCGTATTAGAAATATAACCAGAGTTAATGGTTATGACACTGACTTAGTAAATAAGTTAATAAATAGACATAAGTTTAGGTTTAATATTCAGAATTCCGCCTTTTTTACACGCTCAATAAGGTATTTAATAAGGTAGGTCTCACCTTAGTCTATAAGTCATCAGACAATCTGAGGAATATCTTAGGAAATCCCAAAGATAAGATTCCTAATTGTGAGAAAAGTGGAATTTATGAAATTAGTTGTAATGGTTGTGACAAAAAGTATATTGGGCAAACTAAAAGGTCAATTAAAACACGATTTAAAGAACATTTAGCACACTTAAAATACAGTAGAATAGAAAAGTCTAGCATTGCCGAACATGCCCTTGAAGCTGATCATATTGTAACATTAGGTAATCTAAGATTAATAAAAAATGTATCTGATAGGAGATTGTTGAACGCATACGAAAGTGTGGAAATTAGAAAATGTAAAAGTAGTTTAAATAAAGACAGAGGGCCTATTCCTTATAGTCCCCTCTACTTGTTACTTGACCGGAACTGATGGCCTTGCCTATGCCATTAGTTCCGCCTGAGTAATTCAAGGATTAGGCTAAGTATAAATAGGGTTAGCTTTAGTCAATCATCGCTCCTGATGAAGCTAACATGGTTAGCTAAACGCGCGTAGAGCGCAAAACTAAAGTGTTTGGTGTAGTGCTGATGTATACTGTGCCAAAAATTCCACATTCCCAACTTAGCTAAATATTTGTTTAATTATAAACAAATAAAATAAAGTAATTTTGTCTCAGTATCTATCTGTTGGTCACCAGTCATCATGATATTTCTGATTGCACCGAATACTTATTGATATTTTGTGGGAATATATGAAAAAAGTTTGCGCGAGTATTTTCTTCACAAGCTTTCATTTGACACCCCACTCGATGACCTTAATTTTTTTGTCACTTCTTCCTACAAGCTAAGCCCTTAAGTCAAAATTTAATTTTTAAAACTAGACGGCTATGATTGGGTCATCGATTTCTATATTTGTGCCAAAATTCAATTTGCTATGTCAAATCGCGTCTGACAGACGGACACCGAAGTGATGCCATATCCTATAAGTGTTCCGTACGGAACACTTAAAATAACAACTTTATTTTTATATTTGCTTTATTTTTGTTTTTATAGGTCAGATGAATCCAGCCAATGCTCAGTTATATTCAATTTTACAACGCCTTTATGCCGATATTATTGACTTATGGGCTGAATCAGATGTTTTTCATATGGGTGGAGATGAGGTAAAAATCTTAGGGAAATATCAATGTAAAATGAATTGTTTAATATATTGACACCGGTAAACCGCTGTATCAAGGCAAATTGCAGAAAAATAATGATAAATGACGCTCCTCCCACTAATGAGGGAATTGACTCTGGAGTTTTTTTGGCATGTACGCTAATGGTGATTGCAAATACCAGGTGTACAAGTATGAAATGCGCATTTCAGACAACAGATGGTGCACCAATGCAGTTTGTGCTATAAAGATTTGACACTGCGCCATTTTTTTTTTATGGGTCTAGCACACGTGCTGCAGGGAAGTCCCTAAAGCGCTCCAGGAGTGGCATGTGTGCGGAATAAGTGATTCACGTTGTTCTTGAATCGCTGTAAATTGTACTCGCTGGGAAACACAGCGCTGGGCAAATTATTCCAAAGGGAAGATGTTCTCCATATAAAAGAGTGCTTGAAAAGCGTTGTACGCGGAGTAACAAGCTGAACCTCATATGGATGTGAAACACCAGCGCGACGTGTATTTCTAACATGCACCGCTTTGGGAGGAATTAAGCGGGCTACATGCTTCGAACACTTTGCATGAAAATACTTGTAGAACAGACTCAAGTCGTCAACCGTTCTTCGATGTTCCAGCGAATCAACGCCGCCGGTCAGTTCCGGGCCTCCAATCAGACGAACAGCTCTTCTCTGAACAGAATCCAACAAACGCAGTGTATGTTTGAGAGCGGATATTTGCTCCCAAACTAATGCCCAATAAATTGAGCGACGATGCTAGGGGAATGGAGTGCCCCGACATAACTATGTCGGGTTCAGCAACGTTAACTTTTTTTAGAAACAACTGCCGCCTGGGTTTTTGTAGCGTTAAATCCCACTTGGTTACTGTCACCCCAAGATAGAATTTCTTCCAGGTCTTTGTTAAGTTGAACGACCTCCTGCCGCCTGCAGATGTGTCATCAACAAGTGTCAGACGCGCACCAGTGATAAATTGGAAAAGTTTGTGCATAGTGTTGTGTTCAATATGTCCAAAATTTATACCAAAAAAAGAGCATTCGCGGACAGCATTAATTTTTTGTGTTCGTTTGAAGAAAACTGTTATTGAATCATACCGATTACTTCGAGAAGCTTATGGTAAACATGCTCCATCGCAAGATACGTGTGAACGATGGTTTCGGCGTTTCAAAAGTGGTGACTGGTGGAAAACCGCCAAAAAAATACGAAGATGTGGAATTGCAAGCATTGTTGGACGAAGATGATTCGCAAACACAAAAACAACTCGCCGAGCAATTGGGCGTTAGTCAACAAGCTGTTTCCAATCGGCTACGAGAGATGGGAAAGATTCAGAAGACCGGTAGATGGGTACCACACGAGTTGAACGACAGGCAAATGGAAAAGCGCAAAAACACGTGTGACATTTTGCTTGCTCGGTAAAAAAGGAAGTCGTTTTTTTGCATTTTATAGTTACAGGGGATAAAAAGTGGATTTATTTTGAGAATCTCAAGCGCAAAAAATCATGGGTAGACTCAGGCGCATCCTCCACATCGACCGCAAGACCGAATCGCTTTGGCAGAAAGACGATGCTTTGTGTTTGGTGGGACCAGAGGGGCGTGGTCTATTATGAGCTATTAAAACCTGGGGAAACGGTTAATACTAAACGATATCAACAACAATTGACCGATTTGAACCGTTCGCTACTTGAAAAAAGGCCAGAATACCGAAAGAGGCAACACAAAGTTATTTTTCTTCATGACAGTGATCATGACAATCATCACATACGGCAAAACCAGTTCGCGACACGTTGGAAGCACTCAGCTGGGAAGTTCTACCCTTATGCGGCTTACTCACCATACTTGGATCCTTCCGATTACCACTTGTTTGCATCGATGGGCCACGCACTTGCTGAGCAGCGCTTTGGTTCATACGAAGATTTTTACGGGCGTGGTATTCACAAATTGCCTGAAAGATGGGAAAAATGTATAACAAGCGATGGAGCATACTTTGAATAAAGCACTTTTTATCATTCTTCTGAATTTATCATGTTTTTTTAGAAAAAAAATCCGCATTTCATACTTGTACACCTAGTAGATACGATAAAAACAATTGTTTCTGATTTTATAATAACCGTGACTCTCGAAATGTTGGTGTATTACTCAGTATATATATCACCACTACACCAAACACACTTTTTTGTACTCGACGCGCGTTTTGCTAATCATGTTAGCTTTATCAGGAGCGATGATTGGGTCAATCATCGCTCCTGATGAAGCTAACATGGTTAGAAAAACGTGCGTCGAGTGTAAAAATAAAGTGTTTGGTGTAGTGGTGATATATACTGAGTAGTGTCATTGGGCCAATGGTTCCAAATTCCCAACATAATGTTGCTATACTTTAAAATCAAGTTTCTTGTTTTATATTTTAACAAATTGAAAGAATTTTCCCTTATTCTGTATCTGAAACTGCAAAAAAACTAACTATATTGGAAGTTTAATGCTTTAAAAAACAATTACAGTAGAACCCCGATTAACCGAGTCGCGATTATCCGAGCTCCGGATTAACCGAGCCAATCGAAGAACCTGATTATCCGAGGTACGCGCGTCTATGCTGCATATTAACCGAGCTTCTAAAATATGTATGTACATATTTCCATTTAAAATTGTCGGGGCCTTCGGGGAATCCCCCTGGCCCGTGTGAGGGGTTCCCGTATTCATGTTTTTGGACTCTTTCAGCATGTAAATTTACGTGAATGTAGTGCGTTATAGCGTTTACTACGGAGAAGTACGAGTATACTCACATAATTTATTTGGTTGGAGTTCTGGTAGTTAAGTGTAATTAATATGAACTGCTTTGTTTGAATTTTTGTTTGTCGTATTATAATGGCACAACAAGCGTAAAAGAATCGTCGTTCCTATTGAAGAAAAATTTAAAGCCAAAAGAAGAACTGAAGCAGGAGAGACAATTAAAGTTGTTGCACGAGATAATGGAGTAGGTGAGGTAACAGTTGGAGATTGGAAGAGAAATCGCACAAAAATGGAAGAGTGGTGTACAAATCAAGCCTCCTGATCCTCAGGAAGAAATTCAATGAAAACCGGCGACTATGAAAAGGTTAACGAAGCTTTATTCATGTGGTTTAACCAACAGAGATCAAAAGGTGTGCCTCTGTCAGGTCCAATTTTACAACAGAAAGCAATAATGATTAGTAGGCAATTCCCAGAAATAGATCAATTTACCGCCAGTTCTGGATGGCTTGACCGCTGGAAAAAAACGGTTCGGTGTACGACAAGTAACTGTATGTGGTGAAAAACTTTCTGCTGATGTGTCATCAATTGAGAAGTTTAAGCAGAACCTTAAAAAGCAAATCGAAGATTGTGGATACACATGTGATCAAATTTACAACTGTGACGAAACTAGTCTGAATTATAAAATGCTTCCATCAAAAACATTGGCATCTCGACAGGAAAAATCAGCTCCTGGGCAAAAATGAAGGAAAGATTAACTATAATGGTATGTTCCAATGCATCTGGCAAGCACAAAATCTCACTGATGGGGATTGGCAAGTCTGCACGTCCAAGAGCTTTAAAAGACATCTCACCCAAAGCCCTACCAGTCTATTACAAAAGTCAGAAGAGCGCATGGATGGATGCGACCTTATTTATAAACTGGAATTTTTGAACAGAAACCGTCTTCCTATTAAAGCAATTTTGTTAATGGATAATGCCCCCTCTCATCCTGGAGAAGGACTTCATGTGGGCGAAATTGTTGTAAAATTTTTTTCCTCCAAATGTAACCAGCATAATGCAACCAATGGATCAAGGCATCCTCGAAAACATTAAAAAAAATTATAGGCTTTATATCTTGAACATCTGTTAGAATACACAGAAAAGGAGGGTATTATCAATGGGATGAGAAAGGTTACACTGAAAAACGTTATTTACTGGGTAAGTCAAGCTTGGGATTCTGTGCGTTCTACCACTATTCAAAAATCTTGGTCAAAAGTTATTGATTTTGAGGACTATAAAGACAGTGAAGATGATACTCCATTTTTAGCTTTGAAATTGAGAAGCCATCGAGAAATGTCCTGTCAAATTTTGACAGCGAGATAGAAGAAAAAGAAAAAAGTTTATTTGAATTAATGCAAAAATTAAAAGGTTGCGAAAATGTGACAAGAGAAGATGTTATTGAATGGATTACAGCAGATGATTTAGAAGAAGAAATGAGTATTGAAGAAATAACGAATGCCTTTCAGGAAACCGAAAAATCAGATTACGATGACGATGACGAAGCGGCGGTGGATGAACAGTCTCCCACTAAGATCTCTCATCAAGAAGGTTTTGCTTCTTTGGAAAATGCTTTGAGGTATATCGAACAACAACCAGAGGCAACCCCGGCGGATTTGCTTCTTCTTAATAGATGCAGAAACATTGCAGCGAGAAAAAGAAGATGCAATATGAAACAGAAGCCCATAGATACCTATATCACTGTTTTATAATGTATGTACCTATTTATATGTTAAAAACGTTAACTTAAAGTATTGGTGTTTATTTTTTGAATAAATAAAAAAACAAATCCGAATTATCCGAGTTTTCAGATATCCGAGGAGGGTGCCCCCCACGTTACCTCGGATAACCGGGGTTTACTGTATTTACTAAAAATATAAGTACTTTGCCAGAAACAATAACTATCCAAACAGCGACTAAAAACACTTTCCATGCTAAATAAGTTTTACAGCGTGCACTGTTCATTCTTTTTCACAATTTACAGCGATTCAAGAACAACGTGAATCGCTTTTTCCGCACTCGTGCCGCTCCTGGAGCGCTTTAGGGACTTCCCTGCAGCACGTGTGCTAGACCAATAAAAAAAAAAAAAAAATTCTTAAATTTACATAATCCTAGAACTTGACACTACTTTAGCCGTAAAAAAAGAAAATAGTGTTTAGCCGTAAAAAAAGAAAATAGTGTCTAGGAGGTCAAAATATATTTAGAAACGGATGTACATCCACACTAACGTCTGTCTATATAGGGGTTTTCTTTTGTGGAAAATATTTTAATGATTGAGACGGTAAAACTCAAAAACAATTAAGCCAATTTTTATGCATTTTGGCCAGATTTTCCATTATAGTCGACTAAAATTGATCAAGAAACAACGGAAATATCGGAAAAATAATGCGGAAGGTTTCTCTAATTCAAGCCATTAAAACCTTTTACATTTTTAAATTGTTCCAGGTTTTCTTTCCATGTTGGAATTCCAGTGAAGAAATATTAAATTATATAGGAACAAATCGATCAGAAGAAGCATTTTTAAAATTATGGGGTGAATTTCAAGAGAAAGCTTTACAGGCATATGATGAAGCTCATGGGGATGATCTCTCTTCTATAATTTTATGGACAAGTCATTTAACACAACCTGAAATAATTGAGTCATTTTTGCCAAAAAAAAGGTGAAGTACTTAGCTAGAACAGAATATAATGTCTATTCAAAGTAGAAGGTCACCTTTTAAGTTTTTACAAACGACTACTAGATGGCGCTATTAAGATGTGACATGACTATTGTAAAATTTCACTTTTGTTATTGTTAAAACGGTGGCAGCTCAGAAATTGGCAGCGTAGTTTGTTTAGAGTGAGCGTTTAAAAAGAAACAGTTTTGGGAATGGAAATTTCATGTGAAGGTTTTCGTTGGATGGATTCGCATGCAAAAGTGTATAAATCTTAAAGGCGAATATTTTGAGAAACAATGATTTGTAGCAAAATTTTTTTTTTCTTTCATTGTTTTTGTAACAACTTGAAAGGTAGCCCTGCTAGACATAATTATGAAATTTTACTAGGACTACCAAATTTCCGCAATATCAATATCATATTATTACATAACACTACAATTATGAAGGTCGTTCCAAAAATTGTCGACTTGACATAAATATGGCGCCAAGATGACCAAATTATTCTAATATGTGTTAGGTGTTATCTACTAGATGCCGTGCTGTGAAGTTTCAGACACGTGTGTTTAGTTGTTTTTTTGTAGCGATCATGTGAACAAACACGTTTTAATGGGCAAAGTGCCGAGCTATTAAAAAATACTTCGTTTCAATAGGTTTAACTCCTATGGACATTCCAAACGAGTTAAATGTTATATTAAATGATTCTCCCCTTTCGTTTTCGATCATTACGAAGTGGGCTGCTGAATTTAAACGTGGTCGTACGTCCAGGACGCCAGAAAACCTCTACGACCGACGAAATTGGGAGCAAAATTTACAATAGCGTACTAAATTATCACTGGCTGAAGGGATGCGAGTTCGCTGACACGATATTTTGGGTATGAGAAAGCTTTCCTCTCGATGGGTGCCCCGTTTGTTAACAATCGACTAAAAACACATTCGAATGAACATTTTCCAAAAGTGTTTAGACTTGTTTAAATATAATTCCAGTGAATTTCCTTGACGAGATGAAGGAGCAGTCGAAATAGTGAATGGGAGCAGGTAAAAGTGTGCCCAAGAAAGTAAAAACGGTTCCATCTGCAGGAAACGTCATTCGATACGATTGGAATTCTCATAGCGTTGTGCTCATAGACGACTATCATTCGGAAGTATTATGCTTCACTACTGGACCATATTCAAGTGAAATGTTCACATCTTGCCCAGAAGAAAGTGTGTTTTTTTTTTTCATTACAATATTGCTCTTTCGCACACGTCTCGGACTGTTGCTGCAAAAACTGTATATCCCTCGCTTCGAAATGCTTCCACATTCACCATATTCGCTAGATTTGGCTGCCAGAGATTACTTCTTGTTTCCAAACCTGAAAAATGACTGGCCTGATGAAGATTCACTTTGAATGATGAAGTTAAAGCTGGACTACGTATATTGCGTTTTCTTCGGAACAACCCTCGTACTTGTGATATTGCATTATTACATTTTTATAATGCGGCATAACAAGTCTTTCTTTATAACATATCTAGAGGTACCTAACAAAATAGCATTGCTGTTTGAATGCGGTTATATCTCAGCTGTTCCCAGTACTTTACATTTTCCAGTTTTATGCAATACCATAAAAATAATTTTTCTTTGTTACTTTTAAAACATGTCTATTTTTCACTTTAGGTATGTCATCCAAACATGGGTTTCATCATCGGATGATCTACCAAAAGATCTTCTTAAACTTGGCTATAAGCTAATTATATCAACCAAGGACCGGTGGTATTTAGATCATGGATTTTGGGGAAAAACAACTTACTATAAGTGGAACCAAGTTTATGAAAATAAAATTCTGACAAGCCCCGCGGTACTGGGTGGAGAGGTAGGTATAAGAGTGTCTTGTAACTTTTAACAAACAATAAAATCCTTACCTAGGCTAAGTTAATCAGGTCCCTGACATCTTAAGATCCAATATGTATTTCCCCCTTTTTTTCTTAGTCAACAATGTAATAGTGTAGTAATAAAAGTGTAAAACAAATATTTACTACCTAAATATTTGTTTAATTATGAAAATATAAAATAAAATTATATCTCGGTACAAGGCCGACTTGCCACTCGATTATACTTAAAAGTATATTACAAGAACCTCCACCATACGTCAAGGAACATAGCCTTCATAGTTTTTTTTATATCAGGTAAATTATCTAATGTAATGCACTCGTAATAATCTACGCTTTATGAAAATATATTTTTTTCAACATTTTTTGATCAGTACCTTTTTAGATAAGGGGAGAAACATCGATTTTTGGCAATTTTTTAAAAATAAATAAAGAAAAGTGTGCGCATGTATTACATCATATATATTTTTGAACTTGTGTTCATTCGACATCCCACTCGATGACATGGTAAACTAGAAATCGTGGTCATTGGGATTAAAGTGAAGTCTTAGTGACTTTTCAACGCTTTACTTACGATTACACGAGAGATCTTCAGGGATTTTTACACTTTGAAACTAGCACCCTGAATTCATTTAACGCAGGGGTCGGCAACCTTTTAACTAAGGGGTGCCAGTTTTCATCCATACAACATTTTGCGTGCCGACATAGGTACTTACTATAACTAAAATTAACAAAAATTAACTTAAAATATTGCTTTTAGAAGGTTTAATTACAAAAAAATTTTAACATTTAACAAATAATTTTATTATACTAGTCCTAGGACCTAGTGTGAACCCTGTGCTTGAAGTTCTTTAGAGAGTTTTCTTATATCCGGTTCATGTCTGGTTATTTTCAGTGTCACACATGCTTCCGAGTTGTCTGTTGTCAGCCTGCTTCGGTACGGGTTTAAAATCATCTCTCTCATATAGATGATCCGAAAGCTGTAAGCATGGCAAACGCTACTTTCTTAAGACAAATAAATTTCTCTGGTAAACTCATCCAGCAACTGAGTATCTCGTTTGAATGGTTCTGGCAGTCACCTTCTAATACCTTTCTTAATTCTACAAATTTCGTGTTCCATAACTCGGAGCTTTTAAATTCAATGTATTGAAGATCAAAATCATTAATGTCCATCCATGAGAAAAGAGATATGTCAAAGCAACTGCTGGAAAAATCCATTAAATCTGGTTTGATTAAAAAAGCGAACATAGGACCATGTTTATCAAAATCCTGACCCCTCTCGATAAACTCCTCTTTTAAATTAGTCATATATTTAAGAATTTCGTCTATTAGTCCACCATCGTCGACACTGGATATATAAGTTTTTAAATTTGGAAAATATTTATATGTGTTTGTAGTAATATCGCTGATAAATAAATCTATTTTTAATTTGAATGATTTTCCAGGATTCGCATAAATCCAGAACTGTTTTGCCTGAACCTTGTAACTTTAAGTTGAGTTCACTGAGATGGTTTGTAATATCAGTAAGAAACATTAACATACAGATCCAGTTCGTATCTTCTAGTTCAGGATAAGCATCCACTTGATTTTTTTCCAACAAGAACGATTTAATTTCGCCCAGACATTGCACAAATCTAGAGAGCACTTTACCACGGCTGAGCCAGCGCACATTAGTGTGCAATGGTATATCTGAATATGCACTTTCTAATTCCTGTAGAAACGCCTTAACTTGTCTATGGATCAGTGAAGAACGACCGACAATGTAGTTAACTATTTTAACCACCCTATCCATCACGGATTTTTAAACTTCCAGTGGAGATTTTAGCGCACAAACTCTCTTGGTGAATTATGCAATGAAAATTCAAAACTGATCGATCCATGCGTTCAATAAGAAGGGAAACAAATCCTTTATGTCTCCCAATCATAGCAGGAGCGCCATCTGTCGTTACGCAAAAAAATTTTATTTAAATCAATGTTCCGCTTTTCAAAGTGTTTAACAAATTCTGAAAATATATCCTCTCCTCTTGTAGTTCCCTGCAATGGGAGCAGACAAATCAGCTCTTCATACACACTGCCATCACCGAAGTATCGCGCAACGATTGCCAGACGGGCAATGTCATTAATATCGACGCTTTCATCCAATGCTACACTAAATACAAAACTCCGTTTGATAGCGTCTCTCTGCTGTTTTTGGATATTTTGTGTCATTTCGGTAATTCGTCTCTCGATGGTCCGCGCTGATGCCGGTATATCCCTAATCCTGGCCAATATTGTATCCTTATTGGGCAAGTCGTCGAATAAAATCTCGCCAGTACTCAAAAATGTTTGCTTCATGAATTCTCCGTCAGTGAACGGCCTACCCTTTTGTGCCAACGATTGTGCAATTTTGAAACTGCATTCAGTTACCTGATTTTTTCCGTGGAAAACTTTGCTAAAGAATGTTGACTGTTTCTCGTATTCTTTACTTGCTCTTTGTATTGCCTCCCTTTTATCAGCGTTATCTTTAAATGACGATTCATGTTTTATCTGGAAATGTCGTTGAACACTAGATGTCCGGAAAACTACGCTTTCCCGACAAATGGCCCGATCGTTTGCTGTACAAAACCGTAATCTGTTGTCTGTGAAGTTTGAAATGATCGAACGTCTACCTTCTGTTTCTTCGCGGCCATAACGCAACGTAATTTTAATTTTTAAACTTTTCGACGACTATTGACTGGAACGGATGTTACTTCTATACTAAATGATCCAAACGTGTAGCCGCTTGCTATATATAGAAAAATAATGTTTCCAGAAAATTCCAATAACTACGTTTATTAAATTTCTTAGAACAAAAATTATTATCTACAACGCGCCCATTGCAATCAAAGGGCCGCCTAGAAGTTAAATCTAACAAAAACTAAAGTCCGGCAATATAAAAAAAGTTGCGGCGCGCGTCGGAACGATTGAAGTCAAGTCAAACAAAAACCGCCTTATAGCGGCTCTTTTGGTCTGAATTGAGGACGTTTATTTGTGTTTTTGCCTAGGCTTATATTTTGAGGCTTGCCGTCTTTAATACTTGCCGAAATTAAAGCCAAACCAATGCATTCAGTAAAATTATAAATTACAAAATATATATTTTATAGTTTTTGGTAATAATACCTAGTGACCTATATAATATATCGTTTTTGTTTGTATCGTTAAAGTAATACTGTCTTCGATTATTTACTTAATTTCGAAACATGTCACAGATTACAAAATTAATGTGTAAACTTTGAATAGGTACGCGTGCTATTCAAAATTGCTTGGTGTGCCAGAGATGGCACCCCCTGATTTAGCGTATAATTAATATACATGTATATATTAAGTTTTCAGTTATGCTATTTGTACATCACGTTTTAAAAACACTTTCGCAAGAAATGTTTCAATAATTAGAAAAAAATCTTTTTAATTTCAGGTGTGTATGTGGGGTGAACTAGTCGACGACAATAACGTAGAACCACGAATTTGGCCGAGAGCAGCTGCAGCTGCCGAACGACTTTGGACCAATCCGACAACAAAAGCAGAAGAAGTTAAAAACCGGTTCTATCTTCACAACGGCCGACTGTCAAAGAGAGGCATAAAAACTTCTTCAGTGGCTCCAAAATTTTGCACTCAAAGTGAATCGGATTGTGACAGTTATTTAAGTCGTCGTCGGGCGGGCTAGTTTTAAAACAAGGAATAAAGTTGTTTCATTTAACTAGAATGTTTTTTTAGTTTTATATCATATATATATATATATATATATATATATATATATATATATATATATATATATATATATATATATATATATATATATATATATAACCCCGATTAACCGAGTCAATCTAAGAACCGGATTATCCGAGGTACGCGCGTCTATGCTGCGTATTAACCGAGCTTCTAAAATATGTATGTACATATTTCCATTTAAAATCGTCAGGGTCTTAGGGGAATCCCCCTGGCCCGTGTGAGGAGTTCCCTTATTTATGTTTTTGGACTCTTTCAGCATGTAATTTTGCGTGAATGCAGTGCGTTGTAGCCTGCGGAAAAGTACGAGTATACTCATATAATTTATTTGGTTGGAGTTCTGGTAGTTAAGTGTAATTAATACGAACTGCTTTGTTTGAATTTTTGTTTGTCGTATTATAATGGAGCAAAAAAAGCGTAAAAGAATCGTCGTTCCTATTAAAGAAAAATTAAAAGCCATCAGAATTGAAGCAAGAGAGACGATTAAAGTTGTTGCACGAGATTATGGAGTAGGTGAGGTAACAGTTGGAGATTGGAAAAGAAACCGCGCAAAAATAAAAGAGTGGTGTATAAATCAAGCCTACTCGTCCTCAGGAAGAACATCAATGAAAAGGTTAACGAAGCTTTATTCATGTGGTTTAACCAACAGAGATCAAAAGGTGTGCCTCTGTCAGGTCCAATTTTACAACAGAAAGCAATAATGATTAGTAATTCCCAGAGATAGATCAGTTTACCGCCAGTTCTGGATGGCTTGACCGCTAGAAAAAAAAAACGGCACGGTGTACGACAACTGACTGTATGTGGTGAAAAACTTTCTGCTGATGTGTCATCAATTGAGAAGTTTAAGCAGAACTTTAAAAAGCAAATCGAAGATTGTGGATACACATGTGATCAAATTTACAACTGTGACGAAACTGGTCTAAATTATAAAATACTTCCATCAAAAACATTGGCCTCTCGACAGGAAAAATCAGCTCCTGGGCACAAACGAAGTAAGAAAAGATTAACTATAATGGTATGTTCCAATGCATCTGGCAAGCACAAAATCCCACTGATGGTGATTGGCAAGTCTGCACGTCCAAGAGCTTTAAAAGACATCTCACCCAAAGCCCTACCAGTCTATTACAAAAGTCAGAAGAGCGCATGGATGGATGCGACCTTATTTACTAACTAGTTTGAAGAAGAGTTCGTGCCATCTGTGACCAAATTTTTGAACAGAAACCGTCTTCCTATTAAAGCAATTTTGTTAATGGATAATGCCCTCTCTCACCCTGGAGAAGAACTTCATGTGGGCGAAATTGCTGTAAAATTTTTTCCTCCAAATGTAACCAGAATAAAGCAACCAATAGATCAAGGCATCCTCGAAAAGGAGGATATTATCAATGGGATGAGAAAGGCTACACTGAAAAATGTTATTTACTGGGTAAGTCAAGCTTGGGATTCTGTGCGTACTACCACTATTCAAAAATCTTGATCAAAAGTTATTGATTTTGAGGACTAAAATAACATTAAATGAATTTAATTTGAAATTGAGAAGCCATGGAGAAATGTCCTGTTCAAATTTTGACAGCGAGTTAGAAGAAAAAGAAAAAAGTTTATTTGAATTAATGCAAAAATTAAAAGGTTGCGAAAATGTGACAAGAGAAGATGTTGTTGAATGGATTACAGCAGATAATTTAGAAGAAGAAATGAGTATTGAAGAAATAACGAATGCCTTTCAGGAAATCGAAAAATCAGATGACGATGACGATGACGAAGCGACGGTGGATGAACAGTCTCCCACTAAGATCTCTCATAAGGAAGGTTTTGCTTCTTTGGAAAAAGCTTTGAGGTATATCGAACAACAACCAGAGGCAACCCCAGCGGATTTGCTTTTTCTTAATAGATGGAGAAACATTGCAGCGAGAAAAAGAAGATGCAATATGAAACAGAAGCGCATAGATACTATGTCACTGTTTTATAATGTCTGTACCTATTTATATGTTAAAAACGTTACTACATCGGTTTAAAGTATTGGTGTTTATTTTTTGAATGAATAAAAAACAAAACCGGATTATCCGAGTTGTGTGTGTGTGTGTGTACTGTTTACAAACAATAATTTTTTTCCCCGAATTCTAAGCGGTACTTCCGCTGCTCCGTGCAATTGTTGAGCGCTCGTGATTCGATGGTTCATTTTTGGGAATCGTTACGCGCTATGTGTGATAATGCTGACAATTTATGCGCGCAAAGAAGGGAACTCCTAAACGTCGAAAGTGTTTCTCTATTGAAGAAAAGAGTGCAGTAATTCAACGTTTGAAAGCAGATGAATCAAAAGTAACACTCGCGAATGAGTTTGGTGTATCTCATTCCACCATTGCGACAAGAAAGAAGAGCAAAGGCACGATTGAAGACTTATTTAATGCTGATGTTTTGAATCCTGAACGGATTCGCAGTTTGATGTTCCGAATTCCACATGTATACCAAATTAGATGCACTGATTTAAAACTAGGCACAATATTATCGCCGGTAAGGTAAGTAAAGAATCATTATAGGTGCGACAAAATGACGTCAGTTGGTGCAAGATTTATATATGATCAGATTTTTAATGCTGATGAGACAGGGTTGATTTATAGACTAACGCCAGATAATACTTTAAAATTTAAAGGAGAAATGTGTACTGGTGGAAAGAAAGGATAACCGTTATGGTTGCAGCGAACATATATACATACATACATACATACATACACATATATATATATATATATATATATATATATATATATATATATATATATATATATATATATATATATATATATAGATGGAAGGGGAGACTCACTTTATCATTATTCGGGAACAGCGGAAAGCTGATGTCGGGTTATAACAGTCATGAAATCTTCGCCAAAAATTGTTGCGTACAGAACTTTTTAATTCCACTAGAATACTGATTTAGCATAAATATACAATGTTGTAGCCAAAGTATTGTGGGTGTTAAAAAATCGTTAATTAATGCATCTTTATTAATAAACAAATAGCGTAAATAATGATAATTTGAGATATTTAACACACGTAATACTTCCTCTTTCAATAAGTGATTACAGAGTAGTATATCACATTTTAGTTATTTAATTTTTCTTATTACTTATACAAGCGTTTTCATTTTTAAAATGCATAAAGTAAAGAAAAACTAGTTACTGTTTGGTATATTGTTAGTAAGACTTTCGGCTTTGCGTGGTAAGTTATTTTCTTTTATGGCATTAGCGCCAATGATGCGTATTGGGAAATAATCTTAGTGACTGGCCGATTTCGAGTATTAGTATACTTGAACTGAGGAAGACAAACCTCACTTTGACCTCATGGCTTTTCTGTTTCCTATCTCCACATTTTCTTCGGTCTCACTTTTTTTCGAGCTGTTGGTATACCTTCCATCGGTAGTCTTGCATCGTCCGTTCTTTGTTGTTTAGAGTTTCATAGAGGATATATTTCCTCCTTTTCCCAATTTTATCACTCCAGAGAATTCTATTTATACAGTCAGTTTTTCTTCTGGCTTGTCTTATCCTTTTTTTTATTTCCTTATCATCATATTTTCGATTTTTTTTATGAGGATGACACACGTGCTGCGGGGAAATCTCTAAAGCCGTACAGGAGCGACTCGTTTGTGGAAAAAGCGATTCACGTTGGTCTTGAATCGCTGTAAATTGTACTCGATGGGAAACACAGTCTCGGGCAAATCATTTTTCTAGCATGCACCGCTATGGAAAGAATTAAGCGGGCTACGACTATCGAACACATTCCATGAAAATACTTGTAGAATAGAGTCAAATCGCCAATCGTTCTTCGACGTTCCAAGGAATCAAGGTTGTTGCTCAGTTCTGGGTCTCTAGTCAGGCGAGCAGGTCTCTTCTGAATAGAATCTAACAAATGCAGTGTATGTTTGGGAGCAGAGGGCCAGCTGTATTCCATCATTGGTCGAATTTGAGTTTTGTACAGAATTAACAGTTGTTGAGGAGTGTAAAGCTATCTAGTTTGAAATAGTATTCCCAGCTTTTAGGAAGCTCTCTTTGCAATACATGCGACGTGTTCATTCCAAAACATATTTACCCCCCCCCCCCCCAAATTAACGCCCACCAATTTGAGTGACGATGCTAGAGAAATGGAGTGTCCCGACATAACTATGTCGGGTTTCGCAACGTTAACTTTTTTAGAAAAAAACTGCCCGCTAGGTTTTTAGAGCATTAAATTCTACTTGGTTACTATCATCTCAAGATAGAATTTCTTCCAAGTCCTTGTTAAGTTGAACGACGTTCTGCTGTCTGCGGACATTTGCATGAGAAGCCGATATTCGAGCGTTCAAAGTGAATGAAGAAATAAGCGTATTGTCACCTGCAAAGCTGTAGAGTCGATTTTTAGTTTTTTCCAACAGATCGTTAATATAAATGAGAAAAAGAGTAGGAGACAGTATGGAGCCTTGGGCACAACAGCGTTGATAGTGAAGACATTAGACTACCACTCGCAAAGAATGCCTTCCGAGGAAAACCTTTTAGATATATCATAAGGACGTAACTTAGCTAACAATTTGTCATGCCAATCGCATTTTTTGAGTACTATGGCAGGTATTCCATCAGATCTCTAAACATAAGATGGGTCTCTTGGTTGGTGTAATTTTTTTTTTATGATTTATTTCAAAGAGAAGATCTTGAAATAAGCTTCTTTCCATTTAGTTGGCTTATCAGCTCCGTTTAGGTACTAATTGATTGAAACAAGTTAGTCTTTGCAGGAGCTTTGTTGAATTATATTTAACTAGCCGGGCCCGCGGCTCCGCTCACGTGGACTTGATTCACTTCCATCGACACTGCTTATTCCTTATGTTACCCAACGTAATAAAATATCTCCCATTATTTCTCCTTATCTCCCAATATTTCCCCTTATTTCCCATTATCTAGGCTTATCTCTGCTCATCTCCCATTATTTCTCCTTATCTCCCATTATTTCTCCTTATCTCCCATTATCTCACCGTATTTCCCATTATCTAGGCTTATCTCTGCTTATCTCCCATTATCTCTCTTTATCTCCCATTATTTATACTTATCTCCCATTATCTCACCTTATCTCCCATTATCGAGGCTTATCTCGACTTATCTCCCATTATTTCTCCTTATCTCCCGTTATCTCATCTTATCTCCCATTATCTAGGCTTATATCGATTTATATAGAACATAGGTATAAATTTATAAAAACACGTAAATCGGATAAGTGGTTCTCGAGTGATAAGCGCACTAACGGACAGACAGACTGACAGAGAGACGTTGCATTTTACATATATTGTATTCTTTGCTACATGATATTGTTCCATATTTAATGCTTTAGGGAGTGTATTGCAAGAGAACGCGCTAGCGGCAAACTTTTCTCCGACTTGATTCACTATTATCGTCACTGCTTATTCCTTATGTCACCTAATAAAATATATCCTATAACCTGGCCAGAGAACATACGTATCTTTAAAAAAAAAGCACGTAAATCGGATAAGTGGTTCTCCAGTGATAAGCACACTAACGGACGGACAGACAGACAGACGGACAGAGAGACATTGCATTTTATATATATTACAGATATTCTCTGCTACATAATATTGTTCCATATTTAATGGTTTGGACTGTGTATTGCAAGAGAACGCGCTAGCGGCAAACTTTGTCCGACTTCATTTACTATTATTGTCACTGCTCATTCCTTATGCTACCTATCGTAATAAAATATAGCCTATAACCTGGCCGGAGAACATATGTATGTTTTAAAAAAAAGTACGAAAATCGGATAAGTGGTTCTCCAGTGATAAGCGCACTAACGGACAGACAGACAGACAGAGATACGTTGCATTTTATATATATTATAGATGTAATAAAATATATACCTATAACCTGGTCAGAGAACATATGTATGAATTTAAAAAATCACGTAAATCGGATAAGTGGTTCTCGAGGGATAAGCGCATTAATGGACAGACAGACAGACAGACAAACATTGCATTTCATATATATTATAGATATAGATTATTATTATTATTATTATATAACCTGGCCAAAGAATATATGTATGAATTTAAAAAAAGACAGGTAAATCGGATAAGTTGTTCCTGCGTGATAAACGTACTAATGGGACAGACAGACAGACAGAGAGACATTGCATTTTATATATATTATAGATTATACATTACAGGTATTCTTTGTTACATAATATTGTTCCATATTTAATGGTTTAGGCTGTGTATTGCAAAGACACGCGCTAGCGGCAAACTTATTTCCTATATCATTCACTATTTTACGTCACTGCTCATTCCTTATGCTACCTATCGTAATAAAATATAGCCTATAACTTGGCCAGAGAACATATGTATGTTTAAAAAAAAAAAGCACGTAAATCGGATAAGTGGTTCTTCAGTGATAGGCGCACTAACGGACAGACAGATAGTCAGACAGACAGACAAAGAGACGTTGCATTTTATATATATATTATAGATGAGTTCTGCACGTATTCCTTCAGGACCTATAGCCCCCTTTTTTATATTTTTGAATTGCATTCTAAAGGGTTGTGTTATGAATGTTAACTGTGTTACCATCAATTACTATCTCTATTGGTGTAACTGTCGTGTATTCATCCTAGTCGATAATTTCCTGTCAATAATTACTCGTTTCACTCACTTCTCTAGAAGGAATATCGCTCAAAAGAAGTATTACATGAGTATACCAAATTTGCAATCGCTATCACAATTCATTTAACACTTACCGAGATAGGAAAGTAAGAGACAGATGATCGACATAAAGTAGTTTTTATTATGCATGTCCTTAAAAAATAATCACAATTTGTAAAATACTAATACAAATAAACGTTTATTTCCAGGTTTTATGATGAATTTTAGACAATTTTTCCAAATCATTATTCTGGCAGCACTATTTAAGATTAGTACATTAGAATGTATGATAACACAATCTGGACGAAACTCCCAGTATCAGGACTGTAACTACGGATGTCAATGGAAAATAGAAAAAACTCCTGATATATATGAGTGCACGTATATCATAAATATGGAAGAAATATATAACGAAATCAGCATAAACGACTTTGAAATACAAATATATGTCAGTAATTCCAATTTATCTGTGCTCGAATCGAATCCACAACATTGGTCTGGTGTAACGGAATTTCACTTACACCATACCAACACATCAGAAATCGTCCCAGGATTCTTCAAAGGTCTGGATAACCTGCAAGTGTTAGAAATTACAAATAACCAACTTAAAGTTGTTATTGATGGTGTATTTAGCTCCTTTCAGTCACTGCAAAAACTAAATTTATCTTCCAATTTTATCGGAACACTCACCGCTCACAGTTTTTCTGGTCTATCAATGTTGAAAGTCTTGGATCTTAGTAAGAACGAAATATCCGGAATATCAAATGACGTATTTAAATATCAAAACTCTTTGGAACAGGTGAATTTATCAGAAAATATTCTTAAAGATATAGGTAACATTTTTTCACGAAATACTTTATTACGAAATATTACCTTATCAAAAAATCATTTAATTGATTTTGATTTTTCGCAATTAAAACATAACAATATGTTAAATATTCTCGACCTATCCAAGAATTTACTTGAAAATATAACTATCCCCAATTTTATTAATTTACTTGGATTTCTTCCTGATACTGCTTCATCCGACTCTAAAAAATTATCGATCGTCAACATAAGCTATAATGCTTTAAAACGTCTTGATGAAAATATTTGTAATTTAAGTGTTCATATTTTGGATTTCAGTCACAACAAAATTTCCAACATTTCTCGATTTGCCTTCAAAAATAGTTCTAGTTTGGAATATCTGTATTTACAATATAATAATATTAACGCAATTCCACTAGAAACTTTTAATAATTTAATAGAACTAAAACATCTTGATATGTCTTTCAATGCTATCGGTGAAATACCGTTTGGCCTTTTTAATAATTTAAACAAATTAATTTATCTGGATCTAGCCGGAAATAACATGATTCTTAATTTTGACACATTAATAACCTTGAAGTCATTAAGAGTTTTAAAATTGCAAAACAATACCGTACAAAATTTTAACCCAACTATTTTAATACAGCGGTTTAAATCCTTAACTTTTGTTTCATTAGGAAATAATTTGTGGAACTGTAGCGAGCTGGCAAATACTGTGCATTTATTGCAAACCAATAACGTCAATATTTTCAGTGGGAATGCGGTTAACACAAGTAATATTTTGGGAATCAGTTGTGTACATAAAAACGAACTGAGAGAAGAAGATGTTACTTTCGAAAGAAATGCTGCAGTTAATTTAAAAGATGATCTAAACAAAAATATTTCAATGCAAAAATTTTTGAACGAGGATTTTAAAAACACAGATTTTTATAGGTTTTTTAAAAACTTCGTACAACATTTTTCTGTTGACAATAAAAGTTATGTGAATAATGACGCCAACCAAAACCCACTTATCGAATATTTAAACGATAATTTCACCAACACAAATTTTTATAAATTCTTAGAAAATATTAAAGACGTAGAAAATAAAAATTCTGAAATTTATTCTCAACTTCAAAAGAGTTTAAAAAACTTTTCAAGTGAAAATATACTAGATAAGTTTATAAACAAATTAAAATACAATTTAACGTTTGTCAATGTTGGAAATACAACTCAAAATATCAAAGAGTTTTTATTAACTTTAAAGCAAGTTGCTGATGATAATAAAAAATCTCTAACTGTTCAAAATAAAATAGATCAAAACTTAAAAACATTTTTAGATATTCAAAATACATCTTCAAATAAATTTTTAGAAATTTTAGAGAAAATCAAGCCCCTTGAGAAATATGAACAGCAAGCTTTAGTAGGTGAAAGTTTCAAAAGTGACGATAAATCATTACGTGTATCCAACGTAATTACTAACGTTTTACTAATTTTTATATTTTTTTTCCATGATATACTACATATTTTTGAAATCAAGACGTACGCCATCAATATCAAATGAGCAAGTTCAATTAATGTAATTTACAGAGAATGAAGGTATATGGGAATGAGCATGCACGGGTGCGAATCCCAATTTTGGCAGGACACCTAGTACCTCAGAAACGGCTACCATTTTTAACCACGTTTTTAATTCTAAAATCTAAACTTCAAATTAATATCACAGTAAACATAAAACACAGGAACGATAGTCCGATTCGGCACCTTGGATCTGAAGGGATTCGAGTTTGTAATGATCACATGTCCGCGAGTTTTTGAAATATTCAAATTCATTCTTTCAAGAAAAATTCTATTCTGTACAATAAAAATGAATTTTGGTGATTAAAAGGAAGAAAAAAACGAGAAACATTTTTGTTATCAAGTTCTGCATACTCTACCTGGTCGGTCACATGCTGATAACTAAGGAAACCCAAATATGCAAGTGAAAAACTTTAAAATATGCGCATAAATATGCAAATAATTTTCTCAAAATATGCACATACATGTTGTAAATATGCAGTAAAAAAAATTGAAATAGACTTGAAAAATGTAAATTTATTGTTTCACCTTACATGACACGAGTACTATACAAATGTAGCAATAAAAAACCCATTTTAAATTTTCAACATACAGGGCGAATGAACTAAATCTAAATATAATATTATACAAAGTAAAAAATAAATATAAATAATAATGTATTTTATTACTTTACTTTTTTATCGCATGGTATCTGCAATAAAAAAAAGAAAATTTAATTAAAATCCCAAGGAAAAAATTCGTTAAATAGAAATTTCGTTAAACAGAAAACTAGGTGCTTAGGGCAGGCAGAAATTAAAATTCTTTGTACCTTTTTTATTAGATTACCTAGAAATACGTATGTATTTCTATTTCGTGGTTTCGTTAAATAGAAATTTTGTTCGTTAAATGGAACAAAAATAACTTAAATAACATTGAAAATAGTATCAACGGCAAAATCCTGACAAAAATTTCGTTATGTTTAAATATTAAACGAAAATGAAATACCCTGTATATTCAATAGGTATTTAAAAATTATACTTACAATTTTAACACATGCAGAACAGTAGATTTTTCCCATATCTATTCTTAGTTCTTTGTATGGTTTAATCCACACTGACACACTACTGGCTTTGGGCATTTCACTGTAGTAAAATACGACTCACAAGATAAAAAGCAGAAATCGACGTAACCACTTTAAAAGCACAACCAAAAATGAAATCTAATAAATTAATAATACAAGTATGCTCTAATGGCCTCTGGGGTTTACTGACTGGTTTTTACTGACCATAAAATAATAAAATTTATTTGGGGAAAACCACCGGCGCGGCGGCGGCGGCCTAAAAATTGACCCTTATTCCGAAAAATGAATGAAAACGCCTGCCAAAGACCTACATTATTATAAATTCCTTCAAATATGCACATATATGCTATTTTTAAAGCATTTATGCAAATATTTAGAAAAATGCATATAATATGCAATATATGCGCTTTGCATATTTGGGTGTCCTGCCTTGAATTCAGAAAAACAAGGTACAAGTAGAATAACATAAACCAATACTTAACAATAATAAAACATCAACTGTTTTACAAATAAAATGTATCTCTAATATGAAATATAATCTTTATATAATATATTGCATAATAGAAGTAAAGAATTATGAATAAATTATCTTTTAGGATCTTCGGAAAATCTAAAAAACTAACTCCAAGCACTAACAGCACAACAAAAACTTCCTCTTGATATTTTTTAGTGTTCCCTACGGAACACTTATAAGATCACTTCGGTGTCCATCTGTCTGTCACACCCGATTTTCTCCGAAACTACTTGACATAGAAAGTTGAAATTTGCCACTAATATAGGAATTGAGGGCCTCATAGGAGCCGTGTAGTTTTGAAAGTTAAATTTTAACTTAAGGGGTTAGTTTTGAGGGGTGATTCGGAAGTGAACATTTTTTTTTACCACGTCTTCGAGTGGGGTCTCAAATGAAAACTTGTAAAAAGACAAGTCCAAAAATATATATAATGTAATACTACACTATTCTCTTTGTATTATTTTTAGAAAAGTGAGAAAAATCGCTATGCCCCCACCTTATCTCGAAGAGTACTTATCAAAAAATTTTGAAAAAATTTCGGAATATTCTCTACAGGGTGTAGATTGAACGAAAATTATCACGAGTATATTACCTTTAATAATTTATCTGGTATATAAAACAAAACAAAAAACTTCAAGGTCATCGGTGTTCAGTGAAGATGGAAAAAACTTTGTTGAAATTTCATTTAGGATATGTTTTGTGAAGTCGCTGATCATTTTATACTTTGGTAACGAATATTTTTATTTTAAAAGCAATCAATGTACGGAACACTAATTGCGCAAGTCCAACTTGCACTTGATCGTTTTTTTTTAAATTATTTTCAATTATAACGTCAAACGAGTCATTTACTTATTGGGAAATTATTAATAATGAATTTCGGACCACGTTATAAAGATTTCCTTAAAATCCAGACGTAAACACAACCCGCGACCGCACTGGCAGCCATGTTGTTGGTGTGATAAGGGACACATGCGTGATAAAAAAAGGACTTAAAAAATTTTTTGGGAGTCGCTACTGTGTTTTATGTTTACTGTGTCAATATATTAGGATACCTAGGATGTCGTCCGGTATCTGTCTTTCTTCATTAGGGTAGTTGAGAGAAACAAGGATGAGTGTGTTACCGATAATATTCGATGTTTATTCGAACGGAATCTTATATGACAATGATCTTTCATTTTTGTGGGTACGTTTTCTATTTAATGTTTTTGTGTGTGTTTTTTTTTTCAGTTTTCCCGAGTGGCTTTTCTTGTTTTCTAAAGCTTACTGAACCCATTGTGTGGTACCAAAAATGCTATATTTTCAAAAACTACCATGTCTAACTCTAATGGAATAAGTAGTTTTTAAATATTTCAAGTAATTAATTAAAACACCAATCTGTTAGAGTGTTTCGCAAATTTGAGGTAATAGATTTTTTACTATTATAAAATAATAAAAATGAAGATGATTCAAGGCTGATTGCAACCTTCCAGTGTCCATTATTCCTACATATGGCACAAGGGAAAACGTGTTTCTCTAGTCCCTTCATTCTCTGGTTGGCCTGATGATTGTAAACCAACATGAAGGAAAGTGAATAAACGTTGACAAGTTGGGGTGTAATCGTAAATACATTAATTACTATTAGATGTAAGATTGAGTTTTATACTACTATAAGTTAACTTTTGATGTATACAAACTTTAAAATAATTAATAAAAAAAGCCATGCGATTTTATATATGACCAAAAACCTAGCTTTTTTTATGGGTCTAGCACACGTGCTGCGGGGAAGTCCCTCAAGCGCTCCAGGAGCGGCACGTGTGCGGAAAAAGCGATTCACGTTGTTCTTGAATCGCTGTAAGTTGTACTCGGTGGGAAACACGGCGCTGGGCAAATTATTCCAAAGGGATGATGTTCTCCATATAAAAGACCGCTTGAAAAGCGTTGTACGCGCGGAGTAACAAGCTGAACCTCATACGGATGTGAAGCACCAGTGCGACGTGTATTTCTAACATGCACCGCTTTGGGAGCGGGCTACATCCTTCGAGCACTTTCCATGAAAATATTTGTAGAACAGATTCAAGTCGCCAACCGTTCTTTGATGTTCCAGCGAATCAAGGCCGACGGTCAGTTCCGGGTCTCCAATCAGACGAACAGCTCTTCTCTGAACAGAATCAAACAAATGCATTGTATGTTTGGGAGCGGAGCCCCAAACATGGGAGCAGTAGTCCATAGTTGGTCGAATTTGAGCTTTGTAAAGAAGTAACAGTTGTTGTGGAGTGTAAAGCTTTCTGGTTCGAAATAATATTCCCAACTTTTGAGAAGTTCTCCTTGCTATGCCTGCAACATGTTCATGCCAGGACATATTTGCTCCCAAACTAACGCCCAACGAATTGAGCGACGATGCTAGGGGAATGGAGCGCCCCGACATAACTATGTCGGGTTCAGCAACGTTAACTTTTTTAGAAAAAACTGCCGCATGGGTTTTTGTAGCGTTAACTTCCACTTGGTTACTGTCATCCCAAGATAGAATTTCTTCCAGGTCTTTGTTAAGTTGAACGACCTCCTGCTGTGTGCTGATATTCGCCTGAGCAGCCGATGTCTGAGCATTCAAAGTGAATGAAGAGATAAGTGTACTGTCACCTGCAAAGCTGATTCCCGGTCTTTTCCAGCAGATCGTTAATGTAAATGAGAAAGAGAGTAGGAGAGAGTATGGAGCCTTGAGTGAGTCTTAAATGTAGGACAAACATGTGTTGTGCAATGAGACATATTATTTAGTTCGGTAAACAATTTTGTTACCTCTAAAAACAATAAAAAGCGATACCAGTTTGCCCGACACCTGACTGGCTATTTGGAGGATCCTATTTTGCAAGACTGTAAATAAAAGATCGTAGAGGATGTTCATAGCGACCAAAATTTGGTGGAATTAATGTTTTGTTTGGTTAATCACACCAGATTTTCCGGATTTTTGCATGAGTAGCCGACGTTCGAGTGTTCAAAGTGAATGATGAGATAAGCGTACTGGCATCTGCAAAGCTGTAGATTGGATTCCTGGCCTTTTCCAGCAGATCGTTAATGTAAATGAGAAAGAGAGTAGGAGACAGTATGGAGCCCTGGGGCACACCGGCGTTAATAGTGAAGGTATTAGAAAAAAATCCGTCGATTGCCACTCGTAAAAAATGCTCTTTGAGGAAACTTGTGAGTCATAATTCAGTATATATCACCACTATACCAAACACTTTATTCTTGCACTCGACCGCGCGCGTTACGCTAATCATGTTAGCATCTTCAGGAGCGATGATTGACAGTCAAGCACTAACATGGTTAGCGAAATGCGTGTCGAGTGCAAAAATAAAGTGTTTGGTGTAATGGTTATATATACTGAGTAGTCAGCCCATGTGTTATATATAATATATATAATATATATATATATATATCTTATATATATATCTATATATATATATATATATTATATATACTATATAATAATATAATATATATATATATATATATATAATATATATATATTATATATCGAGATATATAACTCGAGAAATATGGCATGAAAGGCGTACGTAGCACTGACTTGGTTTTGTTCCTATTTGTTGATCGAAAACAATATGTTTCAATTCTTACTGACGGAGTCGCTATGATTCTGATCTTGGGGATGTGACTGCTTGAGGTTCCTCAAGGATCTGTGCTTGGGCCTTTGTTATTCAGTAATTTATACAAATGATCTTCCTAAACTATCAGGCAAAAGTTGTATGCTGACGACACAACTTTGTCTCCTGAGTGACGACAATCCCGAAAAATTGCAGATAGCGACCAAAGATTGTATAAATGAATTAACTAACTGGTTCGCTGCAAACAAGCTAAAGCTTAATGTTGATAAAACCTGTCTCTTGGTCTTCTCAAAATAGAAATTCGGAACCGCTATGTGAAAACATGTTTTACAAGTGATTATAAAATCAACCCATTTTTTTAGAGTCAAAAATCTTGGGTTTAACTGTTGATTTAAACCTTAAATTTGAAAAACACACCTGAGAGAGCTTTAAACTAAAACTTAATGCAATATGCTTCTCCATACGTGTTCTGGCGAAATGTAGTGACTCTCAAGGTTTTGAAACTGGTTTACTAGGATTTTTCCATTCAAGGATGGTATATGGAGTTTAGTTCTGGGGGAAATGAGCCTGGAAGTCTGGGCATTTTTCGTGCTCAAAAGAGGTGTGTGAGAGCAATTAATAATGTAAAACCTAGAGATTCATATAAAGAATATTTTAAAAAAGATCGCATTATGACATTACCGTCTTGTTACATGTATAAGAGCCTATTAACAATGCACATGAATGAAGAATAAATATATTTCTGGCTCTAGGATTGTGGCAGTTACACCCTTTAGAAGAGACTCATTCGCTCGTCCTGCCAAAGACAGCCAAATACTATAATAGTAACATTTTACCAAGTATTGTACTGTATAAACCTATTGCCTGTGTCTATGAAAAACCTGGCATTAACCGATTTAAAAGAGACTAAAGAATATTTTATTGGAAGAGGCATTTACAATGTACAAAAATTTAAGGATTATTTTCGTCGCCTCTGAGCGGAAAACTTTTAATTAATTCAGTATGTGTATTGTGTATCACGTATTTGCAGTTATTGTTGTTTATCTGACCTATACTTGTTTTATGTAATTAACTGATAATTTTATATATGTATGTAGTTTTAAGTCTTAACCCTGTCTAAAGTTATTGCAAAATGGACAACAAAGATTATTATTATTATCTATATATATATATATATATATATATTATATATATATATATATATATATATATATACGTAATATGTATATATATTATATATATATTATATATATAGATATATATATATATATATATATATATAATGTGCTTAGCACACGTGCTGCAGGGAAATTTCCAATGCACTATAGGAGCAAACACGTGTGCGAAAAAAAGCGATTCACGTTGGCCTTGAATCGCTGTTAAATTGTACTCGGTCTGAAACACAGTCCTGGGCAAATTATTCCAAAGAGATGAGGTTCTCCATATAAATTGTGTCAAAGATTCCACATTCGAAACATAGTTCAGAGCCATGTTAGCGAAATGCGTGTCGAGTGCAATCAAAATAAAGTGTTTGGTGTAATGGTTATATATTACTGAGTAGTGTTATTGTGTCAAAGCTTAAGCAGAACTTTTCAGACATACCACAAGAGCGTAGCTTAGCCAACTATCCATCGTCCCAAACACGGTCGAATGCTTTAGATATATCAAGAGCAACCGCTCGAGATTCTCCACAGTGTTTAGTTGCGCTGTTTCAAACATTTGATACATAAGTTAGAAGATCTCCTGTTGATCTATGTTTGCGAAAGCCATATTGATGGTCGCTAATAATATTGAAGTCTTCAAGATATTTTAGAAGATGCTGATTGATAGCCTTTTCCATGACTTTCGATATTACTGAAAGTAGTCCGACTGATCAGTAGTTGTTTGGCAAGGTCTTCTTACCTTTTTTGGGTATTGGCTGAACTGAGACGCATTTCTAGCAGGAAGGAAATATTCCCTTTCTGTAAGATAGGTTGAAAAAAGTCTACAGAAAACTGGTGTTAGTTCTCTCGCGTAGTTTTTGAGTACTGTGACAGGTATTCCATCAGTACCAGCTTTTTTGGTGTCTAGCTTCATTAAAATACGTTTTATGATACTATTTCGTCACGTATTATATGTAGAATCAATACTTCAAAGTTCGAAAATTATCGACTTAAAGTACAAAAAAAATCAGTAATTTTGATGTTTATTATATTTTTCTTGTTTCGGTATTTTTGAAAAAAATGGTACCACTATATGTTTTAAGGTTCGGGGAAAAACGCAATATTTTCAATTTCCTGTTTTAAAAATTTTTTCTTTTATAAAACAGATTATTCGCTACTAAATGACCTGGTTCAAATGAAAAAAAAAGGGATTTTGCCACAGTAGCAAAAATGAGCTTCAAGTTGGTAATGAGATTTTGACGGTATCTGCGTTGATGGGTCCTGCTTTCAAAATAGGCTGCTCAATGTTTACATCTGATCTCAGAATGTATCTTTTGAAATGTATTGTCGATCATTTCTTGATGTGACTGTAGTTTATATGAATTTAAAGACAGAAGGAAGAGGGAGTTCATATAAAAACAGAATTAAAAACGTTTGTCATCATTTAAAAGGTTGACAAACAATTTATATAATCATGGCGAAAGGAGGTTGTTGTTGTGCTTTTGACAATTGTAAAAATAATTTGAAAAGTATGCCGGTAGTGAGTTTCTTTTTCTTCCCCAAAAATGTTGAAAAGTAAGTGATTTAATTAAAGAATGTTAATTGCGTAAGACATCGTACGTGGATAAATTAAAAGCCATTTTTCTTATGAAATTTTTTTGGTTATAAAGCAAAGATTTGGCTTGCCGCAACCAAACGCGTCATCAACTGAAATAATAACACAGGTAAAAATCCTTATAAGAGTCAGATTTTATTGTACTTACAATGGGGCCCAAACAGGTCCAGAGACATTCAGTTTGTATTCGGACATAAAATTCCTTGCTGAATTCAAATATGTTTTTAAAAATTGGGGTTCCAGTTTCAGTTTTCACTTTTGGGCCTTATAGAGTCCTAACAAAGCTGTGGGCCCAAAATCTTATGTCTATTCAATTCCCTGGACAAAATGCAATATTTTTTCTGAAAATGCTTTTCTGGCAGGTTTTTTACTTGTGTTAATCTTTTTTTTTAACAAGGCGCTCCATTCATTTTGTTTTTTTTTTATAATATTCATTAATCATTTTATTAAATCAAAAACTTTGTATAAAATCTATATTTTACTGTTTATAGACAACCAGATTACTCTTAACTATGTATTTAAGAGTTTTCCTAATCTTATCGAGTGTTGCGACATCTATTCATTAATAGTAGCACTTTTAAAATATTAGGTTTTTAATATTTTTATCCTAAACGAAAGAAATATGAAGTGTCATAAAATTTATTTATAGTGAAAGTTCATTTAAATTTAAGAATACATTAAAACTGTTTGAGGACAGCTGAAGGTTAGAAATTTGGGAAATTAACGTCAATTTCCTGGTATTAGCGGTAAGAATTGCATAAACAAGGATATAAAATCGCATAAATAATTATAGAAGTGGCCTAAGCCATACGATATTGACACTATGAGTGTAAGATGTTAGTTAGAAAAAGACGCAATGATACTAGAATTTCGCACGATGATTTACAACGATCCTTTTTGTGTCAATCTACACAATATTGTTGTGATCTAAACTAACCTAAAAATTTATGTTCAGTGCGTTTTGGCTAAGTCAAGAGTTATTTAAAACTTATTTATAGGATTTTTAGCTGGACGTGCTATTTACTTAACACAGTGTGCGAACTTTCGCATGAAAATGAGCAAAGCAGTCAGTGGCAGCGAAGATTTAGATGATATTAGCATGACAGCTCAAGAATTACATATTTTATCAGATCTTGACAGGTTAGTTTTTATATATTGTTCCGTCCAGCATATTTTTAAAAGTTTATGTTTATTATAAGGCTAGTACTACCGTAGTTTTTTCTTTTTTTAGCCGCCAGTACGGATATCTCTTACTAAATCAGCCAGAAAATGCAAAGAAGAAAGCTTTGGTTCAGAAGGTGACACTTAATCTTGAAGAAGTTTTTTAATTAATAATATATTATTAATCGTTTTTAGGCTTTAAAATATTTGCAACTTATGGTAGTTCAAGCTCGAGAACAGCAAAAAGTACAGAATGAAAATGAACCTAGCAATTATCAATCCAAACAAATCAGTATTGACCCCAAAACATGGGTCAAACTGGGTCATTTTCATTTACTTTTAGAAGAGTATCAAAAAGGTAAATATGTTCACATATTGTTGAAAATATGAGGTAAAAATATATTTATATAATATATATATATATATATATATATATATATATATATATATATATATATATATATATATATATATATATATATGTATGTATGTATGTATGTATATATATATATATATATATATATATATATATATATATATATATATATATATATATATATATATATATATATATATATATGTATGTATGTATGTATGTATGTATGTATGTATGTATGTATGTATGTATATATATATATATATATATATATATATATATATATATATATATATATATATATATATATATATATATATATATATAATATATATATATATATATATATATATATATATATATATATATATATATATATATATATATATTATAAATAAATATGAGTCATATGTGTTCAAGTTAAATAGCAGAAACAATACAATGCCACTACATCAATCAAAATATCAGTCAGTACGAAAACAATGCAGAAGCAAGAAGATGCCAGTAATATAATACAGAAAAAGACATATACCCCTACATGCCATGTACACACTCGGCAATCAAGGAGTGTCATAAAAAAACTTCTTAACCTTCTCAATTAAGAGCTTCCGAACCTCCCTCCTAAATCGGTTATTATTTAAAATTTTCCTGACGTTCAAACACAAGTAGTTGACTATTTTCTTACTCATATGTATTATAGAATCCCTTATTAAAGCTGAAGAGGGAATGGGTAGTGAGGCCACATAAGATAAACGCGTCGTGGACGCACAAGAAGCCCCTATTTCTCCCTCAAACTTACTATGTATATGTTAGAATTCTCTTAGTAATAAACACACTCCTGCAGGATTGCCGAGAACTCAATTGGAACATATAACGGAGTGCTCGCTTTTGTAGCATAAAGACCTTATTCAATAATTGATTAGAGCAGGAACCCCCAGAAACATACCTCATAACGGAGGTGCGATTCAATCAGAGCAGAGTATACATTTCTCGCGATAGAAACATCTTATTCCCGAGACACTACTCTCAAGGCAAAATATCCCTTGGCAATCCTCTTACAAAGCTGCAAAATGTGAGTAGAGAATCTCAATTTAGTGTCTATAAACCAACCCAAAAATTTATTATAAGTCATGCCTTCAATAATTTGCGAATTAAGTGAGATATCATTCAATTGACATTTAAATGAATCAATGTTAGTTTTAGAAATATTCAGGGTTAGATAATTTGAATGACACCAATCTACGATTTTCACTATATCCCCACTGATGTCACATTCCAACTGTACCACGTCTCTATTGTGCCACATCACAGTTGTGTCATCGGCAAACATCGTAAATACCACTCTAACATTAAGTTTTGAAAGGTCATTAATATAAGGTAGAAATAACAGAGGACCCAAAACAGAGCCTTGTGGAACTCCACAAATGACACTCAATTCACGCGACTCATTACCGTTAAAAAAGACAGATTGACAGCGCGATGATAAGTAAGATGCCAACTAGGCCAACGCCACACCTGTGAATCCATAGATTTCAAGCTTACTCAGCAATATCCTATGATTCACACAATCAAAAGCTTTTGCGAGGTCACAGAACACCGCCGCAGCAATCTCTCCATCATTTAACTTGCCATATAGGTTTTCTAGAAATGAAAAAATCGCGTCATATATTATTATATATATATATATATATATATATATATATATATATATATATATATATATATATATATATATATATATATATATGTATCAATGTCCTCTACAAGCCTTGAACTTGGCCATGCTACTGCACACATTAGTTATAATAATCGAAACCATGGTTCATGTTTATTATTTTGTACAAAAGAAAGACTTTTTTTCATGGTCTTCCATAATCTGCAGTTTTATATATATATATATATATATATATATATATATATATATATATATATATATATATATATATATATGTATATGTATTTATTATTGGGCTAAGCTCATTTATATATAATTTGAAATATATAACAATACTTAAGCATAATATAGAGTAAAACAATTCCAATACATCTATGAAACGAAAAGAAAAAAAAAAGCTAACTATAACAAACAATACAGATCAACAATAAAATAGAAAAAATATATAGTACAATATATAAGAAAGAACAGGAACCTTTAAATTCCATACAATATGCTTTAAACAAATATTCGGGTAGGACGTTTTTGTCTACAGGCCAAACTCTAGCCACTTTAAATCCATTCACAATGGTGCCTATAATAGCAGCTCTTTTTTGGTAAGCTTCTGCAAATAAACTTGCAACTTGATATTGCGT
>CM032450.1:51622701-51637701 GCA_019049505.1 Pachyrhynchus sulphureomaculatus | reverse complement strand
GCGCTTATCACTCGAGAACCACTTATCCGATTTACGTGTTTTTATAAATTTATACATATGTTCTATATAATTCGATATAAGCCTAGATAATGGGAGATAAGGCGAGATAATTGGAGGTAAGGAGAAATAATGGGAGATAAGTCGAGATAAGCCTCGATAATGGGAGATAAGGTGAGATAAGCCTCGATAATGGGAGATAAGGTGAGATAATGGGAGATAAGTATAAATAATGGGAGATAAGGAGAGATAATGGGAGATAAGCAGAGATAAGTCTAGATAATGGGAGTTATGGTGAGATAATGGGAGATAAGGAGAAATAATGGGAGATAAGGAGAAATATTGGGAGATAAGTCGAGATAAGCCTAGATAATGGGAAATTAGGTGAGATAATGGGAGATAAGGAGAAATAATGGGAGATGAGCAGAGATAAGCCTAGATAATGGAAGTTATGTAGAGATAATGGGAAATAAGGAGAAATATTGGGAGATAAGGAGAAATAATGGGAGATATTTTATTACGTTGGGTAACATAAGGAATAAGCAGTGACGATAGTAGTGAATCAAGTCCACTCGAGCGGAGCCGCGGGCCCGGCTAGTATATATATATATATATATATATATATATATATATATATATATATATATATATATATATATATAGTAAATGTTCTTGACCGTTAAAATTTACAAGAAAGTGTAGAAATTTCGGGAAAGCGGTCTTGAATAAAACACTTATTTGTTGTTAAATAAAAACTCTATATTTCGCTGATATTTTTTCAGCTTCATCTGGAGTTAAAAACTAAAAAATAACAAAGCAGTCTTTTGGTAAATTTATCACGTTAAAAAAAAAGGAAAAACTCACCAACCAAAGTATTCCTCCATTGGAAGAGGTATCACAGAAAAATACATTCAATTTAAATATATATAACTAACAGAACTACGAACAGACAAGACGAAACAACATACTGTGGCTCTGGCTGCAATGACACTGTTGTTATTTATTGTGTTTATTTCCTCAGAAATCTGAACAGTGGTTCAGTATAGGAAAAGTTATTTTGTGTTTGTTGTTAGTAAATTAACATGAAAAGAGATGGACGTGTGTTGATTGTTAGTAAATGAGATATGACTATTAATTGTGTGATGTTAAGTTATTTAAAATATTACAGTATATATTAGTCAAATTGTTGCTGTCTAACTTGAATTTGAACTTGAATCTAATTTGACTTATATATACTGTAATATTTTAAATAACTTAACATCACACAATTAATAGTCATATCTCATTTACTAACAACAAACACAAAATAACTTTTCCTATACTGAACCACTGTTCAGATTTCTGAAGAAATAAACAATAAATAACAACAGTGTCATTGCAGCCAGAGCCACAGTATGTTGTTTCGTCTTGTCTGTTCATAGTTCTGTTAGTTATATCTATTTAAATTGAATGTATTTTTCTGTGATACCTCTTCCAACCGAGGAATACTTTGGTTGGTGAGTTTTTCCTTTTTTTTTAACTGCTTTGTTATTTTTTAGTTTTTAACTCCAGATGAAGCTGAAAAAACATCAGCGAAATATAGAGTTTTTCTTTAACAACAAATAAGTATTTTATTCAAGACCGCTTTCCCGAAATCTCTGCATTTTCTTATATATATATATATATATATATATATATATATATATATATATATATATATATATATATATACATATATATATATATATATACATATATATATATATATATATATATATATATATATATATATATATATATATATATATATATATATATATATGTATATATATATATATATATATATATATATATATATATATATATATATATATATATATATATATATATATATATAGACAAAATTAACGCAACAATCAGAAAATTAATTTATCTTTTTCTTATGTCAGTTTTAAAGTTTATCGAGTATTTGAATAGTAGGTTATGCATATTTTGTTTCGTTGTTCATGACAGAAATCAAAACAATTCGTTTAGATTTACAGTTTTAAAGAATTTTTTAGTAGATAAACAATTTTCTGTAATAATGCGGTAGATTTTCTTTAAAAGTAAGCTTATAAATTGTTCCCTTTTTCAAAGTAATACGTTTTTGTGGTAGACTGTTTTATTTTTGACCCCGAAGAATTAGAAAAATGAATCGAACAAGGAATTTAACTGAACACGAGGTAGTGCGAGCCTCAGTTTTATTGGATGAGGGATATTGTCAGAGTTATGTTGCCAATTTGTTAGGCAAACATCGTTCCACAATAAGTCGTATGGTAAGACGCTTGAATGAAGTAGGAACTTATTCTAGAAGGCTAGGGCAAGGGCGAAAACGATGCACTAGCGACCTAGATGAACGTTTTATAAGACAATATGCTTTAAGAAACAGGACTGTCACTAGTTCTATAATAAGAAACGAACTCCAAGCTGTTCGCAATGTCACAATTTCTTCTAAAAACAGTTAGAAGACGGTAAATGAAGCTGGATTAAACAGTAGGAGACCAGCCACTGCGCCCTTGCTTACTAGAGAGAACAGAGTTGCCAGGTACGTTTTGCTTGAAATCACGAAAACTAGTCTGTGGATGATTGGAAGCAAGTTTTCTTCACAGATGAAACTAGGGTTAGTCTAAAACATCCAGATGGTCGTGAGCGAGTATGGCGAAGACCAGGAGAGAGGTTTGCTCCTTGCAATATCTCTGCAAGGATTCCATTCGGCGGTGGCTTTGTTATGTTCTGGGGTGGCATCTGCTTTGATGCTCGCACAGAGTTAGTTCCTGTCCGTACGAGATCCATGAATGCTGACTACTATCTTGGGAATATTGTAATAGAACATGTGATGCCTTTCGGTCATTTTGTGGGGCCCAATTTCCTGTTTATGCAAGACAACGCTCGACCTCACGTGGCTAGGGAGGTACTCGATTATCTTAATCAAGTTGATATACCGATTATGCAATGGCCACCAAAAAGCCCGGATCTGAATCCGATAGAACATGTACGGGATCACTTTAAGAAAAATGTGAAACGTCATATACCTGCATCTAGAAACCTGAGGGAACTTGAAAATGCAGTTATCACAGAATGGGAGCAAATTCCTCAAGATTTTATCCAAAATTTAATTAGAAGCATGCCTAGGCGCATGAACGCTGTCATCCGAAGTAGAGGAGGCAACACATGCTACTAGTGTTCCAGTTACACCATTAATTTTGCTACTAGTGTCCCAGTTTATTTTTTTGATTATTACATAATTTCAACGATTTTGTTATTAGGTCTTAAGAATAATTTTAATTCGAATCTTATAGAGAAATTTGGTAGCTAATTCACTTTTAAAGTATCCGAATAAGTTTTTTCTAACTTTTAGTGTAACCAATGTTCATAAAAAAATTATTAAAATTAATTCATTGTATAGATTTGTATGATTTAATATATTGTTGCGTTAACTTTGTCCAGGAGTATATATATATATATATATATATATATATATATATATATATATATATATATATATATATATATATATATATATATATATATATATACAGTAATACCCCGCTTTACGCGAGGGATACGTTCCGAAAAAAATCGCGTTAACTGAAATTCGCGTATATCGAGGTTTATGATTAAACATAGTCAAAATTTAATACAAAAAAATACAAATCATTTTAATCAATCACTTTAATTCTAAGAACACTTTATGCAATACATACTCTTATTTTTTACGGAAAAATACATCATATTCAGAGAAAGCGGGGATCCCCCCGCGACCATAGAGAAGTTAATGACTACATGAGCGCGAAATTTGAAATTCGCGTTATAGTGAAACCGCGCGTAACGGGGTCGCGCTAAGCGGGGTATTACTGTATATATATATAATAGTCAATTTTTTCACAAAATTTTTTTACAGATTCTACAATATATTAAAAACATATGGCTCAGGCGGGAAGGTGAACGATAAAAAAATATATATTGTAATTAAAATTCCAACGTTCCAACCAAGTTTATAAACTACCTACTACATATTTTTACTTGAAAAAACTTATAGATTAGCGCTCTTAAAATTGTTCAGGTCTTACTAAATTGTTGTCGCACCGACAGATTTTTTTTATTACAGTTTTTTTTATCATTAAATAACAGTAACTTATAAAAAACTTTTACAAAATTTTATTTAATTATGGCATTTTTTTTAAGCTTTATCTGCATATCAAATGTTCTACAAGACACAGGCTGAAAATCACTGGCAAAATACATCTTTCCTGTATGGATTGGGATTAGTATACTTCCATTTCAAATCCTACCAGTGGTAAGTCTGATCTCAATTTGGAACTGATTAATATTATTTAATTGGTTAGTATATAACGAACGATGATTGAAAAGAACAGTAGATAGTGTTCCATGGTTAAAGAAAGCAACTAGATAGAAGTTCTTTAGGTCATTATTCCTTCCTTTGCTATTTGGTATTATATTGTGTTATATTTCTGAAAAAATTACCCCCTGAAATTTTTATGTTTCATCGTGAAAACCATATTTTCACGTTTTTACGATTGAAAAATTTCATAAAATACAATTTTTGAATTAGGAACGGAACCTGCTGTTTTTAAACAATAATGCTTCAGAAAAAAGGGAGGTGGAGGAGGATACATTTTGTATAGTTTCAATAGCGTTATGATAATTTTTCCTGATTTTTCGTTGGATAATGAACACATTTTAAGCATAATTATAGTCAAATATATCAGAGATCAAGGAGCTGGAGTAACGGATTAGAGGGATTGTTTCATATAATTCGTATTATATACGTCTTTATTAGTTTTTAAAGCGCTGTTCCTGATGAGACAGAATGTTCAGTATATATCACTACCTCTTTTCTGTAGTGGAAATTAAGCTTAAGGGAACATTACACTCTCTTGGTCAAAAGTTTTAATAGTTTTTATGAGACTGATAAATTTAAAAAAAAACATTTTTTGATTCCATAATTTTTCTGACATATATTTTAAGTCTTTAAATCAAAAAAAAAATTTACGTAAGTTTTTAAATGATTTTTTATAGGGTTTTTTTGAAGCCTCATGAAAATTTTGATCTGCTGGCGTGCACGATTGCGACCCACTGGAACGCCTGAAAAAAATATTCTTAGAAAAAGCATGACTGCCTGCAGTATAGACTACGATAATTTTGTTTGAGCAAGAATTCACAAAATGGTGGACCTCCAAACTTGGTGATTTCAAAAATAGCAGTTTTTTTTTCGTAAAAAATTAGCCAATCTTTTTTATTCTAGTTTATACTGGGGCTATTGTTGTAAAAAAGAAGATATTAAAATTTTAGACCGATCGCTTAAATGGTTTTTAAGTTATCGTGCACGCCGATTACAAAAACGTTGTCTTGAGAAAAATGCGTTTAAAATTTTGACAAACAAATTTTCAAATATAAAATCTATTTACGTTTAATCAGCTATGCCTGCTGCATACAAATTTCCTTCCGACTCATCATACGCCTCGTTCTCGAGTGTTCTTTCGTCTCTGTGTGCGATTCTGTCGGCATCGGTGAGGTTGCGCTCGGCATCCCTGATGCGCGCCTCGTCACTCTTCCGGGCGAGCTCAGCGGCTGCAGGTCCGATTGTCGTTCCCATGACCTCCATAATTTTTAATACTGCGGTAAAACCTTCATTAAAAATACACGCAGACGTGTAAGAAGCAATCTTTTTGCCACAAAAAATATGTTTTAAGGCTAAATGCCAAACATAAGAATTCGTTGTTATTTTGTGTGTTATTCCCGAAACACCGCTTCAAAAGATCGTCTGCCGTCAATGAATCCAGAGGAGGTAGGTGCTTGAAATCATTCAAAGTACCTGCAGCTTTGTGCTTTCGCCACTTGCACCACGATTTAGCTCCAGGAGGGCAATGCGTATGTTGTGGCCTTTCTTCAGTTGAAATCGTATGGTAAAATGTGGACCAAATTTCTTTTTTCATTTCTTCCACTGGATCTGGGTGACGTCGAATAGCTAAGCCATAGGAAAGTGATAAATCCTGCATTAATTTATTAGTTAGCTGAATTTTTTTAGCTTCAGTTCTCCTTTTTTTGGATTTTCTTTTTTAGCTTGCGTCCTTGTTTGCATTATTTCTTTTTAGTGTTCCGTACGGAACACTTATAAGATCACTTCGGTGGTGTCGTCTGTCTTCGTCTGTCTGTCTGTCCGTCTGTCCGTCTGTCACACCCGATTTTCTCCGAAACTATTTGACATAGAAAGTTGACATTTGATAATAATATAGGAATTGATGGCCTCATCAGAGCCATGTAGTTTTGAGAGTTAAATTTTGACTTAAGGGGTTAGTTTTGGGGGGTGAAATCGGAAGTGAAAAAAAAAATTTTTTTACTAGGTGATCGAGTGTGGTGTCAAATGAAAGCTTGTGCAAACACGAGTAAAAAAATATATATATAATGTAATACTTGCGCGCACTTTTCTTTGTATTATTTTTAAAAAAAAAAAATCGCTGTCCACCCGCCTTATCTCGAAAAGTACTTATCAAAAAATTTTGAAAAAATTCTGGAATATTCTCCATGGGGTGTAGATTGAACGAAAATTATCACGAGTGCATTACCTGTAATAATTTATCTGGTATATAAAAAAAAACAGAAATTTCAAGGTCATCAATTTTCAGTGAAGATTGGAAATAAACTATGTTGAAAACTCATTTGGGGTGTGTTTTGTGAAGTCACTGATCATTTTATACTTCCGTTACAACATTTTTTATTTTAAAAGCAATCAACGTACGGAACACTAATTGCGCAAGTTCAACTTGCACTTGACCGGTTATTTTTTTATCGTTCACCTCCCTGCCTGAGTAGGGATTTTACTTTTTTTTCATATACTGAGGATATCGGCGAGGAGGTTGTAATACCCATCAACGTTGTCCAAGTGCCGGAACATACATTTCTGTATTTCGCAGCACCGTTTAGACCACGTGGTAGTGCTGCCTCGGACGTTATAGCATTTCTGCGAACAACTACTATCTATGTACGTGGCCAGGCTAAATGTACTTAAATAATTTAATAAATAAGTATACCGACCTGCGGGATTGAACCCTCGAGTTTCTACATAGTTAGCAAGCTACTACACCACCGAGAGACGGGCCGCCCCACGTACTTTTTTTTGTCTTCTTTTGCTCTTCTATACACTCGTTTTTTAACTTGCAAGACATTCTTTTTTTCCATAACAAAATCATCTCCATAAGGCTGTACATCTAAAATTGAAATGAAGGCTTTGGTGTCCCGTCACCGATGTAATACTGGTACTTTGCGTTGTTCAAGTCTTTCGATCGCTGAAACATGATTTGCTGAACAATGCTCTTTATGCTCGTCCCAAAATGCCTCAAATTCAACAGTATTTTTTTTTTCCTTTCCATTTTCGACAAGCGTTACAAAAACCTGATTTTACAATAACGTCGAAAGTCTTATTACTGTATTTACCAATAAGAGACACGATGCCCAAAAGAGACGTAAAGCCACATTTTGCCCTTGATCTGTCACCTGATACCGATAATTCTTCTTCTTCTTTTTCAGCAGATTGGTTGTTAGTTTTAAGACCATTCGGACAGTCTTCATTGCTCTTGCGATGCTTACTGCCAGCTACCCCTCCAGCGTTTGGGTCGTCGTCCTGGAGGTCTTGTTCCCGGTGGTTTGTGATCTCTGGCCACTTTCACCTTTCTATCATCTGCTATGCGTGTAATGTGCTCGTTCCATTCTCTGCGTCTCTGGTGGATCCATCTAACGACGTCTTTGGTTTTGGTCTTCTCTCTGATGTAGGTGTTTCTTTTCTTGTCTAGGAGTGTGTACCCTGCGATGGTTCTTAATGTTTTCATCTTCGTAGTCCTCATCATTCTTTTAGTTTTTACTGTATCGGCTCTTGTTTCAGCTGCATATGTCAGAGGTCATATGCAAGTTTTGTATATTCTGACCTTACATTCCGTTGTCATGTGCCTGTTGTTCCATATGCTATGCTTCAGACCACCGATAATTCATTTTCTTTATTACCAGCTGCTTTGTTTTTCTCTTTCTCTTCATTGGCAGCTTTATTTATAACAACTCTGAATACAGCTTCAACTACGATTTTAATATTTCGATGATTTTTTAATAAGTTGTTTCATAAAATCCCGTCCCTAAGTCCCATTAGGCCGCAAAAATTGTTCACTCCAGCGATTCCACTGCCGAGTAATCTCATTACAAAAATGAAACGTCTATTAATGTCATATGATTTCCCAATTTTGAGGTTAGAGTCAATGAGTGTATCGCCTCATTCACACACAACACAAGGTTTAAAAACCTACTCTCCTTCGTCTCATTTGAAAAATTTCACTTCTCATCACAACACATCAACTTTTATAGTAAAGTTGTAAAAACTAGAAATTGTACTATACAGTAACTAAAAGTCGGATCGGTGTTTGGACTCAAATAATAAGTTTTTACAATTTTTTCAGCAGATGTACTGGCAAAATTAGAATTACTTTCGTGTGAAAATTGATTACCATAAAACTGTCTTTTACGTGGTCTGCACACTCGCTTCGAACTAAATTTCTCTCATTTTTTATCCATTTTGCACAACATTAGCCGAGACGTTTAAGGAGTGATGTCATAGCCCTGCGAGCGATATTTTCAAATTGAGCAGGCCAGCGTACCTTTTGCTTTGGAGCTACAGTTTTGCCTCAGACTGAACAGATATTACACCCATTATAGTAAGCTCTCCTTTTACTTGCTTCTGTCTTTCTTAGAATTATAAAAGTAGCAGGAGATGTTCGACGCAGCTAGAGCAAAACCTTTGTAAACGACCGAAAGGTAAGTTGCCCCGCCGCACGGTCGATTTGGCCTGTCTTACACTTGAAATTTCCTCTGAATTTTTCAGAGAATATTATTTAAATATAATACTTTCCAATAGGATAGTTTCTAAAAAGTCGATTTTTCCGACCCGAGAAGTGTAATGTTCTCTTAATAATTATTTCCGCGGCAATTTTTAGGTAGTTGTACGCTAAATTAAAACTCTAACCTAATTCTATTTTTTTTGCGTTCGTAACGGACCGTGAGAATACAGAAACAGTAAATAAATTTCCCTGTACGAATTTTGTTGGAAAATATCAATTGTTGCGCTCATTTTTAATAAGAGCAGCCCTGTATAAAGCTATCGGCCGATTCCCTTACTAATTGCAGTAAAAATTGATAATTCTAAATCTCCTGTTGATCTTCGTTTCTGAAAGCCGTATTGATAATCGTTAATAATATTGAATCCTTCCAGATCCAGATCTGCTGGAAAGGACCAGGAATCCAATCAGCAACAGCTTTGCAGATGACAGTACGCTTATTTCTTCTCATGCAAATATCCGCAGACAGCAGGAAGTCGTTCAGCTTATCAAAGACTTGCAAGAAATTCTATCTTGGGGTAACAGTAACCAAGTAGAATTTAACGCTACAAAAATTCAGGCGGCAGTTTTTTCTAAAAAAGTTAACGTCGCTGAATCCGATATAGTCATGTCGGGCATTCCATTCCTCTAGCATCATCAATCAATTTGCTGGGAGCAAATATATCTTGACGTAAACATGTTGCAACCATAGCAAAGAGAGGTTCTCAAAAGCTGCGAATATTAGTTCGAACTAGAAAGCTTTACGCTCCACAACAACTGTTAATTCTGTCCAAAGCTCAAATTCGAAAAACGATGGAATACTGTTCCCATGTTAGGGGCTTTGCTCCCAAACATACACTGCATTTGTTGGATTCTATTCAGAAGAGAGCTGTTCGCCTGATTGGAGACCCAGACTGACCATCAACCTTGATACCTCTAAATATCAAATAACAGGTGGCGACTTGAGTCTATTTTACAGTATTTTTATGGAACGTGTTCAATAAATGTAGCCCACTTACGTACGAGGATGTTGTGATTAATGACATTAGAATATTCACGCCATTGTCGGTAGGCACGAGGTTTAGAAGCAACGGCTTCTTTATATTTTTGATCGAACCAAGGCTTGCGTTGGAAGGGCGAAAAAAGGATGTAGATTTCATGTCCTTTTAAATGACATCTTAGTGCACTCATATATATACAGTCGACACTCTATATAGTGAAAGACCAAAATGTTGACCGAAATTTCACTATAGAGAGTTTTTCACTATATAGAGTTTTTTCACTATATAAAGAAAAAATCCGTATATATTGCTATGGATGTAAGATATTCTAGGTCTTGAAAAAATTGCATATATAAAGAGTTTTTCACTATATAGAGTTTCACTATAAACAGTGTCGACTGTATATATATATATATATATATATATATATATATATATATATATATATATATATATATATATATATATATATATATATATATATATAATATATATATATATATATATATATATATATATATATATATATATATATATATATATATATATATATATATATATATATACAGTGCGACCTCGATAATCCGGACTAATTAAAACCGCGGTGATCTGAATTAGTAAATAATTCGAATTACTGAAGCAGGACATTATTTATATTAAAAAAACGAATCATTTAATACGAAACAACTAAAAAATAGTACATACATAGAATAATATTTAAAATAGAAGCATATCTTATCAAGTTTTATCTTATTTTGTAAAAAAAATTGTAATTTTTATTTGCTTGGCCCTTCTCTGGTTCATCATAAAAGCAATTTCTTTTAATCTTTGAAGTACATCACTTAGAGGGATATCATTTTCTTCTGCCCATCTCATGCACACATTGAAACTTTTAACTGCCTCATCTTTCTTCACAGTGTTCTTAACAGTCTGGTTTGTATCAGTATTTCACTGTGAACCTTCATTATCACTCTCGTGTTGTTCATCTGTATCATCTATGTCTTCCAGTGGTAACAAATCTTCATCATTTTCAAGCCAATTACATATTTCTACGTTCGTGAGATTCTGCTCAGTGAGAACATTCAGCGTATCTGAAACATCTGTTAAATATTTACGAATTAACCAAAAAATACTAAAAGAAAAATTTCAGGCTTTACCTTTCATTTCTTCATTCGTGGAAAGCAAATTATGCCACAATTCACTCAGGGGAATCAGATCTTCAGCATCAAATTCAGTGTCTGGGTTGGTATCAGCCACATAAGCCGTAATTTTGTGCCAGCACTTTTTCAAGACTTCCGGGGAGACTTTTTCCCATGAATTGCATAGTAGACATACAGCATCTTTTAGGTTAATGCTTTTTAATAACCTAAGAAGGTTCTCTTCATTATTTGATAAAATATGGGCTAAAAGACTTTTCCGATAAAATAATTTTGTCAGTCTGATTGCATTCTGGTCCATACGCTGCAAAAGTGCAGTACAATTTGGTGGAAGAAATAATATTGTAAACTGTCCATCCTGACTAGTCAGCTCTTCTATAGTTCCATGGCTTAAACCGTTATCAACGATTAGCAGGGCTCTTTCAGGCAAGTTGTGACTTCTTAAGTGACTTTTGACTTGACAAATAAAAGAATGATGAAACCAATCTAACAAAATTGCTGTAGTCATCCATGCATTGGCAGATGATTTGTACTCAACAGGTATGTTCACATTTTTAAAAGCCCTCGGATTTTTTGCCTTTCTTGTCACTAATAACTTTAATTTTTGTGATCCATCAGCATTGCAACATGCTAGAAAGGTAACGCGTTCTTTGTTTATTTTTCGGCCTGGTACGGTCTTTTCCTGAGAACAAACCAGCGTTTTTTCAGGCAACATTTTCCAATACAGAGCTGATTCGTCTGCATTGTATCTTTGAGTAGGTCCAAGGTTTAATTCTCTGATCTTATCTGCGAATAAAGTTAGGGAAGGATCGACGGCACTTTCATCATTGGATAGTTTTTCGCGACAAACTTTTAAAGCACGCAGACCATCTTTTTCTGAAGTTAGAAATCCAGCCTCTGCTAGCTCTAAAATTATCATTCCCGTAGGTTTCAGTGTAAAACTGTTTTGCTTTGCCTGATAAAATTTCGTAGGAAACTGGGACGTGCCTTGATCGTTGCGTACAAAACTATGTATACAAACGAGTTTCCATTTCTGGATATTCGGCTTTTCGTAAGGTTTTTCTGACGCCAGGACCGGAATCACATTTGGAAATAAATCTAAAAGAAGTTAAACGTCCATAGTGAGTGTCCAAAATTATCTTTAAAATAAAAATTATATATATATATATATATATATATATATATATATATATATATATATATATATATATATATATATATATATATGTATATATACCTTTTGATTTTCCCTTGCTTCTTTTTTATATCCGAAATTGTGGATGTTCCTACTCCGTATTCATTTGCCAACACTTTTCCGCTTTCACCAAGAACTAGTCTCTCTAATATATCGGACTGTTGTTTTATTGTTAGCGTAATATGTTTTCTTTTAGAAGGCATTTTAATATGTAGGCACATATTCGTAAAAAAAAATGTTTACATACTTATATGAACCACATAAAGTAAAATAGAACGTAGGTATGTTGTACTTGTCACAATAGACAAACAACTAGTCCTTAACCTTTAGACGCGATACGCGATGCATTGTAGGCAAATGAAAGGCAGCTACAGTTTGTGTGAATCCCAGATGTATTAGATTTGAAGTTAGGGGAATTCCCTCACTATCGATTTCAGTTTTCGCATCTAGTTTGAAGTAAGTAGATGTCTAAAAACGCAGGTCCGGATTACCTAGTACTATCAAATCCGAACTATAAAGTACACAATGCAAAAGAAATGTTTGTCCGGATTATTAAAGAATCCGGTTTAATGGAGATCCGGATTATCGAGGTGGCGCTGTAATATATATATATATATATATATATATATATATATATATATATATATATATATATATATATATATATATATATATATGTATATATATATATATCCTGGGACAAAAGTATCTTTTGCCTAACAAAAAGGCTTTTGGAATAGAATAAAATGAAAAAAATACATTAAATTAAACTGGCGTATTTATTATAATTTTTTTTATTACAATTTCTTTTGGTAATGAAGAAATGGACTTTTCTCATGTTTTTTGGGAGATAGCGCACTTGAGGATCGACCACACATGTTCCGTGGGGTTGAGATCTGGTGAGTGTGTGTGAGAATTAACCCAGAAGCTCCATCTTATTCTCTCGGAATCACTTGCTAACATGCATCCCATTACAGCACAATATTGTTGCTCCCGTGTATTAGAGTGAGTACTACGCAAGCCCGGTTATAATCCTCTATCCGTCGCCTTACGTAGGTAGCACTAGGAGTACTATAAACCTAAAACATGGTGAAAACAAACATTAGAGAAAATCCAAAAAAAAAAAACATAGTTTCGGTTATTCATTTGCTAAAATAAATGGTTTAAATAATCCAGAGTTAAGAAACAATATATATCTCGAAATTAGACTCATCCGACCACAGGATATTAGACCAATCCTCATTTATGTTTCTAACTCCATGCCAAGCGCATCTTTTTATTTTTCTCTAATAGCCGAGTATTTTGAAATTTTCGTCTCACTGTTTGAGCAGAAATTTTCTTTCCAATGTCTTTAGAAAAATCAGCGCATAGCTCAGAAAACGTTTTTCTTTTCGATTTTTGAAAGAAATATGTATCAACTGCTGGTCTTTTCTCACATTTGTAATGCGTTTTTGACCATTTTTATTTCCGTTTTTTTTGCTTAACTACTTAAAACACATTTTTTTGCAAAATTCGACTTTATGCATCAATACAGTCTCCTTCAAGAGCTATACAATCAGTCCAACGCTTTTCTAACATTTCTGTACCTTTCTTGTAGAAGGATTTGTCTTTCCCTTCAAAATAGGCCTCAGTTTCGGCGATAACTTCTTCACTGGAGCTAAATCTCTTTCCCACGAGAATTTTTTTGAGGTCTGCGAATAGATAATAGTCGCTGGGGGCCAAATCTGGAGAATACGGTGGATGAGGAAGCAATTCGAACTTTTCTTGTTCATTTGGGGCTGTTTTTTTTGCGATTTCTGCCTTCAAACGCACCAATAACTTTATATAATATTCGCTATTGATGGTTTTTTTCCCTTCTCGGCATAGTTGATGAAAATTATTCCATACACATCCCAAAATACACAGGCAAAAACCTTCCCAGTCGACTGTGGTCGCTTCACCGGCTGCTATCCACTTAGCTGACTGCCGATTTGATTTCGGTGTGTAGTGGTGGATACATATTTCATGCGTTGTCAGATATCGCATAAAAATACCCTTTTTTTTTTTGCGCTTAAACAAGTCTAAACAGCGCTCAGAATCATCAACACGTTGTTATTTTTGGTCCATTGTGAACAAACGCAGTACCCATTTCGAACAGAGCAATTTCAACAATAGCTTTTATTAACAATAGCAATTAGACATCTAACAAAGCTGACCGACTACTTCGGCTTTCTCAACTATAATTCATAGTGCGTACCAAAATATCTCTATTACCTAAATCTCATTACGGTTACATAAACACTTTTTATAAGATATGGCCTGATGTGTGACAGATATGGCTTATCTGTCACATAAATCAAACTCAATTACAGTAACTTAGGTATAGTTAGGTAGACCTGGAAGAAATTCTGTCTTGTGACAGTAACCAAGTGGAATTTAACGCTACAAAAACCCAGGCGGCAGTTTTTTCTAAAAAAGTTAACGTTGCTGGGCGTTAATTTGGGAGCAAATATGTCCTGGCATGAACATGTTGCAGGCATACCAAGGAGAGCTTCTCAAAAGTTGGGAATATTATTTCGCACCAGAAAGCTTTACACCCCACAACAACTGTTAATTCTTTACAAAGCTCAAATTCGACCAACTATGGAATTCTGCCCCACGTTTGGGGCTCCGCTCCCAAACATATACTGCATTTGTTGGATTCTGTTCAGAGAAGAGCTGTCCGTCTGATCGGAGGCCCGGAATTGACCGGCGGCCTCGATTCGATGAAACATCGA
>CM032450.1:51607701-51617701 GCA_019049505.1 Pachyrhynchus sulphureomaculatus | reverse complement strand
ATATATATATATATATCTATCTATATATATCTATATATATATCTATCTATGTAACTATATATATATATATATATATATATATATATATATATATATATATATATATATATATATATATATATATATATATATATCTATATATATATGATATATATATATATATATCTATATATATATATATATATATCTATATATATATATATATATATATATATATATCTATATATATATATATCTATATATATATATATATATATATATATATATATATCTATATATATATATATCTATATATATATATATCTATATATATATATATATATATATATATATATATATATATATATATATATATATATATATATCTATTATATATATATATATATATATATATATATATATATATATATATATATATCTATATATATATATATATCTATATATATATATATATATATATATATATATATATATATATGTATATATGTATATATGTATATATGTATATATGTATATATATATATATATATATATATATATATATATATATATATATATATATATATATATATATATATATATATATATATATATATATATATATATATATATATATATATATATAATTTCCTATAGTCTTTTTGTTTACAAATTGTTATTGTCATTATTTTCTTGAACATGGACAAGCAGGGTAAAGTATTAAATGAATGTGCAAGAATTGATTTCTTTGTGGAATTCTCCGTTTCAGACTACTGCCCGCCGTACTATACAATTGCGACCGTTTTATGAGAGTGAAAAAGTGAGAATAATCTGACCGTAGCTTGTAGGGGACGAGCACACTCCGTCGATGTTCGTATATGAGCACACGATTGTGACCGAGCAAGGTTCGTTTGTTGTCGACAAGTTAAGCGAAAAGTGACTCATGCTAAGGAGCCATAGGGATGCGACTGTTATGCAACTGTATACCCACTCTTCGCCGTATTGCAATGCCTTGAATCAACCGTGGATTTTGAGTTTTTGTTTTGGGGTGATTCCTTTTCAGTCGGATAGAGGAGTGCGGACTTCGTAAACGTGCGCGAGGCACACCAGTCGAGTAGTGTTTATTTTTTCCACCACAGTGTTCATTAATGCTAGTCTTAGGAAATATCATCAAATCTTGTTATACGTCTTTGGGCAGGACTTAAGTGCTTATCTGACATATCATGTATATTATTAAGATATTTTTTATCAACATCCTTTCCATACGATAATTTGATTGTTTAATAGTAAGTTCCTACTTATTTTATCCTAGATTAACTTTAAAATTAGTTGCATTTTGAGTAAACGTTGAAATAAAATAGCATTTCTGAAAACAGAAATTGCTAGAGTAAATTTATTATTAAATATCTTCTAAAATTGCTTATTTTTAGTATGTGACGGGGCTACGTTTTGTACATTAAAGTGCCTTTTAAATATCAGTTCTGATGTATAAATAATATCTCGTGGTTAAATTTAATTTAAAAATATCTTAGACATTCAGTACATATTGTGGCTGGTGATAATTTTGATTACATCAAATTTTTAAACATTTCCTGGTAAGACTAATTTTTATTTATTTTGAAAGGAAATGTTCATAATTTCGTATGAAAGCAATGGTAATTAAAACAAATAATTTGATTTTATTGCACGTAAATGATTTGTATTTCTTTTTTTACTTCCCATGCTAGTGGGAGGTACTGTATTCGTGAAAAAAAATCACACTTGGAGATTTTTGCATTTCTTTACATTCCAGGATCCTTAAATCACGGAAAAACATAGTTACTTTTGTTTGTTTCTCTGTCTGTCTACTTTTCACTTTACATGTTAGTACGATAACTTTTGAAGGAAATTAAATATTGATGTCAAATTAGGTTCACATGTATTACTTGATGGGGGAATGGAACTTATTCGAGCAGTATAGTCTGAGGGGATGGGAGTGAAATTGGTGGGTGTTGATAAATTTTGTATATTTTCAATATTATTTTGAGAATTTTTCTTGCTTTCTAATTGGGATAATAATTAAATTTTACGCACAATTATCGCCAGTTCAAGCTATATAAGGGATTAAAAGCGTGGCGGTGGGGGTTATAGGGTCTACTTCATACATGTAGTCTCTGATGTCGAGAAATATGAAAATTTTGTTATTTTTTCATTATTATCAATTATTTAAAGTCAAACATTTGAAGACCCTTTTCAGGGTTTTTGGAACCGAGGAATCCGAAAATTTATTTTATTCATTGTTTTCAATTATTTCTAGTCTAGTCAAAAATATAATGGGTTAAACGGGTGGGGCGGGGAGATAAAGGATAGCTTCGTTTAAAAGGGATTTTAAAATAAAAAATGCATTTGCAAGTCCGTTTATTTTTGTAATATTGAAAATAAAGCGCACAATACCCTTTAGGCGAATTAGTACAGTCTGTCAAGTAAGAACGTGACCGCTCGTGTTGAAGAAATATATTTCGAGAAAATTTGCCATCTATGTATTCTTTGGTTTGGTGACAACGACAGAATTACCTTAGTAAGTTGTTCAATCGCCTTCTCCATCAATAAGCGAGGCATGCTGTCGACGAGATTTTCTGTAATGATCTCCAAATTATTCGAGCCTCGCGAGACAACTGAGTCTCTCTGACCTTTCTTTTTACAAGGGACCAAACGTTTTTAGTAGGGTTGGCGTCCGGCGGTTGTGAGGGCCACTCTAATTTCTTATCGTGGGCCCAAGCGAGCCGCTTCGCGACGTAATTTTCGCCGGCAAAGGTTTCTTCAATGTGCTTTGGAATTTGACATGATGAGCACGAAGATGTTGTCGAATAGTCTCACGGGAGACATTCAAATCCGATTTTCTTAATTTTGCCCTTCCCTGACGCAGCGTCAATTTCGGGTCCCGTGAAAATAAACACACGATTCGTTTTTCGACTTTCTGAGTGACTTCGTTTACCGAGCCACGTTTTGGCAAGTTGTCGCCATTTTTCATCTCGTTAAAATGATTTATCTACTTCCTCACAAACGATACCGACTTTTTAATATATTTAACGGCCGCGGGATGTGTCATTTTAGGCACCTTTGGATGGGAACAACGAAAGATTGCCTCGAGCCGACGCACAAACAAGTGACTCATTTTGGATTTTACGTGATTTCGGCGAAAGTTCGGAATCGACTGATACTTTACTAACGCAGACAATGGTTCTCGCTACCGATTTTTTGTTGAATCGCTAGAATCACATGTACCCAAAATGAATTCTCGCGGACACGTTCTTACTTGACGGTCTGTATGTTAATTGTAACAAACTTTTAAAAGAGCTAATACTTCTTATTAAAAATGCAGTTTTGTACCGTATTATTTTAGTGTTTCTGAAAATTTCACAATTTCGAGCAGGACAAGGTTCAACAAGATACTACGTCATTCCAGTGTTGTTGCTTCTTTCAATTGTAATGTCATGTTTTATGTGTTGATATATTCCCATGAATGCGATACTACTTTGTAGTGAGCTTTCGTGGTTCGCTTTTTCGCATACATTTTATGAAAGCCGAGTTACACGGTGGTACATGGTATTGTGAAAGCCTTCGATGAATTTTAATCCCCGATACACATTCTAACCAGAGAAATCGGTGTTGATTACCAAATTAATAACCGGTCAAGTGCAAGTTGAACTTGCACAATTAGTGTTCCGTACGGTAATTGTTGATCAATTCACAAAACACACCCAAATGAGTTTTCAAAAAGTTTGTTTCCAATCTTTACTGCTGATGCAATTGTATTTTTTTATATACCATAAATTATTATATGCACTATATAATATATATATATTATCAAAATTTTTTGATCATACTTTTCGAGATAAGATATTTTTATTTTTTAAAAATAATACAAAGAAAATATATTACATTATATATATACTTTTTACTCGTGTTTTCACAAGCTTTCATTTGACACCACACTCGATGACCTAGTAAAAAAATTTTTTTTTCACTTCCGATTTCACCCCTCAAAACTAACCCCTTAAATCAAAATTTAAGTTTCAAAACTACACGGCTCTGATGAGACCATCAATTCCTATATTAGTACCAAATTTCAACTTTCTATGTCAAATAGTTTCGGAGAAAATCGGGTGTGACAGACGGACAGACAGACACCGAAGTGATCTTATAAGTGTTCCATACGGAACACTAAAAATGACTGACAGTTGTGTATATATATATATATATATATATATATATATATATATATATATATATATATATATATATATATATATATATATATATATCCAGTTTATAGCGTCATTCTGCGCCTTCCGGTTCCTAGCTTCCGTTCTCGCCGATCATCCCAGTCACCTGGGTTATGCCCATAGACCAGGTTATTTTCGGCCTTCCCTTTTTCTTTCTTTCTGTAGGTGTCCACTGTAGGATTTGTTTTGGGATTCTATGGTGTTGCATCCTTTGGACATGGCCGTACCACTTTAATTGTCTCTCCTGTACGTCCTCTATCAGTGTTCTTTCCGTTTTCATTTTTGACCGGACCGTTTCATTTGATATCCTATCGAGCTTGGAAATTCTTGCCCATCTTCGCCAAAAATCTATTTCCAGAGCATTTAACCTTCTTTCAAGAGTTTTGTTTAGTTGCCATGTTTCGCACCCATATAGAACTATACTTTTGAAGATGACATTGTAAATATGTTGCTTTCTTTGCCTACTGACATTTTTTGACCACAGAATGGAATTCAGGGCACCTATCAGTCCTTTCCCCTTTGCTATTCTCTCTTCCACTTCATTTTCTGTTATTCCAGTGCTGTCTATTCTAGTTCCCAGGTAAGTATTTTGGTCGCATGCTTCAATTTCGATGTTATTGTCCAGTTTCAGGTCCTGCCTATCCCCACCGATCCGCAAGTACTTTCGTTTTGCTCATGTTTACTGTGAGTCCCCAATTGTTATATTGGTCTATGAGCTTCCTTGTCATATATTCCAGATCTTCTGGATCTTGGGCGATAACCACCTGTTCATCGGCAAAATGTAGCATATAGAGTGTTGTCAAATCGTCTATTTCGATACCCATTCCTCGACAACTCGTCCTCCAATGATCGAGGGCCGCATCAATATATACTTTGAATAACGTTGGGGACAAGCAACACCCTTGTCTAAGACCTTTTGTGACGTGAAAGCTTTCAGATATTTCTTTACCAATCTTTATTCTTGATTGACAATTTGAATATAGCTGTTCAATATGGCAGTAACGTTAATAGATGTTTTTTCCAATACCTGCCACAGTTTCTTTATTTGTACATTATCGTAGGCCTTTGTTAAATCAATAAAGATTAGCTGGACTTCTCTGTTGGTTGCTACTTTCTTTTCGGTTAGTTGATTAAGGCTAAAAATGTTACAACTGACAGTTGTAACCTGTTTAAAATCATTTAATAATAGTTAAAGTTTATCGTAGATTTGCGAATACGAAATAACTGAAAATTAAATATGTTTAGATGCAGATGGACTGCAGATAGAAATATCTAAATATAATGACTCTCTTTGCTTAGAAGGTATAACATAACACGCGTTGTTTTTTCGTATTCATTGTCAAAATCGTTTAGATCCTTACGCAAATGTACTAGCAAGTTGAAACTTGTCACGCGGCGGTATTAGAGATTTATCTACCGTCACCTATCGTCACGAGTCCGAGCGATACTTCCGGAACTTTTGGGTTGCACCACGTATCATAATTTTCTAGTTTTACCTGTTACAAGTTTAAGGTTTGTTTAGGAATATACGAGGGCTATCTGAAAAGTTCTCGGCCTGACGCATAGGCATTAGAAACTGTGAAAACTATCGTTGTATTGGAAAGTTGCATCCTTTATATAAACACACGTAAAATTTAATTTCGATCTGTCAATTCCTTCGAGTAGTAGCAGCTGTTTGATATTGACGTGTCATTGATTTTTTCAAAGTGGAAAAAATTGAACTCCGTGCAGTAATTAAATTCTTTGTTTTGAATGGTTTAACCACCAACAAAAATTCAATGCTCCATCACATACGACAAAACCAGTTTCGCGACACGTTGGAAACACTCAGCTGGGAAGTTCTACCCCATGCGGCTTACTCACCAGACTTGGCTCCTTCCGATTACCACTTGTTTGCATCGATGGGTCACGCACTTGCTGAGCAGCGCTTTGGTTCGTACGAAAATGTGAAAAAATGGCTCGATAAATGGCTCGCAGCAAAAGGGGAAGATTTTTACTGGCGTGGAATTCACAAATTGCTCGAAAGATAGGAAAAATGTATAACAAGCGATGGAGCATTCTTTGAATAAAGCACTTTTTATCATTCTTCCGAATTTAACATGTTTTTTTAGAAAAAAAATCCGCATTTCGTACTTGTACACCAGGTATATTAAAAAACAAAACATATTTCACCTCAAAAAAATTCTCTTATTTCCAGAGAACTTTTCAGACAGCCCTCGTATTCTAAGCAAAAGAAATACTAAAAATTTGGTTCCAATCAATTTGTGGGACCTATAGTATTTTTGTTGAAAATTGAAGGAGTTTTATGAGATTTTTTTAAGAATGTTCTTTGTATGTGTTATATAAAACACTGATATATTTATTTAACGATTAGTTTAAATCTTGATCTATTTTCCGGCGACTCTTAATGGTTGTTGTGTCTTCGCAGTATGGTATAAATTCCAAATTATTGCATTCGAACAACAAAGAAGCAGCCAAACCTCATTGTGGGGGCAAACGTTTGTACAACAGGTAGCTGTGCGGTCATTGACTGACTGCCAAGGTTATACTGCAGTCGGGACGATGCCGATGCCGATGCCATCTCATCTTGTTGCGTTTTGGTCAGTAACCCTGGCTTGACCCCTCATGATTAGGTCATAAGGTGAATTATTAATTCAAGAAACTTTCATTTGGAATTTCACAAAAATGTTTATTACCGGTTTTATGATTTTTCAGTTAGAACAGTAAACGTTTGGGTACTGTATGCAACCGATCCTCTAAGTAGTTATGGTTGCAAAAACGATGGAAAGTTTTGAAAATAGAAAGCATATACGTGGGTTGTTCCAAAAATTCTCTACCTGACAACGAAAACACAAGTTTAAAGAGAAATTTTAATTTTTATTTTTCTACATACCAGGTGTACAAGTAAGAAATGAGGATTTTTTTTTAAAAAAAACATGTTAAATTCGGAAGAATGATAAAAAGTGCTTTATTCAAAGTATGCTTCATCGCTTGTTATACATTTTTCCCATCTTTCTGGCAATTTGTGAATACCATGCCAGTAAAAATCTTCCCCTTTTGTTGCGAACCATTCACCGAGCCATTTTTTCACATCTTCGTACGAACCAAAGCGCTGCTCAGCAAGTGCGTGACTCATCGATGCAAACGAGTGGTAATCGGAAGGAGCCAAGTCTGGTGAGTAAGCCGCATGGGGTAGAACTTCCCAGCTGAGTGCTTCCAACGTGTCGCGAACTGGTATTGCCGTGTGTGATGGAGCATTGTCATGAAGAAAAATGACTTTGTGTTGCCTCTTTCGGTATTCTGACCTTTTTTCAAGCAGCGAACGGTTCAAATCGGTCAATTGTTGTTGGTAACGTTTAGTAATGACCGTTTCCCCAGGTTTTAAACAGCTCATAATAGACCACGCCCCTCTGGTCCCACCAAACACAGAGCATCGTCTTTCTGCCGAAGCGATTCGGTCTTGCTACCGATGTGGATCGTGCGCCTGGGTCTACCCATGATTTTTTGCTCTTGGGATTCTCAAAATAAATCCACTTTTCATCCCCTGTAACTATACGATACAAAAACGACTTCCTTTTGTACCGAGCGAGCAAAATGTCACACGTGTTTTGCGCTTTTCCATTTGCCTGTCGTTCAACTCATGTGGTACCCATCTACCGGCTTCTGAATATTTCCCATCTCTCGTAGCCGATTGGAAACAGCTTGTTGACTAACGCCCAATTGCTCGGCGAGTTGTTTTTATGTTTGCGAATCATCTTCCTCCAACAATGATTGCAATTCCACATCTTCGTATTTTTTGGCGGTTTTCCACGTTTCTTGTTTTCAACATCGAAGTCACCACTTTTGAAACGCCGAAACCATCGTTCACACGTATCTTGCAATGGAACATGTTCACCATAAGCTTCTCGAAGTAATCGGTATGATTCAACAGCAGTTTACTTCAAATGAAAACAAAAAATTAATGCTGTCCGCGAATGCTCTTTGTTCGGTATAAATTTCGACATATTGAACACAAACATAACACTATGCACACACTTTTCCAATCGTGCGCGTTTGACACTTGTTGATGACACAATAACATGGCGCAGTGTCAAATCTTTATAGCACAAACTGCATTGGTGCACCATCTGTTGTCTGAAATCCGCATTTCATACTTGTACACCTACCTTGCGAATCAATACATTTTGTCCAAGGAGGAACTTTTTAATACCCTAATTACGATAAGATTTATTCAACTCTGCAAAATAAGCGTTTGTCTCAACTTTAACTTTATCATTCAAAGTCAATTTTCGTCCAGCCAGCCATTTTTAGTGTTCCGTACGGAACACTTATAAGATCACTTCGGTGTCCGTCCATCTGTCCGTCTGTTTACACCCGATTTTCCCCGAAACTATTTGACGTAGAAAATTGAAATTTGGCAATAATATAGGAATTGATGGCCTCATTAGAGAGGTGTAGTTTTGAAAGTTAAATTTTGACTTGAGGGGTTAGTTTTGGGGAGTGAAATCGGATGTGAAAAAAAAAATTTTTGACTAGGTCATCGAGTGGAGTGTCAAATCAAAGCTTGTAAAAACACGAGTTCAAAAATATATATAACGTAATACTTGCGCACACTTTTCTTTGTATTATTTTTAAAAAATTGCGAAAAATCGCTGTCCCTCACCCTTATCTCGAAAAGTATTGATCAAAAAATTTTGTAAAAAATTCTGGAATATTCTCCACAGGGTGTAGATTGAAGGAAAATTATCACGCGTGCATTACCTTTAATAATTTACCTAAAATCAGAAGTACCGTCACCCAAACAGCTGTAACTCGCAAACTAATAGATAAAAGTCATGAAAATTTGATTCGAATCTTCTTAGAGTTGATACCAACTGAAAATCGTATGTGGTTTTTTTTTTGTGTGTGCTGCCATCTCTCGGAAAGTCTCTGGACTTTTCACCCCATGTAGTATTTGCAAGGGAAGTAACGGGCAAAAAAGCATTACAAATTTTTTGCTTATAGAGAATTATCCATAAAACAACAATTTTGCCAGGATATTTTTCGGGTATTTTTGCCTGCAGCCAAAATGTTTGATAGCCTTTTTTAAATTTCACCTTCGGCTCCTCATTGGTGCTAAGCTTGGGTAGCTTCTCTTCGCCACTTCCGTTTTATCAAATGGATTTATGATCCATAGTGGTATTTCCATCGTCAGAATATCTCCAAATTTATTTTTGAAGTAGCAGAAGAAGCAGGGCATTTAAATGTTGAACGTATGTCTGAATATCCTCAACAAGACATTCTGCCTGTGACAAGTTTGGAAACTGGGAGAATTCGCGCCGATTAATATTTTGCTTCATAAATTTCAATTTTCCAAGAAAAGCCGAAATTACACCTTTGTTTTTATTAAATTTAGGCTGTCCCCTTGTAACTGCAAGTTAATGTCATTAAATCTTTTGAACAAATCTGTCAAATACGCGATGTCTGCTTTCAATTTGATCAGGTTTTCTTTTAAATCTGATCTTTACTTTCCAGAAACTCTAAAACTGATTCAAAAAGTGAGTAAAATCTTGTTAAACATGCACCTTTCGACAACCAGCGTACTTCAGTATGTAAGTTAAGAGCAATCGTTGGAAGTCTTCATCATTTTCGTCGCACAAATGTGCAAATAAACGGGTATTCAACGCATAGCTTCTTATTTTGTTAACTGCTTTAATCACAAATTGAAGCGATTGGTGCAATCTATCACTCAAATTTTTCGCTACCAGGTGTTGTCG
>CM032450.1:51604805-51607601 GCA_019049505.1 Pachyrhynchus sulphureomaculatus | reverse complement strand
CAGCCGGAGTGGCTGGCATACCCACTCAACTTCCTTGTGAGCCAGATCTGCGATCCTTTACTCCTCTTACAATTTGACGATGATTCTTTATACAAGGGGTGGGGGCTTAGTTTCTAATGTGCAAATCTAAGTATTACGAGGTGGGATCCAAGAGTTCCCGGACTAACTGAAGCAAAAACACCATCTGTCCAAAAAGTGCCCAGACCATTTTAGAGCTATGCAAGTAAGTACCCATTATTACCATGAAAATGTCAAAACGCTGAAGCCACTGAATTCACAACTGTAAACAAAACATTTGCATTCAACCAGCCAGTTGTGACCAGGTAGTGCTGAGTACTAAACGTGACTGTACGTATCGTAGTCGTTGTGTCACAGAAGTGTGATGGGGTAGGGAGCAGTGATCAAATTTCATGTGAAACTGAGTAAAACAGGTTCGGCGACATTTGAATCCCTAATAAGAGCTTACAGTGATGATTGTTTATCGCGTTCACAAGTGTTTGGGTGGTTTAAACGCTTTAACGAAGGAGGGGAGCCGTTCGAGGATGATGCAAGGTCAGGGCGTCCCAACACAAGGTCGGCCGAAGCAAAAGTTTTGCTCTTTCGTACAGACTGATAACAGAAAAGCTTAACATCTTTAAATCCAATGTTCAAGACATTGGCCGAACAAGAGAAAAGTGTATGCGAAGTTGGTTCCTCATACTCTGACACCTGATCAAAACTAGCAACGGATGGACGCCCACCGAAACTTTATCGAAACGAAAAATTCTGATCGATTAGTTTCTTCAGAACATAATCAGGGACGATGAGGCGTGGTGTGCGCCTACCACAAAACGACAAAATGCGCAATAGTTCGATACCCCAAAACCGAAGAAAGTGCGACTGACAAAATCAAGACAATGTACTACAATGTACGCCAAGTACTATATGGGTATCACGAAGCGACTTTACAAGAGGCTTCAGCCGGTTCGACCGGACCGATAGAACGTAAAGGATTTTTTCTTGGTTCATGAAAACGCGCCCGCTCACACGGTTGCGATTGTGGTGTAGGTTTTGGCGCAAAAACAAGTGTCCGTACTTCATCACCCTACTTATTAGCCTGATTTAACCTCTAGTGAAGGGTCAACAGTATGACGACTTGGAGAACATTAAAGCCACTGTGACGCGCGTGTTAAACATGATCTAAACAGGAAGATTTTTATAATAGTTTCACATGGTTGTGTGAACGTTCTAAACGTTGTATTGAGGGGGGAGGGAACTATGTAAAACATATGAAGTCGGCAGTCAGGGAACTTTTTCGACAGACGGTATACGATCGATTCATGCCGATGAGTGGTGGGAATTAGTTTTAACTTGGTAGCTTATGCAGTTTGTTTAATATGCATTTCCAATTGATAAGAAAAGAGCAACACGTGTATGTCAATGTTTTTTTAAACTTGGGAATAGTGCCACTGAAACGTACGAAATGATTTGGAAAGCACTTGGGGAAGAAACCCTAAACCATAAGCAAATTTTAAACTGGTTTTCATAATTTAATTCCAACCGAACAATGGAAGACTTTCGACTACAAGTACGTCTGAAAGCAGCGCCAAAGTTCAACAAATCATTCGTGAAGACTGTCGTCAAACAATTTTGAGCATTTCTGACGAACTTTTTATTGATTAGAACAGGGCCAACGCTTTGGGGTAAGAAGTTCCCTCCTACATCACAATGCACTAGCCCACAATTCGTTCAGTACGGAACAGTTTTTTTGGTGAAGAATTCCATGACTGCGATGTCTCTGTCCCTCTATGCTATATTTGGCAAACAGTGACATCAGATTGTTCCCCGATATGAGAATGATGTTAAAAGGTAGCTGCTTCGAGAGGGTAGAAAACAATGCAAATTGCAGGCAGACCTTGCAGCATCGACCTTCCAAAAAATATTCCGAAAACCGGTGGAAAGGTGCATTCGCGTGCAGGGGGACTGCTTTAAAAGTGACGGGAAACATGAAACCTAAAATTAACTACTTCAAGTTGTATAACGTTAATCTGGAAACTCTTCGACGGCACCGCGTATCTAGTTAATTCATTGTTAATAAATTCGCATCACAAAAATATTTTTGAGCGCTTTCATCTTGCTGGTATTCAATTTAAACCTAAGTTTGATTCTTTGACCATATTCCCTCATATTTAGCACTTAAGAAAGAAAATAATATGTACCTCCTAAACATCGTATGACAAAAAAATAATTAATAACAATAAAAACATAATACAAATTCATTTTTAAGGAAATGTAACAGTAGCTTTATGATCAGCAGTTTACGGCCTAATGAATGTTTAGGTGTTTTTGATATTTATTTGACTGTTTATAAAAAGAATTTACACTTTCAGCACCAAAATTTAAATATTTCGTTTATCGGGAAGTCTTTTTATCACAATATGGCAGTGTAGGACACTAAAATAAACTATCCATTCAAATAGAACAAAATTACTAATAAACTTCCGTTTATTTCAAATGAAAAATTTATCTTCGAAAAAAGTATTTTGAAATACCAATGATTTACTTTTTTGTAATTGAAAGGTATTCCGTTATAAATTACAGGTAAAAAACACAATTGCAAACCATATATGTCCATAAAGGACAAATAACACATTTTCCGTCAAAAAAAACGAACAAAATGCTCTACGGCATTTTATTTTTATAAAAAGTTGCTACTTATAATTAAAACAATAAATATATTTATACTACTAAAAAATTAAAAGAAACTTAGTTTCTAAATACCTATACTGATTATGACTAACATTAATATAAATTTTG
>CM032450.1:51584805-51599805 GCA_019049505.1 Pachyrhynchus sulphureomaculatus | reverse complement strand
ATTTTTAAATTGATGCTAGTCTGTATGGGTCAGGATTTGACGAAGTGTTGTTATATAGAATAAAATTATTGTAAACGTCGCATAACTCTTGCATTTTATATTCCTCTAAACAAACAAAACCTTCCAGGTTAGGTGACTGCTTTCTTGCACAATCCATACAATGTACTACATGTCTTTTTTCCTGTTCCCGAATAAAAAGTATATTGAAAACTTCAATCTGAAATAAAGTAATTTATTAATAGTAAAGTTTTAACGACTTATAAGTTCTACAGGCTGTTTTTTTTTTAACTTAGGACTTCTTTTACCGAGTGGAAGAAATAATCTGTACAAATAACACGTAGGCTGAAAAGTTTTTGGTCTGTCACCCTTTTCAGAAAACCCATATGATTTTTAGAAAGTACTAATCTTCAAACGATATGTGTCACAATTTTGTCACATTTCGATGATTAGTTTACAAGTTACAGTGGTTTTAGTGACGCTACTTTTGATATTTTCAAAGCAATGGAAAAAATTGAATTTCGTGTCTTGATTAAACACTGTTTTTTGATAAGTTCAAGCAAAGCAATGGCTTGATAAGTATTATGGGGACTCTGCCAATGGCAAACCACTCATCATTTACTGGTATGCTGAATTTAAACGCGGTCGTACAAACACATATGATGCTGAACGCTCTGGACGCCCAAATGAGGTGATTACACCGAAAAAAATCCATAAAATTGTTCTGGATAACCGTAAAGTGAAATTGCGTGACATAACTGACATCCTAAAGATATCAAAAGAAAGTGTTGGTCATATTTTGCATGAACATTTGGGCATGAGAAAGTTGTGTTCGAAACAAACAAAAACAACAACGTGTTGATGATTTTGAGCGCTGTTTGGACCTGTTTAAGCACAATAAAAAGGATTTTTTTTCATACGATATATGACAATGGATGAAACATGGATCCACTACTACATACCGGAATCAAATCAGCAGGCAGCTGAGTGGACAGCAGCTGATGAAAGCCGCCCGAAGCGACCAAAGAACAACAGTCGGCTGGGAAGGTTTTGGCCTCTGTATTTTTGCATGCGCCTGGAATAATTTTCATCGACTATGCTGAGAAGGGAAAAACCCTCAATAGCAAGTATTATATAAAGTTATAGGTGCGTCTGAAGGCAGAAATCGCAATAAAATGGCCCCAAATGAACAAGACAAAAGAGCTCTTTCATCAAGACAATGCACCATGTCACAAGTTAACGGTTACGATGGCAAAAGTGCATGAATTGAAGTTCAAACTGCATCTTCATCCACCGTATTCTCCAGATTTGGCCCCCAGGGACTATCATCTATTCGCAGACCTAAAAAAATGCTCGCAGGAAAAAGATTTGGCTCCAATGAAGAAGCTATCGTCCAAACTGAGGCCTACTTTGAAGGCAAAGACAAATCCTTCTACAAGAAAGGAATAGAAATGCTAGAAAAGCGTCGGACTAATTGTATCGCTCTTGAAGAAGACTATGTTGATTAATAAAGTCGAATCTTGCAAAAAAAATGTGTTTTAAATAGCTAGACTTTTCGGCCTACGTGTTATATCCGATACAGTCAAACCACTGAGCGTTTGCAATTTTTTAGAACTTAATTTTAGAGTCAACTACTAAAAATGAACAAAGTCCATATTTCAGGAGTTATTTAATGTTCGCTTATCTGTCAATCCATCTCCGGGAGCGTTTCGTGGTATCACGACTCAGCAGACAAGCTCGAATCGATGGAAAAGAGAATAAAACTCAAAGTGGTTATCAGAGTAGTAGCGTAAAGAATCGGTAAGATATAACAATTTGCAGTTCTGACTGGTATCAGAACAGTTTTGTCTGTCATCATAGTTCGTTGACGAGTCGTGATAGGATGGAACGCGGCCCGAGATGGATGGATGAGAGAACAATAAATAACTGCTGTAATTTCGACTTTATTCAATTTTATAATTGATACCGAGTCGTTATATGCGTAGAGTAAAAATATAACAATAGCGCTGCCTAGCGGTAATCGTTAGGAACTCGTTGAATAATTCGTCTATCGGTTTATGGCCTTAAATAGCCCCCGATAAAAGGCATGTATATATTAAAAAGTAGATTTACAGCAGCTAGAGATGCAAATTATTAAATTTTACCGATTTATTTCTGGATTTTAAATTTGAATATGCTACTTTTTATGGATCATTCGCTCTGTACAATTTTTAGTAGTTTCAAGGTAACTCCCGATTTATTTAAGTTTTGCTTGAATTTCTTTTTTGAATAAAAATTCTCCCAATACAACAGAAATCATAGCCCCGAGATAACAGCTGCATTCAACAAGCAGAGTAATTTTTGAAATGCTTTCTCTGGAGGTCTGGGATTCTAGAGTGGCGTTATTAAAAAATGTTTTTATATATTTCATGTCCACAATTATATAAAATTAAAAAGTGGCTATAGTGTCAATTTTTTTACACACCCTGTAAGAGAAAGTAATGTCGACCCTACCTCACATTGTCCGCAATAATGAGAGGCTTCATTCTTTCCTCTTCCGTGAAATTTAACTTCTACTCCTTTGTGTTTAACGAATTCTAGAATTCTACAGCACATTGTTAACGTTCTAAGCAGGCAGTTTCTATAAATAAAGGAAAATTTAAAAAGTACATAAGGGACCATCCATTAATTACGTCACACATTAAGAGGGGAGGGGGTTATATAGAGCGTGACACAGTGTGACAGAGAGGGGGACTTTTGTGATATCACATCATAAATATGAAAAACAACCTATAGGTACCTACTACGTCTGCATTGCAAGCAGTAATAAATTAAAATTTAAAAATGTGATGTCACAACAGGGGAAGGGGGTCACTCGAATGTGACAACCCGTACATTGGGGGTAAGGGTCGTCGAAAAACTACGACGTAACTTATGGATAGTCCCTAAGAGCCAAATATAGAAAATATTAAAATTCTTGCATGTTGTTTTATTTCTACGCTGATCAAACACAAAAGGCCTTGTTCCAAATTTTAAGGATTTTAGACCGCAGGTGTGCATAAGCTGTGTAATACAAAAGTTCTCGGACTAACTCTATATACCAGGAACGCGAAATAGTATCAACTCGCGCTGATAGGTGGCGGTAGATACATACCTCACTAAATCTACTATAGCACCACTCACACGGCAAGATAATACTATTGCAACAAGACCAATTTCTTAGCTGAATTTTTTACTTCACATTCGACTGTAGATTTCCAAGGACACGTATTTTAGTAAACTTAGACACCAAAAAAGCTTCTGGCCCTGACAGAATACTTACCATAGTACTCAAAAAAATGCACGAGAAAATTAACAACAATTTTCTGTAGACTTTCCAATATATCCTGTAGAAAGGTAATATTTTGTTCCTGTTGGAAATGCGGTACAGTTCAGCCGATACCCAAAAAAGGCAAGAAGAACTAACTTAACAACTACCAACCAGTCGCACTACTCTCAACAATATCGAAAATGATGGAAAAGGCTATCAATCTTCTAAAATATCTCGAAGGATTCAATATTATATAAAGATCAACAGGAGATCTTTTAACTTATGTAACACATGTTTGAAACAACGCAACTGAATACTTTGGAGAATCTCGAGCAGCTGCACTTGATATATCCAAGGCATTCGACCATGTTTGGCACGATGGATTGTTGGTTAAGTACGCTCTTATGGTCTGTCTGAAAAGTTCTGTTTATGGCTCTTGTCTTTCCTAAGAGAACATCTTTTACGAGTGGCAGCAGACCGATTTCTTTCTAACACCTTCACTATCAACGACGGTGTGCCCCAAGGCTCCATACTCTTTCCTACTCTCTTTCTCATGTGCATTAACGATCTGCTGAATTTAATGTTTTGCAGATGACAGTACGCTTATTTCTTCATTCACTTTGAGCGCCCGAACATCGGCCACTCAAAGCTTCTTAAAAGCTGGCTATATTATTTCAAATTAGAAAGCTTGACACTTCTGTTAATTCTGTACAAAGCGATGTACATACAGATATTTGAACGATCTACGCGGCCAAAGTCAAAAAATCAAAACACAAAATATTGCCAGGTAACCGACTACCAGAGACAGAGGACCCTTCCGAGAACAAAAGACAACCGCTTCCAACCCCACCCGTGCAGTCTTACCTGTTTTATGTCAGTCGGAATTCGATCCTGTTACCTCGGCGCTCCTTAAAATCATAATTGTGAAAGTGGAATTTTATGTCTATAAGTTCTAAAGTAGTGGAAAAAGTGATGGATTCTCAAAGTACAGGTATGTAACTATGTTATAAGTAAAGTAAATAATAAATCAAAAAACTGGCCCCGGATAAGTCCGGATAAGATACATTTTGGGACATTGAAAATTATGGTCAAAATTCTGAGAAAAAATAGATTTTGATTTTATCAATTTTAACTTAACGATTCTTTGTTGTAGATTCACTTGGTACATCGGGAATGAAGGTTGTGACCCGGAAATACTTGTTTGACCACATGATGAAGGAAAATTTACCTTATTTGGAAGACAAACTAAATTGCTTGAAAGAAGAACTTTTGTCAACTGAAGGATAGATACAAGAGCAAATACAAACCTTAAAAAGGAATTTTTCTCATTTTAAATCTGAAGTTAAACGTAGATGTATCAAAATCCATAATAAGGAAGACATATTTGTTCAATACAATAGTTCATGGCTAGAAGGAACCTTTGAAATTCCAGTAGTTGACAGTCTGCAAAATCGATCTGGTCGACCAAGCAAACCTTTGGGAAAGCGAGATGCTTCAAATGTACTCAAAGAAATCATCACTACACCAACTCGGGCAACGAAATATAAAAAGGTGTATTATCGCACAAAATCATCAAAAAATAAAAGTAGTCCTTTGACTGTCAAGGAAGCAATCCAAATGTACATAGACGCAGATCTAACGAGAGAACAGTATGAAATCATAAGAAGGACGAACAAACATATTTTAGCGTGTTATAGCCCCCTACAAAAGAAAAAAAAAGTGTTACCCGCCACCAGAAGCGTGCAAGATAACTAGCACTAGTGCGGAAGCTCAATTACAGCCCTTGGTGGATCTTACTGTTACAGGATTGTCCGACTACCTGGAACAGGTATTGCAAACATTAAATGAACAAAAACGGAATACCCTAAGGATGATTCATAAATGGGGTTGCGACGGATCACAACAATCCCAATACAAAGAAAAGTTTGAGAGTGATGCGGATTCGGATAGCAATATATTTCACAGTTGCTTCGTGCTTCTAAAAAATAATAAAAAAACCGTGTGGGAGAATCCGACTTCGTCTTCTCCGCGTTTTTGTCGGCCAATAAGATTTCATTTTATCAAAGAGAGTACTGATGTCACAGAAAAAGAAATTAACTACGTGAATAAATCAGTTGATTCTCTCATTCCTACTGAGGTTGATTTGGATGAGAAAAAGTTTATAGTCAAACACAAATTTATCATGACAATGGTGGATGGAAGTGTGTAATGCCGCCACTGGAACCACAGCAACAAGCCGGTGCTATATTTGTGGTGCAACCTCAAAGGATATTAACCGATTGGATATAACAAAAGAAGTTAATCCCGAGACAGTACAATTCGGTCTCTCAGTATTACAAGTCAGGATAAGATTATTTGAGAGTGTCCTACATCTATCTGGCTTATAAACTGCCAGTAAAAAAATATAGAGAAAGAAAAACAGAGGCTGGAAAGGAACTCGAGAAAGAGATTAAACTTGAAATCCAGACCCGGTTTCGCAATGAAACCGGGTTATTGGTCGATATGCCAAAGGCAAATTTTGGAAACACCAATGATGGGAACACCAGTCGAAGATTTTTTGAAGACCCGAAATTGGCAGCAGAAATAACGGGCCTTAGCTATGACCTGTTATATAGGTTAAAAGTCATTTTGGAGACAATCTCAAGCGGGCATAAAGTCGACCCAGAAAAATATGACAAGTATGCATCAGAAACTGCTCGTCTATATGTGGACCTCTACCCGTGGCATCCCATGATACCCACGATGCACAAGATACTTGTTCATGGCGCAGAGATAATAAAAAATGCTTTGTTACCAATTGGGCAGCTGTCTGAAGAAGCCGCAGAGGAACAAGCACTTTCGGTCTCACCGACAAGATTTTGTCCGAAAGTTTTCACGAGAAAGCTGCAACAGGGACATTTTTAATCGTTTACTTTTAAGTTCCGATCCTTTGTTGAGCAGTATGAGACGAATAAAGAAGATAAGGTCACATTCATTCCTACCAGAGACGCTAGAAATGCTCCTGCCTGCAGAGCCGAACCCACTGTGTTCTTCTGGAAGTGAAGATGAAAATAGGTTTGTGGATGACAAAATATGATTGTTTATAGTGTATTTTTAACCCTCGACGCAAAAGAGGGGTGTTATAAGTTTAAATTTTACATTTATTTTTTAAATAAATGTTTTCATTTAAAATATTTTTTTTGCAAAATTAAGTTTCGTTTTCTTATTTTTTATTACAAATTAAGTAATTTTATGCAAAGTAACTGATTAATTTAAGTTGGTAATATAATTTAGCATACAATAGAACCGAAAAATAATTTTGGCCGCGTAGATCGTTCAAATACCCCTATGTGCGATGGAATACTGCTCCCATGTTGGGGATTCTGCTCCCAAACATACACTGCACTTGTTGGATTCTATTCAGAAGAGACCTGTCCGCCTGATTGGAGACCTAGAACTGACCAGCAACCTTAATTCCTTGGAACATCGATTAGCGGTTTGAGTCTATTCTACAAGTATTTTCATGGAAAGTGGTTGATGGATGTAGCCCGCTTAATTCCTTTCAAACCGGTGCATGCCAGGAATAACCATATGACGTTTAGCTTGTCACTCCTCGTACAACCTTTTATATTAAGAACAACATCCCATTGGAATGATTTACCCAGGATTGTGTTTCCTAGAGTACAATTTACAGCGGTTTAAGAACAACATAAATTGCTTTTTCCGCACACGCGTCGCTCCTGTAGCGCTTAAGGGATTTCCCCGCAGCAAGTGTGCTATGCCCACAAAAAAACTTCCAAAAAATCACCATGAAAAAGGGCCCAAGATTCCCTTTACCTCTCACCAGTCTGGGAACAGATCAACCATGAAAACGACGTTAATTGGAAAAAAAGATTTAGATAACTGAAATTAATATGATTAAAATTATAATTATCTCTTGATTTAATAAAGTTTACCGGTAGCAGAACAGTCAATTTAACGACAAATACAGTGCCAGCAAAAAAAAATCTTTACAAGGTCAATAAAACCACAAAATCTCGAGACTCGTTTTAGTGTGACTATTTTGTTACAATTAGTGTTTTGTCATGTCATCCTTACATTTTACCACCAACTGCAGTCGTTTAGGCATGGATTCAGCAAGGTTAGTGAAGTATGTGGAGCCCATGGTTATCCACAGAGATTTTAGCGTTTCTTTCAGATCGTTAATGTTGCTGGATCGTGTCTCTTGAACCCTGTTCTTCATGAAATTCCAGGCATGTTTTACAGGATTAAGGTCAGGGAAATTACCTGGCCACTCTAAAATATTAATGTTATGGTCATTGAGAAACTTTGTCACGACCTTGGCCTTGTGGGCAGGAGCCCCATCATGAATAAAATAGTCACACTGATGAATGATCCAAAAATTAAACAAATGTTTTTCCAAAACATTAATTTAACTTTTTGGATGGTTGCAGCTTCTACTTGATGGATATTTATATAAATATATAATAAAAGACTGTTTTTAGTCAATTTCCACTGGTTTATTTAAATTGCGATGACGCGTTTCGCTGTCGATGCAGCTTCTTCAGATCTACATTTTACACAGTGTAAAATGTAGATCTGAAGAAGCTGCGTCGACAACGAAACGCGTCATCGCAATTTAAATAAACCAGTGGAACTTGACTGAAAACAGTCTTTTATTATATATTAATTTAACTGATTGCTTCGACAGTTACGTTATTGGGAAGAAAGTACAAACCTCCCCTACCCTTGCTTCCAATGAATGCACGCCACACCATCACACTGTCAGGTTGTTTAACAGTCTTAACCGTATATTCAGGGTCATACCTTGACATGGTACTTGGACGACGCACAATCTTTGAGCCTCTCCTGACCAACCTGAAAGTGCTCTCATCACTAAACATCACTTTCTTCCACTTTTCAGATGTCCAATCTTGATATTTTTACAGAAGTCGAGCATTTTTTTCTTCATTGCTGCAGTGAGAAGGGGCTTCTTTGCGGCACGGGTAGACCCAGGTCCTTCTGCAGGCGGTTATAGGATTTGCCATCACTTCACGCTTTAGAAACTTAACAGTCCCTGATGAAGTCTTCTTCGGTGCGCCAGAGCCTGATTTTCTCCCAGGTACCGTCCCAGAAGGCAATGACGCGGCTGACCGCTTCAGTTGATAAATTGTCTCTCTGGATATGCCCAGATTTCTGGCTACAGCAATCACTGAATCCTCCTTCTCTGGCAGACTGAAGGCACGAGATTTCTCTTCTATTTTAAACTTCTTCCGAATCATTGCGTGCAGTGGGACTAAAGATGTTAAACCTCAAACTTTTATAAAATAATAAAAACACTGTTCGACCGGAGAGAACGAACGGGCAACCTCACTGTAAAAGTCCAGGAGGCGAACTGAGTGTTAGCTGGGTGGGAGAAGGTCGCCTGTGGTGCGCTATTACCGCATGTCATCACTACGTTTATCCCTCATTTTTAGTGTTCCGTACACTTATAAGATGACTTCGGTGTCTGTCTGTCCGTCTGTCTGTCACACCCGATTTTTCTCCGAAACTATTTGTCACAGAAAGTTGAAATTTGGTAATAATATAGGAATTGATGGCCTCATCAGAGCCATGTAGTTTTGAAAGTTAAATTTTGACTTCGGAAGTGAAAAAAAAAAATTTTTACTAGGTAATCGAGTGTGGTGTCAAATGAAAGCTTGTGAAAACACGAGTAGAAAATATATATATATATATATATATATATATATATATATATATATATATATATATATATATATATATATATATATATATATATATATATATATATATATATATATATATATATATATATATACATATACATTATACATATACATATACATATATACATATACATATACATATACATATACATATACATATACATATACATATACATATACATATACATATACATATACATATACATATACATATACATATACATATACATATACATATACATATACATATACATATACATATACATATACATATACATATACATATACATATACATATACATATACATATACATATACATATACATATACATATACATATACATATACATATACATATACATATACATATACATATACATATACATATACATATACATATACATATACATATACATATACATATACATATACATATACATATACATATACATATACATATACATATACATATACATATACATATACTTATATATATATATATATATATATATATATATATATATATATATAATGTAATACTTGCGCGCACTTTTCTTTGTATTATTTTCAAAAAATCGCGAAAAGTCGCTGTCCACCCCCTTATCTCGAAAAGTTCAAAAAATTTTGAAAAATTCTGGAATATTCTCGAAGGGGTGTAGATTGAACGAAAATTATCACGATTGGAAACAAACTTTGTTAAAAACTTATTTGGGGTGTGTTTTGTGACGTCACTGATCATTTTATACTTCCGTTACAAAATTTTTTATTTTAAAAGCAATCAACGTACAGAACACTAATTGCGCAAGTTCAACTTGCACTTGACCGGTTATTATAGTAGGAACGGCAAATGAAATTATGACGCAAATTTTACATGTGAAGTTTTTTTTTTGCCGCACAAGTGTAATTTTTTTTTTCGGCACTGTATAACTGAATACATTTAATAGAATATACTTACTTAATTAATTCGAACAATCTTCTATCAGATACCCTAATATTTCTAGCAAGGTTCCATGAAAGATGTAACATTGGCACAATGCTCTTAAAGCTTTGTAGTTTATTCCACTCATATCTTTCTATTGCCAACTGATATTGTCTAGCGGTCAACGGGCCTACGTTCCAAGCGATATTATTACACCAGCCCACCGCCTGTACCCAATGAACGCAACCTGCGTTTACCCAAACCAAATCTCCCGGTCTTTGGAGAAATCGATAAACAGGTATATTGGCTTTGTAAAGATCTTCTAGTACGGGCCACCATGATCCATGGAGGTAATTTATTTGATTATGTTCGCATAATCTGAAAAAAGATGCTTTAAGTCATATATATATATATATATATATATATATATATATATATATATATATATATATATATATATATATATATAAACTTGATTGGTTTTTTCTTAGGTACTTTTGGAAAATACAAACTAGTTTATTTGACGTTTCGCCTTATTTTTGTTAGGCATTTTCAAAAATTCTTTATTTTTTAATATTCATTCTAAAATCTTTTAAGTTAAATTACAGGTCATTAAAAAACTAAAAGGTAACATTTTGTTTTTCAAGAGGTTCATAGATGATTGTTTATTAGCAGCCCAAAATAATAAAATTACCGAAATTCTATACTAATTTAATAGCTTCCACAAAAAATTACAATTTATATCAGAAATTGAAAAGGATGGTAAAATAAATTTTCTGGACCTGACTCTTATCAGAAAGCAAGATAAAATCCTTACAGAGTGGTACACAAAACCTTCTTGGTCAGGGAGATATTTGACTTTTCACTCTAATCATGCAATGTCCCAGAAAATCAGCGTTATAGTGGGCCTAACAGACCGAGCAATAAAATTGACTTCCCCTGAACTAAAACCAGACGCGCTAAAAAAAGTAAAAACGGTCTTAATACAAGACAATTTTAAAGAGAATGGCATCAATCGAACAATAAAAAAGAGAATATACAAGTTTTATAATAACTCAAAAAACAACACCAAAAATAGTAAACGAAACTGTGATAAATTTTTTACCACTTCCTTATAGAAAGGAACTTTCTGAGAAGCTGAAATGGGTCTTGAAAAAATATAACATTATAGTTTGCCATAAAACTCAAAATAAACTAAGTTCATTATTTACAAACTTAAAAAGCCATATCCCCACAATGAATGAATCTAATGTTGTGTATGCATTACCGTGTGCGAATTGTCCGAAGAAATATATTGGAATGACTTCTCAGTTACTAAAAAACAGACTGAATGGACACAAATATACTAGGAATGCTTCCACAGCCCTTAGTAAACACGAAGCAGAAGAAAAACATGACTTTAAATTTAATGAAACCAAGGTCCTCTGCAAAGAGCGGAATTATGCCAAACTACAGATCAAAGAGATGATTGAAATAAAAAAAGATGAAAACACTGTGAATGATAGGACTGACATAAGAGGAATCAGTCATATCTACACAAATTTAATTAAAAAATAAACATGCTGGCATGCATATCCTCTTAATAATACAAAATGGTATATATACTTAACATCAACAATAGTTTTTTGGTTAGGACACCCATTATAGATAATAAAATTTAAAAAAATCAGTAAAAAATACGAGACACGATATGTTGAAAGAAATATAGAATTTGAAATTCACAAACACACAAATAGTGAGTAATTTGTTTTATATTTTTGTTGTGGTGTAAATATTTTAAATGTCCGAGTGTACGTAAAAATGATATACGTTTTTTAAACCTGTAATTTGACTTAAAAGATATTAACCTTGTATTTTCTAATAGAATGAATATTAAAAAATAAAGAATTTTTAAAATGCCTAAAAAAAATAAGGCGAAACGTCAAATAAACTAGTTTGTATTTTCCAAAAGAACCTAAGTACCCAAGAAAAACCAATCAAATTTATGTAAACAAAAGGTTCAACAGAAAAAGTATTTTATATATATATATATATATATATATATATATATATATATATATATATATATATATATATATATATATATATATATATAGTGTACGGAAAACACTTAATATACTGAAACTCTCTGTAGCAAACAGAATTATAAAAATAATAATAAATAACGCCCCTCGATAATAACACCTAAAACTAACTCAACTAAGTCACAAACTTCTAAAATTAACGCCCCCCCTGCCTGGAAAATTACATATAGAAATAACGTATTAATTACGTCCTCCTTCTGTATCCGTCATCCTCCGTAGAAACGTGGTGATATCATGGTATTTGTGCTACTATTTTAGCCCATATTTCTCGGTCTTGGGCTTGACGTGATGCTTCCGGAAATGTGAAGCCAGTTGTTGTTTTAATATGGTCCGACCACCGTGTGGGAAACCGTTCTCTCGTCTTTTGCCCTCGAGATTACCTTCCACAATCAACCGCTCTACTGTGTCGGGTCGACTAGTGAATAGGGAGAATGTCAAATCACTTCTAAGTTGTTTTTGCGAAGAAATTCCGGAGTTAGCCGCGTCCCATGAGCAGGAGCATTGTATTGATGGAAAAACCCCGTACAGCGTTTTTCGGTCGTTTTTCCTGTCTCACTGAGTTGATGATGAATGTCAATGGGAGAAAATCGATGATTACACGCTGTTCTTGTACCCTATCTTTCTATGAAGTCCCAATTCGAAAAAAAAAACATTTAAATACCTTAGAACCTTAACGCACCTTGTATGTATTCATAATTCTAATTGTCTTCAACATAAAACATTCTTGAAAATTAAATTTGTAAGTTTAACATTTAAAAAGGATATATTACAACTTACCTACAGATAGCGCCCCAATAAGCATCAGGAACGGCAAACCACTCACAGTCTCCCGGTCCGATGTTAATATTTATAGAACAAAAATTGTTATTTTCTTGATGACCAGGTGTTCGACTGCCAGGCACTTTCATGTACAGTTGGACAGTGTTCATTCCGAGAATTACGTGACCAACATGTGATAACATATTAGCCGCTGAAACTACCCTAGCAAATGCGGGTAGTTTCATAAGTTCTTGTAATTGTGGCCGCCATTTTCTTTCATCAGATAAATCAACATTGGTACCGAACCTAAAATAAATGAGTTCGGTAATACCATGCAATTAAATAAACCTTAATTGTTCTACAGGTTAATAAACTGTGCGTTGTTTTCACATGACGCGATCTGTTATGTAGAATTTAAACACTTTTAAGAGTCCAATCTATAATATTTTTAAAAGTAAAGATATTGATTGGTAAAGGAAGTGACGCCATCTACTATTATGAGCTTTAACCACCATTTAAATTGACACAATGGGAGTATATGGAAAGTAGATTCTAGTTATAGGTCATGAAACGGAATAATTGATCGCTAGCGTATCTCCTAACAGAAGGTACTCAAGATAAATACAACTTGGTACGATACAGGCCATAAAAGAACAGAGCTGCATAATTAATTTAGTATTCTTATCAAGACTTACTTAAGGGTTTTGTGTTCTTTAAGGTTTTTCGGACTGGACGACGAAGTTACAGAAAGGTTTGTTTTTCGTCTTTTCCCTCCAAGCTGTATGGAATCCTTGGAATCCGAGTCAGATAGCCCTGCTTGTGACTTTTCTCTTTCTTCCTATAAAAAAATGGTCACTGACTTTTACAACGTCCCGATGTTCATCGAGTAATTATAAAGCATATACCTTTAATAAATTTTACTTACCCTTAAACTGTCTTTAAAACTAGATGCTTGATACTGAGCATATCTTGCAATCGTAGTATGGGAACGGTGTGAAATACAAGACCACACTTTTTTTCCAGTTTGTGGCTCCCAATTCTCATCCGAAGGCTGCTGAATTTGCGTCCTAACTTCAACACTGTGATCGGGATTTGCTTCAACTAATGTCTTTGTTGAGAACAGTCCCAAATCCAATTTTAATGCAGATGCCAGCCCCCTAATGACGGCTATCGGATGTTTCAAGCAGAACTCTTGAAGTTGAGGGCTAAACGCGTGTTTCTTATTGTCCAAATATACAGAAGGTGTTGGTGGAATAAGCTGCTGATGACTGAGTTGCATAGCTGGTGGTTCGAGTGGAGATGGAGGTGGAGCATTATCTGTTATTATGGAGCTGTTTATATCACCGTTTACTGCTTCACTCCTAAAATCAAAAGAAATACAATATTATACATATATATATATATATATATATATATATATATATATATATATATATATATATATATATATAAATGGAAAGTTAGCGGACTGCCTTAATAAAAAAATAGAAAAATTTAAAGTGAACATTTTATTACTTCAGATGTTTCTACATAGTCCCCTCTGACCTCAATACAACGTTCAAAAAACCATGATCACCACCTTTTTTTGAGGTCATGTTTAACGCACGCGTCACAGTGGCTTTAATGTCCTCCAAATCGTCATAGCGTTGACCCTTCATGTGGAGCTTGATTTTTGAGAATTAAAAAAAAGTCAGTAGGGGCTAAATCAGGCGAATAAGGAGAGTGGTGGGAGTGTGGACACTTGTTTCTGCGAAAAAAACTGCACCACAATGCCAGCCGTGTGAGCGGGCGCGTTGTCATGAAGCTAGAAAAAATCCTTTGCGTTCCATCGTTCCGCTCGAAGTCGCTCCATGCCACGCACGTAATAGTAAGTTCATTGTACTATAGTGCCCTCGGGAACGAATTCTTTGTAGATAGTTATTGGAGTTCTAAAAAATGCGATGAGCATTGTTTTTGTTCTTGAATTTGTCAGTCGCACTTCCTTCGGTCTCGGAGAACCACCACCGAACCATTGCGCACTTGCCAGTTTCATGGTAGGCTCGTATCGGTAACACCACGTCGCATCGCCAATGATTATTTACTGGAGAAAAGAATCGTAAGCATTTTTCATTTCCATGAAGTTTCAGCTGGCGCATGGCGTCCACCCGTTGCTGTTTTTGTTCAGGTGTCAGCCTGTGGGGAACAAACTTCGCACACATTCCCTCTTGTTCAAAACATTCCGGACAA